>OZ014443.1:3261220-3861220 GCA_963966035.1 Acleris laterana
GGGAGAAGAACGAAGGGATAAGTTTCTTGCTTGTGTTTGCTTACTGTACTCGAAGGTTTGGCAGAGACCCAAAACAATTGGAAGAAAGGCATCGCCCTGTTTTTCGGAATCGCATCTTAAACTAAAGCCTACAGGAAAAATGCGAGGTCAATCTTGACATTCCTGACACCTGTCATCACAATGCAATTTAAAACCTATTCTCGGGATTGAGGTTATAATGTCAACTAGAATGACAGCTATCAAGATGGTCGTCTTATCTTTGTTTTACTGTAATACAACTACTAATTAGTTCTTGGCTTGGATCAGAAGTTTATAAATAAGTAAAAATAAATAAATAAATATAAGGGGACAATCTCACACCAATTGACCTAGCCCCAAACTAAGCTCTAGGCTTGTACTATGGGTACTAGATAACGATATAAATACTTATGATAGAGAAATATATATTAAAATACATAAAAAACATCCATGACTCAGGAACAAATATTCGCGCTCATCACACAAATATCTGCCCTTACCGGGATTCGAACCCAGGACCACTAGCTTCGTAGGCAGGGTCACTATCCACTAGGCCAGCGTGTCGTCAAAGCAAATAAACCAAATAAGTCGGCGAATAAAGTGTTCTCACCTCTCAGCCGCAGAACCGTGTCTTTCCCCCTTGACGTCTTTCTTGAAGGCGTACGATACTGAAATTGGTCTGTTGCAGAGGTATTGGTTATTCATAGCTTCTATCGCTGCATCTGATGCTTCGAAGGAAGCGAAGTTAATGAATGCAAATGCCTTTGAATTCCCAGTCTCTGGATCTCTCATCACCTGTAAAATTTAAATGAAATTAATGAATATCTTTCAATACACAGTCTAAAAGTAAAAAACAAAAAAAGCCTTCAAAAAAGTTATTTTGTTTTTTAATAAAAAAAAATTATTTATACTTTTCAGTGATAGTTGTTACACATGTAGTTCCACATCTTAGTTGATATGAAACTTTAAGACATTTTAAGTTCACCGCCGCCAGTAACGCCAAGGGCACAAAAAATTACTGTTTTAAAATGTTTCCTTAGGAATTCTGTCGAACATGAAACTATATTTAAGTTTTGCGTAGCATAACTGTATAGCTGGGGGACTTATAAAGAGTAAAGTTCGAAAAAAACATTGCTAGATGGTAACCGTGGCGCCTCAAACTCGGTACCTTACGATCAAGAGTCGACCCCCATGGCCAATAAGCCACAGAGAAAAGGCACAAGTGCAATTAATTCGTACAAGCATACTAAACTCTTAAGGGTCATAATAAGGTTGGAAATGCAATACAATTCATATAGTAGATGTGCATTTTTCCGTAGGAAGGCAGCACTGATGTCACGGTAATTATAAAGTTACACAAACCTTAGGTGTTTGTAAAATAACTCCGAACGCAGAGAATGTGTCATACAGCAGTTTCTCATCAACTTCAGGGTCCAAGTTTCCTATGAAGACATTGGCTCCAACGTCAAGATTCTTCTGATGCGCTGAAGCTTTGTTAACTCTGACGGGTTTGCCATAGAGTTTTATCATGTTCATTACCTGAAAATTATATACAATAATAATATTGTCATTATTTTTGTAAGAAGGCAACTGAGTACACAGGCCACCTGATGGTATGGTAAGTGGAATCCGAAATCCATAGACCATAGATTCATTTATTCTCAAAGCTGCAATCGTATGACTGTAAAAGCTGTCAACCCTGAGGACTAAGATGGTATCCCTCTATGCTAGTAATTTCGTTGGTTCTCACTCCGCAGTGGAAAACCACGATGTTAACATTATGCTCATGATATTGTTTCAAACTGGTTTAAATTTGGCTTAAAAGATTTGGACTGTGTAGTTAAATAAAGGTTGAAAAAATATGGATTTCAAACCAGCATGTTTCAGGTTCCATCTGTTTCTCTGAAAATTTGCTGGTCAGTCCATAGTGCTAAGATAAAGCACTCTAAATCGGTTTTCAATAAGTTTTGACGAAAATAGACAGAAATGTGCTTATAAATAATAATAAAAACCGTCTGCAATTCCTATTCAAACAAAAATACATTTCTATTTTTTTAACATACATCTAAGTACCTTTTATATGTACTTATACATACATAGTGCAAGATTGTATCAATGTTTAATAACAACTCATAAATAGGTACAGTAAAGCTCAAAAATATGTGTATATATGTGTGTATCTGAATCTCAAAAATATGTGTGTATATGAATCATCACAGTGATTAAAGTGACAAGGTGCTAAAGTGCACACATACTTATGAACTTGACTACATCATTTTATCTTTTTATCCTTATAAGACATTTTAAAATAAAATACTGCCATTGGAATAACAATCTGTTTTGAAAGAGATTTATAAACCTTATTAAATTTTTAAATTAGATAATTGACTTTTTTCTACCTACAGTGTGTTCACATTCTATCAGCAAAATTTCATTGAATGGTATGCCTTAGAAGGTAACATTTTCTTACCTTGATGGCATAATCTGCATCCTCCTCTCCCATAAACTCCACAAAGCCATACCCTTGGTGTGTCTGAGTGACACGGTCTTTGGGCATATGAACATTCACTGAAAGAATTATTTAAAAATTAAACTATCTGAGGATCCATTCTACTTGGTAAAATCTAATTGGGTTTGACATGTTATCATACCGTCGAGTAAATATAGTGCTGTCATATCACAATGTTGGCAACACAATAATAGTGCTGTCACATCACAATGTTGGCAACACAATAATGGTTTAATGGAATAAAGTCCCAATACACGGACAACCTGATGGTAACATCTACAACCCATAGACATTTGCAATCTTAACTGCAATCCTCAGACTGCAAGTGAGTTGCAAACCTCTATGCTAGTCATTCATATTAGTGGTTGTGTTATCCCAAAAACAGAACAACAATGTAAACAGTACTGCCGCTGTTCTACTTGGTGATTACCATATTGCCTTTGAAATTTCATCCTACGTTTTTTATCTCAGCCACCATTACTAACAACTAAATAAGGGCTAACTATAACTATTGTAACATTGACAATGTGACAACATGGCAAATGCAATGTGGTTTTACCAAGAAGGGCATAAAGGCTCTGGAATCAATTTGGATTCAGAAGGTTGCCAGCTTATCTCATAGAGAAAGTAGATTTATTCCTATAACTATTTAACCGTCTGACCAATCCAGCTCAAGTCCAAACGTAAAAATTGCAATTACTTCATGTATCAACAAAGTTTCATGCAAGAGGTTAATTCACAATGAAAGGCAACATAGAACTTCAGACTTGGCCTTTGAAAAAATTGATAATAATATCTCTTAATAATTGTCAGAGAACTATGCAGCCGTTCTACGTAGAAAAGACAAGTGCAATTAGTTCATGGAATCATATTAAACTATAAGGTTATAATAATAAGGTTGGAAGTACAATACAATTCATAAAATAAATGTGTCTTTTTTACGTAGGAGGGCAGTATGAAGCATAGTACTGTGGGTGTCAAATTAACAGCTCGTATCAGGAATACAATACTACAATTTAAAATACACTCTGAATCACTTACCAACCGGTCCTGACTGCACAAAGAGTTCCCACAGCAGGCTCTCAGAAACCCTGTCGTCAAGTCCTCCGACGTATATTGTCGCATCTGGAAAAATACGACGTAAATACTTTACGAAAATAAAGTCCAGAGTACAGGCTATCGAAATTAGGACTGTTATTAGACCGCTGTATGGTTTAATCATTTGGGTAATAGATGGAAACTTTATTTTTAAACAGAGAAATGGCATTAAACGAACAGAATTCAGGTGAAAATTATGAGTTAGACAAGGATTTGAGGCTTAAATTGGTAAAACAACATAACCTCAAATTTTAAAGTAGAACTAGTATAATCGCAAATTTCCTGATAGTTTGTCTTTCAAACTAATAAACACGATAAATAGTTTCGGATACGATTGGAAAATACTACGTGTTTTCTCTATTTACCTTGATTTCTTTCAGCAATTGGTCCCGCTGCCATCTTATTTTGACGTAAGATAGCGGCGTCGGTCAAATTTGGCTTCTACTCCACTGGCATTTGTTATGTCAAGTGAGTCACGTTTAGAAACTAAAATGCAAATGTCAGCCATAATCTATTAATGGTACCTAAATAAATAATTTAAATTTCAATAATATTGCTTTGACTTGACTTCAGATGATTTACGATCGATAAATTATTACATACATACATTAAATCACGCCTGTTTCCCAGAGGGGTAGGCAAAGTCTACTTCTTTCCACTTGCTACGATCTTGTCCACAAAAATAATACTTTAATGTTCTCGGGAGCATGTTATTTAACACAATAGGAGCCAAATAAAACACAAAAGCACCTCGTAGTTAATATCTCACTTGGAGTGTTTTTTTACAGGCTACTCCAGTTGTATTAAGTACTTATTACTTCCATGGTTTTCGCTGAGACTTTTTGTCTTATCTGTGCAATGTGTCATTAGACTGATTAGACCATAAAGCCTTAGACGTGCCGTGCTTTAGATTTAGACGTACCGTTATAATCTGTGGCATTGATTGATTCGTCTGTGGAGTGACTGGTTGTGTGTGCGTAACAGTCTCCCGTCGCCCCGCACTTTTCCTAACTTTTGCGCCATAACATAACATAAACGTAAACAAAAGTCGTAAACAAAGCAAATAAGAGAGTTCTTACAAGAACTTCAAACGAAATGCAAAGTGCGTCGGATGTAATAGCTTCGATGTTTTGGTTTAAAGACGAAGGAGAAGAAGATGAGAGAAAGCCAGGTATAATAGAGCAATTTGTGCAAAATGTTGAAGATTTCAGTTCTCAATACGGAAGCGAAATAAGTGTATCATACACAGCTTTTAATCTTCGCGGTCCACCATCAAATTTTCCGGATTATGGCGATTATCCTCAAGCTTTTGTTATGGTAAGTCTTAATTATTACGATGTATAATTTCTTTTTCAATAAATGGGTATCTTATTACAGCAAACTGACTTGCCTTTGTATTTCGTTTAGTTAAGTTTGGTGCAGATTAAAAATAAACACTGTAATATTTTCGCAATATTCAAAATATCACTGTAATATTATGTAGTTTGTACAGTCAACTAGAAAGAGTTGTATCTGTAAATCAATCTTCAAATTTGTGTTACAATAATATGTTTTTTTTAAATATTATTGCGTGTGGAACAAACAACCAATCAGAACACATATTTAATTTCGAGCAAATGTGCTCAAGGTTATCAGCGCTGTAAAACAAGTTGTTATGAATAATTTTTGTACAGCGTACTTACGGAACTTGGTGGGAAGATGCCCCATCAGCACAGAATGACTTCATGCCTCAAAACAACCGGAGAGTTCCTAGCCAGGATTTTGTTGGTTAGTATTATAAGCCGTACAGACACACCGATTAGACCCAAGAACATCCGAGACACATGAATGAGTAATATTTCACGCCCTTCTCATTAGCGGGTTTGTAAGTTCTCCGTTTCTTGTCTATTATTTGCCCACTTCAACGGGAACAAGAATGCAAGTGAGAAAGGTCATGTAAGTGTAGATAACTTCTTGTTTATCAGGTCAAGACTTCACGTGTGAGTCTCAAGGCCCTATTTAAAATAATAAAACAAATAAGAATGTTTAGGTCATTTATTAATTTAATGCCACTAGCCTTCTAGGTAGATCAATGGGTTCCTCTCTGTGATGAGACAAATTTCAGAGACAGCAGACAGCAAGGACGCCTTTTGTAGCTATGAATGATTGCGATGGAATGCAGAAAAAATATTAAATATTAAAAGATGTATTAAAATCCTAAAATACCACAATGACTTGTGTGTGTGATGACTTTTGGGCAAAGCAATCATTTAATTTTAGTATACTGCATTTCATGTACTATTTGCATTATGT
The DNA here is from genome assembly GCA_963966035.1 of Acleris laterana. Taxonomy (NCBI): domain Eukaryota; kingdom Metazoa; phylum Arthropoda; class Insecta; order Lepidoptera; family Tortricidae; genus Acleris; species Acleris laterana. The sequence goes on from OZ014443.1 coordinate 3,267,138, forward strand.
TCTGTATATGCACTTCTCTCTTATTACTACCCTACTGACTTTTAAGACTTTTTTGTATGTTGCTCATACACTTCTTTTCCCTCAAAGAAATTTAATTTTGTCTACTTCTCTCCACCTCTAGAATACCCCATTTTGTATCCTTCTTTTCCAACAGAAGTATCCTTTGAAAGAGCAGTGTACCCACTTGAGGTGTCTGTCTTCGAGACATTCAACCCTGGAGCCTTGGTTCGTATCTGGGCACAGGGGCCGTCCATATGGATACTGCTGTGGGAAGGTGAACCGGAGTATGCTGGAGACAAACCTAGGATATTCAAACCTCCGATAAAACAGATTGATGTCACAACAAGGTCAGTTTGGATAACATTTTATTTAGCATTATGTTAGCTAATTCATTACAGGATCTGAAGCTTCTATTTTTATTTGTGCATTATTTACTGAAAAAATAAATAAACAAATTTCAGTTAATGGCTAAACGCCACATGCATCATCTTTTCTACGTCATTTTTAGTGCTACGTAACGCGGTTACATATAAAACTTTCCGACCACTAGTCCAACTAAAGCGGGCGTAGCAAACACTTATAATTTATAATATTCAATATTCTTTTCTCAGTAAATAATGTTTAAAAAAACATTATTCTTTTGAGACTAACCTCTCTTACTACGATTATTAGGTATCTGAATAACTTTTCAAATATGTATATTGTCACCAGCCCCTATTTCACAGTGACAGGTGACATTTCAGTGTACATAGCGCAGCTTATATGAATCCCATTGATGTGAAAACTTGTTAACTCTGCAATGACATGTACCTATAGCAAATTCTCACCTGTCACTTAAGACAATTGCGAGTGCAAGAGCGATAAGGGATTATAATTCTGGGGTCCTAGCGAAAAAGGGTACAAGTCAACTTAACCCGTGACAAAGGGTACTTAAACGAAATATAACGGTACCCTTTATCTAAATGCTATTTTTATCTCAACAGAGTGTTAAGACTGGAGTTTAACCATAAACTGCTGCCATATTATACGGAACTTGATGCCATACTGTTGAAGGGAAGAGAGCCCCCTAGTAAATTAGTAGTGAAGAATAACTTCATGTACCCTTCCATGCTGCTCAAAAATGGGCCTATTGTTGAAAAAGGTAAATATGAACAAACTGACTGAACTGTGTTTATTATAACATAAACTTATTTTTTTTAAATCCAATCTAAATGATTAAAGAGTTGTTGTATAGATCCCCTGCCCCCTATTTCACCATCCTGACAATGACAGGTGACCGGTGACAATTCAGGGCAGATGTCGCAGCTTATATATAAAAGTCAGTGATGTATTAGCGAGTCAACTTTGCAATGTATACCGAATTGTCACCGGTCACATATCACTGTCAATATGTTGAAATACGGTCCCATGAAAAAATATATTGTAAAATCGGTTGACAATTATCGGAGAAGTTAAGTAACATAAATATACACGATAAAATCCGACGAATCCTCTTGTTTTGAAGTCAGTGAAATTCAGCATTTTTTTGTATTGAAACTATTTCTTATCCACACCTGCTGAAATTTATTCTGGATGAATTATTGAGGAGCAAGAAGAATATTTTAAGTTCGTCCAGATGTTACAATTATATCGCATTTCGTCGGTGAAACTGCAAAACAGTGTAAGTAACATATTTAATAAGGAGCAAAATGGACCTTTTTATTAAGAACGTAAGGTTTATTTTGCTCTATCATGAGTTTGTTAGTTACGCGGAATTGCCGTATCACTGACGGTTTGCATTCTGTCTCGACTTGCGACTAGTGTCTTTTGTAATTTTGGAGAACAATATAATAGACTTCCAGGGGGCTTATTATGACATGGCTTTGCAATTCAGTTTACGGTGAGCGTTAACAGAACTGCATATCTACGTCATAATAATCCCTGGACCCGTCTCATGGTCGCCTTTATCGCGGTAGATAAAGCATCTATAACTTCTTCAGCACTTCTATACTGAGCCCGTTTTATGGTCGTATTTACCGAGGTAGATAAAGCATCCGTCACTCTCGCACTTACATAATGGTCAGAAAGTGACAAATGTTATATCCGGGTCTCTATTGACTGCCATAATTATTTTTAGTCATAATGTGTTTTAAGTCATAATTTTCGCAAGTCATAATGTTTTTTTCTCAGGACACGGTTATTTTATCAGATTTTGTATAAAACTAACCTAACCTAACCTAACTAATCTACACGATAAACGTTTATTAAAAGCTGTAACTTCAGCCTGAAAGAAGTTATGACAAAAAAAAGTATGACTAACAATACATTATGACCGGGCGGAATGACTGGAGAGCCACTCGACCGCCCGTCTGCCTCGGCCGCGTCCCCACTCGTCATCATACATTATGACCAACCATATGTATGGCAGTCAAAGGGATCCGGTTATATCCACATCGATAAACACGACCATGGTAGACCCGTTGGTCAGAAAGTGACATGTTTTATCTACGTTTGTCCGGAAGATACCTATTCCACGTTCGCAGAGAAGGGACCTCCCGCATGCCTTGATCAAAAGCGACAAAAGTTTTTTATCTAGGCGGATTTGCCGATCTTAATTATTAATTGATACGAGCATTGTTAGTTTACTTTACTTGTGCCCAAGTTATTAAATACTAGCTGTTGCGCGCGACTCCGTCCACGCAGAAAAATAAAACATAGCCTATGTCACTCAGGGTGAATGTAGCTTTCCAATGGTGAAAGAATTTTTGAAATCGGCACAGTGGTTTTTGAGTTTATTCATTACAAACATACACACACACAAAAATACAAATCTTTCCTCTTTATAATATAAGTGTAGATAGTTAAGGTACTCCGTGTGATTAATTGCATCATCATTTGACGTCAATGTAATGTATATCATGACGTCGTATTACCTTGACGATCTATTTATAACTTCATTTATGGTGTTATTAAAGCTAAGATTAGTTAATCTGTGGAATAAATACTGCTACTAGTAACCAATGACTAAGGAAGGAGAATGTTTGGGCCGAGCTTTTATTGCCAACTGTACTTTTTCTGCACAGTCATCTACTTGTCAATGTAATTTAGGAGTTCCTATGGCTACCCTGAGTCTCCATCATCAGACCAGCTCGATGGTATTATATTATTGTATTGTCATCAGAACTAAAGGCGTATGCAAATTTTCAGCTTCATCGGAAACCAGGAAGTGGGTCAAATTTAACTTGCAAGATTTGACCCTTACATACATACATACATACATACATACATTGCAAGTTAAATAAAAGCTTGCTTAATTTTGTCCCAGATTTATTCTTTATTTTTATCATTTATCATTCCGTACATAATTTTTCGTTTGAAGACTTTCTTTATTAATACCTACTGCTCATAGTTCTAATTTACCTAAACTCCGTTTAGCGATTAAATTGTCTTATCTTACTAATATTATAAATGAGATAGTTTGTATGTTTGTTACTCAATCATGCTTCAACCACTGAACGGATCGGGATGAAACTTGACACACATATAGGTTAGGGCCTGGAAGAGGACACAGGGTGGACAAATTTTGAAGTTTCCAGAGGGAATATTATTATTTATTTATTTATTTATTTATTTATTTATTTATTTATTATAACAAACACAAAGTTTACATGGTTATACATTGTTCCACAAAACTGTTTGCACAGTTTGACTGCGGAATCTTTGGTCCAGCTTGTTGATCATTAGTATCATTACACATAATATAAAAGCGGTACCTAATTAGATATACACTAATGTATAATATGATAATCGAAAGCTAGGCGGACGATGTCGCGGGCAGACGCTAGTGATTTGTTAAACAAAAATCTCATAGCTTAGGTACAGAAAAAAATAATCGTCAACTGAAATGTGTCCCCCGTGTGGTAGCCGGATTAGAATAGTGCCACTCCGTATCTTTCCGTGGATGTCGTAAAAGCCGACTAAGGTAATAAAGGCGTGTAGTACTGTTAGGCGATGGGCTTGCAACCTGTCACTAATACACTGGTAAACATCTTCGCCTATGTGTGCAAAACGTGGTTACAGAATTATCAAAAAGTTTTTATAGTTGTTGAAAATTCTGTAGCTCTGCCTACCCCACTCTGGGAATAAAGGCGTGAGTTTATGTATGTATGTATGTATGTGAAATGTGTCTTTATTTTTCTTCCTGCTTAGAAAAGATACGGCGCTATACTCACCATATCACAGCTGCATATCTCGTTCGTTATTTCTCTTTTTAAACCCATAGATACAATTAGTTCATTTGTATAGATAGTATAGATGATAAACAAGATGGTGATGTCAACAGGTCAACTTTTGAATAAAGTCATGGCTTCCAATCTGCATGAGTCTGTCGTGTTCCCCTCCGAAGCGGGGTGGAAGGAGACGCATATAGACACCGGGCCGCCGCTCGGAGATTTCGAGAGGTTACCGGTGAGTAATACAAAATAATACGCTTACAGTGTTTTTACGCTTTAGGTTTCTATTTTCTATACGGTGTATTTCAGTTTTCCCTACACTACGTATACCTACACAAAATAAAGATGGTTATCAAAAGTTTTCCTGCCTACTCCCGCAATATGAAATAGTTTATTTGAAATAACATGAGTCATAATAAGTTCTTATGGTACAGAAGTTTGTTGCATACATGTTTTGCCATAATTACAGCATTCAAATATTCAGTATTTTTAAGAATTTAATATTATCATAGCATGCCACAGTAATCCTATAAACTTCTATGCTTGAACTTCAGTGCATTGTCGCCTGTCTGTTTGCTCTCGTAACCACGTTATCTATGATTTAAATCCAGCTTAAACTTCCATGGCAATGCAATATTTTTACCCTAGTTAACTAAAAAAGTCCGTGCCATGCCAAAAAAAACAAGTTTCTTGTATCGCGACCACATTTTTTTTTATTACTTGTTGTTATAGCAGCTATAATAATACACACTGAAAATTTCAAATGTTTAGCTGTTACGGTTTATGGAATAATGGACGGACTGGCAGCGGTACCTTCGTAATAGGGTCAAGCCTGAAAGGGTAGGTAATACCTGAGTCCCGTATACCTGGCACCCTTTTCCCAGAATCCTGAGGAACATTGGCACAAAAGCTTGCCCCTAAAATGTATTTTTGACAAGTACGGAACCTTCAGTTGCTATCTATCGGTTATGTGTTAATTTGCAACAGTATTCAACAGCATTTAGCGCAACTTACTAACAACCTATGTTACTAAAAGTGCTAAAAATAGACCACTATATGAATGAATACTAAGTGAATTAAAGTTCTAGAAGGGAGACCTTGTTCAATACGGAACCAGAAAGTTACAGCGAGTAGCTACTTAAGCGCAAATTATATCCTTATTTTCTTCCTTAAATAGTAATCCATTAGCTACACTACCTATTTCGTTCAGGTTTATTTCTACATCAAGGACACGTGTCTTTTGCCTTTTGTCTGTAGTAGGAAAGGAAAAAAACGTTAATGTAGGTTATTTAAAACAAAACTTCTCATATTATAAATGTCAAAGTAACTTTGTCAGAGCTTAAAAAGCAAACCAACAGTGTTCCTTTCGCAAGTATACTTGTACTGTTAGTATGGATGTTATTTAAATTCACTTTGAAACATTCAAATTTATACGAATTCCTTAACATACGTGTAATGTTACAATAACAACAGAGTAAAGCTGCGCGTCCACTGGATATATGATAGATATGCCGGTCCAGTGCATGCGGTAGGTACCATGAAAAAAAACTCGCCAAGTCCGAGTCGGACTCGCTTAGGAAGGGTTTCGTACCATTATCTATACAACGTTATACACTACCAGTTGCCGTTATTAATAAAGAGCAAAAAACGGCAAAAACATCACGTTTGTTGTATGGGAGCTCCACTTAAATATTTATTTTATTTTGTTTTTTTAGTATTTGTTGCTATAGCCTGAACAGAAATACATCATCTGTGAAGATTTCAACTGTCTAGCTATTACGGTTCATGAGATACAGCCTGGTGACAGACAGACAGACGAACAGCGGAGTTTTAGTAATAGGGTCCCGTTTTTACCGTTTGGGTAAGAAACCCTAAAAATCAATACAAAGTAACAAATCCATCCGCTCCTTACGTTCCGATTCCGACCTATCATGCAGTGCTTGTGCTTTTAGCATCTATTTCTACATGATCGTTTTTTTCAGGATGAAACGATACTTTCCGTGATGAAGTATCTAGACATGCAGTCTTTATGCCGATGTGCGCAGGTCAACAGGCACTTTAACAGGCTGGCATCAGACTCTATCCTGTACCGCAACATTGATCTTAGGCCTTACTGGCATTGCGTGCAATCACAGGTAATTAAAAAAAAAAGTATAATGCTTTCTATTCAGTAAGTACTTTACACGTCAAAAGTCTAACAAAGCTTTCCAAGAGGACACCACTGCTGAGATAAGCGTCACAAGATACTCAACTTTGTGACAGTCACCATGGTAACAAAGTAATTATGATGATGATGTAAGATGCTGACGAGGGATGAAATGATTGTCATCCATCATTACATCCCTCATCAGGAAGTATGTTTTTTCCTACCAACGAATACATAATGTGAACTCGTTAACAAGTACAGTGCGACAGCGCTTAGAAGATGCTTCGGGTTTGTTCTTATCATACGATCTTATCAAGAGCGAGTGAGAGAGATGTAGAAAACCGAAGTATTTCACAGACTATAACAATTCAACATTATGATGTTTAAGATATGATCTGATGGTAGACTGTTCTCGATAAGCAAGAGATAAAATATAGAAAAAATATAAACGGCCGGCAAATTAATTTCTCCTAAAACATATTTTTGACAAACATTTTAGCAAGAAACGTTACCATTTTGTTTACATTAAAAAATGTATTTGTTTTCTTCAAATATTAATTATTTTCAGGCACTGCTGACCTTATCTGCCCGCTGCAGATTCCTTCAAAAATTGGATCTATCGTGGTGCGGGAGCCATCTCATGATACAACCCAACTACGTCGTGAAGTAAGTAACGCAATGAATGTTCTTACCTGTTACTCTTTCTGCCAAAACTTATGTACAGTCAACCAATTTGATTTCTAGGCCACTTTGGACTATGTTAAAGTGACGTTGTCCACCAAAACGTAAGAGACTCCCTATGATTTGGTTTACAACGTCACTTTGACAAAGTCCATAGTGGCCTAGGAATCAAATTGGTTGACTGTACCGACAACTAAAATAATAAGGAATTTTCATGCCTTTTTTTCACAGCTTCAATAAAAGCTGGTTCATGTAATTTAAACGTTTATTCTGTCTCTATCGCACTGCTGGGAAACCTCTCTTAATTAATTAATCAATCAAATCTCTCAATACATCACTCCATTTTCAACGACAAGAATGTAATATATTGATTTATTTATATGAGTGACGAAACCAATGGTCCCATATCTATCTATCTATCTAAAGTTAGATTGTGCATATTTCCCATTCATTTTCTACATACACATCTCAGTGTATATTGATTTGTTAATATGAGTGATAAAAAAGATAAAAGATAAAAGATGTTTATTCAGTAAGTAGGCCGCACGGGCACTTTTACACGTCAAAAATCTACCAGCGCTTCGCAAGAGACCACTGCTGAGAAGAAGCGCCGCAAGAAACTCAACAGTTAGTCGTTTTTTAAATATACAATTATAAAACTTAACCTAGCATTATATAAAACAATGAATATAACATACAATAAGAAATAAATGTATTCACGCGTAGTTGAGCAGGAAAATGTGTCAAAACTCTGAATTTTCTCCAGAACTAATTAGTAGTAAGTAATAGAAAATAATTATGAAAATTATACTTAATTATGATGGTGTAATACAACTACATAAAAAGTTTCGATACATTCTCCTACAGAAACCGTGTCCCCTAGACAATATACAATGTTTAAGTACATATTTCTTACGATTAAGTTATTATTAAGTTATTTGGGTGTTTAGTTTAGGCCAAGCACTTTTATCTGATAGATAGTCCTCGACCCTAGAGTAAGCTTTAGACATCAGCGACTTTTTCAAGTAAGTTTTAAGTACTGGAAATGGTAACTTTAAAACTTCGTCAGGTAATTTATTATAGAAATGGATACATTGACCTACAAATGATTTAAAAACCTTACGAACACGAAATTTTTTAATAGCTATTTTATTTTTATTTCTTGTATTAAAATTATGTATATCACAATTCTTAATAAAAGAGTCCTGATTTTTAATGACATAAATAATATTCTCATAAATAAATTGTGACGCTACTGTCAAAATACTAATTTCTTTAAATAGTAATCTTAAAGAATCACGGGAGTTTAGGTTATATATAGAACGGATGGCTCTTTTTTGTAACACGAATATAGTCTGTATGTCAGCAGCTTTTCCCCAAACCAGAATACCGTATGACATAACACTATGAAAATAACTATAATAAACTAAGCGAGCTGTCTCAACATTCGTAAGTTGCCTGATTTTCCTAACAGCATAAGCTGCAGAACTTAATTTACCTGCTAGTACTGCTATGTGGGGACTCCATTGCAAGTTTTTGTCTATAGTTATCCCTAAGAAAAGCGCCTTATCTACCATTTCCAAACACTCGCCATTTAGAAATATACTAGATTCTACCGGTCTAACATTAGGCAAAGCGAACCTAACACATTTAGTTTTCCTAGCATTGAGTAGCAAATTGTTACTAGTAAACCAATTATGTACTTTACCTAGCGTGGCGTTTATCCTAGTGTAATTGACGGATTTTCGGTCTACCTTGAAAATCAATGATGTATCATCAGCAAATAGCACAATATCACAAAGATTCTCTATCATGGGAAACGAAACGAAACGAAATTCGTTTCCGACTATATCTATCTGTCTAAATGTTAGATTGTGCATATTTCTTATTCCTATTCTACATAAACATCTCATTGTATATTTATTTGTTAATACGAGTGACGAAATTAAATTCGTTTCCGAGTATATCTATGTATCTAAATGTTAGGTTGAGCATATTTTGTTATTACTTTGAAAAAACCTAATATCTCATATTTCGTGCCATACGATGTTAAATTTAAACTTGAAGAGAATTAAGTTCAAACTCATACATCTTGAAATATCAGATACGAGATTTTTCCTAAAGTAGTAACGATTTCTCATTACTCTACATAAACATCTCATGATCCACCCCAATTACGTCGTAGAGTAAGCAACGCAATCGAAACATTGTTGTAGCTCAATGTCAATGGCAAGGCGCTTGCAATTATCGCGTTGCCCCACGCCTTACTACGAGATAACCGTGGAATTCATGTAATGAGCGCACGTTCTCACGCTGTGCCAGCTTCCTTGAGTTTCATGAGTGGAGTCTATAATTATGTGTAGTCTTCCGTGGTTCCAACTTGTTCCAATGGAAGACGTGTGGCCCGTTTATCAAACGCTTGTATTCTATTGCTAGTGAAAATCTCTTTCCAACAATATGTATTAAGACTGCGCCGAGCGTACGCCGGATGTACAGTGGCGCCTTCATTACTTTTATTGTGTTTTCTAATAAGTATTTTCTAGAAATTGGACGAAATGTTTTTGTAATACAAATGAAAACACAACTTATAGGGTATATCATAATAGTTTAATAACAATTCACCTTCGAGTTATTAACTTAACGGAAAAAAGTGGCCACCTTTTCCCGTTTAGGTGACTACTCAAAGGGTAATTGTTATTAAAGTTTGTTACGTATCCCATAACATTTCGTCTGATTCCAAGGAAATTCTTTACTTAATTAGAAAACAAATTAATAGTAATGAGGGCGCCACTGGACGCTCGGCGTTTGCTCGGCGCAGTCTTAATAAGTTTCTGCCAAGAAAATATTATTAGTAGGTACAAGCTTTTGTTGCCGACTACTTTTTTTTAGAAAAATCCTTATCTCCTTATCGAGACCAAACTATTTAGTTCTAACATGGTGGGTCTACGTTAAGAATAGCGGAGATCCTGTCGCCACCTTCCGACTCCATCATCAGATCACCTCTTAGATACCATAATATTGCATTGTCATCGAGTTTGCATATGTGGTCCAAATTTCAGCCCATACCGTTTACGGGAAGTGAGTCAAATTGAATTTGCAAGATTTGACCCGTACGTACATACATACATTGAAAGTTAAATAAAAGCTTGTAAAATGGGGCTTCCACTTGTACGAGTATTACAAAGTTACAAGCTCTTGATAAACGGGCCCGAGAGTTGACTTTAATGCCAGCATTACGCCGATTTAGGACCTTTTCATGACTAAATAAATATATTGTTGATGGTCACAACTAAAGGTTTTCCTTCTTTCTTTTTTTCTTTCGATTATGGAGTTCCAGGCCATATGCGTATAACTTAAAACTAACAGAACAGGTTGGTCCTGTTATGCCAAAATTAAAACATCCTGTCACCTTTTGACCACTATGTAAGCGCGAAAGTGACGAATGCTTATTTATAAAAAAAGACACAGATATAAAAATTCCGCTGTTGTGACAGAAACAACAACAGTGTTATCTAGAGGAAAAATACGACCATTACGCAACTAGGAAATAACGCCGTTGACAAAAGATTCGTGTTCGAATGATGCGTGATAATTTGTTACCCGTTAGCATACTCGTATAAGACAATAGGTATTGCGTCATTTAGGATTCTGTTCGGAAATATGTACCTTAATAAATTTATCTTCCCGTGGATGTCGTAAAAGCCAGAAGGTGAAAGAAAGGGCTGTAGGAAACACAGGGCAAGAGTCAGACTTGAAATGTTTTTTAAGTTTGTTAAGGTGGCGTGTACTATCATTTATCCCTTAATTTACAGTTTCATCAAAGACAACGGAGCAGAGTTAACACATTTAAGGATGAATTGTTGCAAATTCGTTAACAACGCCGTGTTAAGAGCCATCGTTGACACGTGCACCTACTTACAAGGTCAGTTCATAGAAATAATTAAAATATTTAATAAGTATTAAATATTTATTTAATCGATAGTGAGTGGACGGGTCGGAAGGGGCCGCCCTAGGCGTACTTTTTCGAGTCAAATCGGTGAAATACTGGAAAAGGGCCGAATCTTAAGTACCCGAAACCGACGTGCGTGCATGACTCGATGTATGAATGTGGAAGAAGCGAAAGAAATTTGTCAAGATCGTAGCAAGTGGAAAGAAGTGGTCTCTGCCTACCCCTCTGGGAAACAGGCGTGATTTAATGTATGTATGTATGTATTTAATAAGTAAATTATGTAAACCTGTATAACCCTGTACAAATTAAAACTGTTCTCGATACGGAATCGGGTCCTGTAACACAGGGATTCCTAGCTCAGGACCCACTGTATTGCTTCTACTTGTAATGTGTCATTTATGCAATAAACATTTTAATTATTTTTTTCATTTTCTGTTATATTCCATACATACATAAACTCACGCCTTCATTCCCAGAGTGGGGTAGGCAGAGCTACAGAATTAACAACTCTAAAAAAAAAAAAAATAACCTGTAAATTGTTTGCACAATTAGCGCGATAGACGACTTCTGTGCGGATGCAGTCGCGGGCTACAACTAGTAGTATTACATGCGCGGTTTGACTACATACATGATGTAATCTAGGTAGTCTAAATGATAAGACCTTGGAGTTAATTATGTTGCCCAATAAATCTGTCTGTGATCACAGATTAACGGCTATTCTTCTACAAATGAGCTTCCTTATTACTTTTTATGTATTACTCATAATCTTAGAGAATTAAGCCAAAATATGACTCAGCATTTCCACTGTAAGTATACTTCTGCGAAAAATTACCGACAGTTTTAGATCAAGAGCCGGCCGCTTAAAGTCTTACCTTCTCGAGTTACCGAATAAAAGCAATTAGTAAAAAAAAATACCATCGGTAGTTCAAAATTAAGTTGGTCTGCCTGGCGCTTTTATTGCAGTATTTTTTGTAATGATCTTTTGGAGTTACATAAAAAAACTGCTAGGCTGCATGTTGGCAGACCATAATGCTGTAATATTACCGTTTACCTTATCCCCACACCGGAACACAAAAATGCGGTAGGCTAGATAAGATGCTAGTAACGATTTGGATACAAGGTCCTACCACCACTAAATTTATACTCTTTTTATAATTTCCCTTCAGTCTATCAATTTGTCCATCATCCCGAACACATATACGGTAAAGGCAGGCATGGCCGACATACGCGTCATGTGAACGGGTGCCGTCTGTGGGGTCCGGCGTGTTCTCCGCAATGATGGTCTTTTCCAAAGCGCTGGTAGATTCACTCCATATTACCGACGTGTAAAGAACCCTCATGTGGTCAACTTACTACATATATACATACACATACATAAACTCACGCCTTTATTCCCCGAGTGGGGTAGGCAGAGCTACAGAATTACCAACAACTCTAAAAATTTGTTGATAATTCTGTAACCACATTTTGCACTTTTATTCTAATTGTAAGATGTTTACCAGTGTATTAGTGACAGGTTGCAAGCCCATCGCCTAACAGTACTATACGCCTTTATTCCCTTAGCTGTCTCTTACGACATCCACGGGAAGATAAGGAGTGGCACTATTCTAACCCGGCAACCACACAAACACACACACTACTACTCGTACTACATAAATATTATTAATTTTGTTTTTTTTTTATTTGAGTATTGAGTACCACTCCATGTTTTCCCGTGGAAGTAGTAAGAGGCGACTAATTGAATAATGGCTTGTTGTATAGTTAGGCGATGGGCATGCAACCTGTCACTAATGCAAAATGTGGTTATAGAATTAACAACAAGTTTTAGAGTTGTTGGTAATTCTGTTGCTCTGCCTACCCCACTCTGGGAATGAAGGCGTGAAGGTATGATGATGGCGATGATGAGTAGTGGTATTGGGGTGTTGCAGAGCTGTGCCTGCGCTCGGTGGTGGGGTGCTCGGAGTGGGCTTGCCTGGCGGCGCTGCGGCGGCTGCGGCGCCTCGACCTGTACCGCTCCGACGTGCCCACCGCCGCCGCCGTGGCCGCCGTGCGCGCCAACCCCGGCCTGCGCCATCTCAACGTCGGTGCGTACACACACACACACACACACACACACACACACACACACACACACACACACACACACACACACACACACACACACACATATACACACACACACACACACATATACACACATACACACATACACACACATACACACATACACACATACACATGAGCACGCCACGTCAAGAGCCGCTAGAGTCGTGGCGAGGGTAGCCTACCCTATATAAGAGTGGGTACTATAAGCCGGTATACGATTTTGTTTAGGTAACAAATTAAGTCAGTGGGTGATAGTGTGTTCCATAATAACAAAAATGAAGCTTTAAAAATCCGACTGTTGCTATCGAACTTTAAATTTTTATAGATCCTAAATTCCGATGAATATGACTTGAAACACTTTATGAGTAAAACAATTTATATGGGAGTCAATATAGACCAGAGGTGTAGCCATTGTCATTTTCAGTTTATACTTGCCTTTAGCCTCGCGTTCTGGTAAAAAAAACCTGTAACGAGCGGAGCAATGGCGTGACGAGGTAAGGGTAGATGAGAGGAAGCGATGGCGTCGTCCGTACTCTACTCACGTCGTGTTGGGTATTAAATTAATGTATGTTCAATTTAAGTGGATCGGAGATCGTGCTACTAAAAGAGACTATTAGGATAAACCAACAAGGCGACCTTTCGAACCAAACTTCAAGCAAACCACATAGACCTGTGCCTATTGCCTAACGCAATCGCATTCGCAATGACTTCAAAGTGTAACAATTGTATTCATTTTGTATGCAGACAAGCCTTCGATTTTCAAAATGAAAATGATTGCGATCGCGAGTGCTGTAGGCTCCGGCATTAGCGGCGTGAATGGGTTTCGGAACCCGAGGCACACTTTGGGTCGTTGCGCCAGAGGAGTTTTAATGAAATATCTTCTCGTTATTTAATGTTATCTACTCATGCTCAGCTCTTGTTTTTATCTACATACTGTTTTCTTTTATGTTCTAGGTTCATGCAAAATGATATCAGCCATGGATGAACTGGCTCTTGCACTGGGGGCGAACTGTCCCAACCTCATCTCGGTGGACTTCTGGAAGTCTTACTCCCTGACACCGACCGGCATACGAGCTCTTGGGAACTGCAAACTTTTGCAGGAGTTGGATGTTGGGTGGTGGTAAGTTTTTTTAGTGTAGCTATTTACCCTGCTAAAGTCTTGGACTTGAGGACTAACTGTCCTAATCTCATTTCTGTTATCTTAGGTTGGACATGACAAATAAATTTAAATAGCACTTGAAAAAAAACACTTAAACGGTAAATTTTACCCTTTATTTGGCGATGTTTATCACAGTGGAAAAGAATCAATCAATCAATCTACATAGACCTCAAACGACAGAACACAATGTTTTGAGATGGTACATAGAACTTTCAATACTTCCTCCTTTTTAGGGTTCCGTACTTCAAAAGGAAAAAACGGAACCCCTATAAGATCACTTTGCTGTATCTGTCTGTCCGTATGTGTCAAGACCCTTTATATCGAGTTGAAATTAAAACCATATACTTAAGTCTACTGTCCCTTGAATCTATGTAAAAATCAAACTTCCCGGCTAACGTAATAAAAAGATACGGCCGTTTTTTGCCGCAAAAAACATATATTTCGACACTCAAGGGAATCAAAATTTATAAGGTATAATGGGGCTGTTGACCTAGATCTATGAAATACCGTCACTAGTCATACCGTTTTATATTACAAGTATAGGAAAAAATCTGAAACTATATACTTTTAATTCAATCACAAAAAAGCCAGGGTCTGTATGCAAGGAACAGCGGTCCAAATTTGGAATTGAGTTAACCGTGTCTTGTGTGGAACCCTCGGTGGGCGAGTCCGAATTGCACATATGCGGTTTTTCTTTTAGTACGAACACATTTTTTTTTCGCTTTACAGTCTGCAAGCAGGCGGTTCAGGCGAGTGGCTGGCCTGGCTGAACGGAGGGGAGCTCCGCAAGCTGTTCCTGGGCGCTCTGCGCGGCGTCTGCGACCGGGACCTCAGAAACCTGCTGCCCAAAGTGCCCAAGCTGGCACAGCTGGACTTGCTGGGCGTTAGAGCGGTGACACCAGATATTTGTGATGCGTAAGTTTTTCTTCATCACACTTGCTCGTAAATGGTGTTATTCCATACCTGTATACAGAAGGACAATGGCCTAAATTGTTCCCGCGGGAATTATGGCGAGTTTGTCATCCCTAGGGAGGAATGACTTTCTTTTTAAAATTTGCAACTCTTTCGTACATCATTTCTGACTAAGGAGGTTTAATTTTCAGCCAAAAATTAAATCGGTAATTTCATCTTTAAAAATTAGCTATAGACTAACTTACATTACACAAAACCTATACGCTTCATTAAACTTCATTATTTTTATACCTATTTCAAGTTTATATCAACATTTATCATTAATTTTAGTAATTATACATTTTTATCAAATTGGCTAAATCTGGCTCGAATCCAGGTCGAAACTAAACGCAGTTATTATCTGTGGTAGAGGTCACAAAAAAAATATCGTTTCCATTTACGTTCCCGTTCGTCAAAAGTTATTTCTTTATATTTTGCAGAGTTAAAGTGTTTTTTCCTCACAAATGTGATGAAAACCATTGTGTGTATCACAGGCAGTAAGGGGATTACTAACGAGAGTGTTAAAAGCCCTCCGCCTTCGGCGTCGGGCTTCTAACACTCTCGTCAGTAGTTCCCTTCTTACTACCCTTGATGCACAATGTACTATTTTGTGTCAAGGAGAATGCTTACAAACACGTGTCATCAGTATTCTGACAATGACACGTAGCACGTGACGTTTTAGTGGTAACTAATCGGTCTCAAGTACAGCCTTACTGCCAATGACTGATATGAATATTTATCAAACTATTCCCAAGATCTCTCAAACTGACAAGCCCCGTCAACCACGTCATGTGTCAAATGGAAGAGGACAGTAATAGCATTTCATCTCTTAATTTAAGCGAATATATTCGACTTTGATCGATCCGTGTAAGTAACACAACCAAGCTATGACTGCAACACGGGAATGTTAAGTCACTCACGTCAATATTCTTCATAATTTAGCAGAGTAATACATGATGATGATGATGAGTGGGGACGCCCGGCCGGATAAATAAATAAATAAATACATACTGGACATACGAGTATAACCGACTAAATCCGATTTGCATTACACGGCCAAAATACGAACAGTGGCAAGTGGCTCAACAATCCCGGTTCGTGACTGTACATGGGTATAGCTTATATGAATTCCAGCGATGTATGAGCGTGTTAATATTACAATGTTAACCGAATTGTCACCTGTCACTGTCTAGATGGTGAGACAGCGACTGATGGTCGAACTGTGAACACTGATTGTTGATAGGCATTTGTATTTGATAATTATTAGAAGGTCAAAAAGATCTGCAATCGACTCTATTTATTTATTTTATTTGGGACATCAACAGCGATATATTGAATCAGATACTTAAGATATGGATACATGTGAGTAAGCCAATAACAGATGACCACAAGAAATACAAAAACTACAAGTGGTATGTATTGTCAAGAGAATATGTCATGTCTAGATCATTTTGAGCATGCTTACTTACCTAGTTTTGATGCCGGCTGTACCGTGATTGTGTGTCTGTGTTCCATTAAATAAACTATCAATTATTATCTTGATCATTATGATTTACTAGTCATTATTATGGTCAAATTGAAAATAATTCGTTCTAACTGTCAGCACAGTGTCAACATGTCACGTCAAAATTTCTTTTACATCAACATTTGGTTGAAATATCACCATAATAAAATTAATTCCTAGTGTGTTAATGTCGAGAGTAGTATTCGAGTAGTTATATTCAACAATTTTAATATGTTCTCATTTAATTAATATCTTTGTTTTATATTCTAGAATTTTAGCAGAATGCCACGAGCTCAAACTTCTAGACGTCAGCTTCTGCGACCAAATACAAGAATCTCAGGTATGCACAAAGAATATCAACAGCAAAATTTAACAAAATAAAATTGATTTTGGAATAGTGGCGCTTTAGTGTGTAAAAGCACCCTCACCGGGAACATTCACCTGTAATGTAACACTTCAGTTTCGAGCATTACATCAGCGAGAAGGACTGATCCTTACACGCATTAGAGTTAGGTCCGTATTAATAAACTCATCTTGGCTGAGATATCCGTCACAAGATACGTCAAAGTAAACGTCAAACCATAGAACACTGTCACTTTTGACGCATGTCGAGACGAGCATTAGAGTTGAGATTGGTTTATTAATACGACCCTTAGTGAGGCAGTATTGTACAGTAAAACACAACATAAGCCATATGGCTTACCGATGTAGCTACGCAGATGACGAATTTTCGAAGCTCTGGAACCAATCAGCATGATCCACGTGATGCGCGTCTTTATTCTGTGCTATTATTGGTTATTAGTGACGCCATGTTGACGCGCGCCCGGGTGTCATTCAGTCAGCCGTTAGTGAGATGGAAAAGATAGATGCAATTTAATTTGCACCTTATAACCAAAGATCGGAATAGGTAGAGCTAATTTGCCTAAACATGATGCACCTTCATTCAATAATGTATTCCCATTTCGCTCACGCATGAATGAATATGCCTCAAGTTTAGGCAAATTAGCTCTACCTATTCCGATCTCTGCTTATAACGTATAAGTCTGACCGTGGGTTTTAATCGTGCTTTCGAAAATCATCGGAATCGTTCGTGTCTGCGCGAACGGAGATTCACGACACGCCATATAAATTGTGTTCTACTGTAAGGTAATGCTCAAAATCCAATCTTGAATGTTACATTACAGGCGAATGCTTCCGATAAGGAACCAAACGCCTTAGTAAAACTCAACTCACATGTGGTGCGGTCATGGCGCTAGTTTTATATACCGCCTTTAATTTTACTAAGCCACAGTTAATATCTAGGTCCAGGAATGGCGCGAGCAATACCCCCACGTCAGCATAAAGAGGTCTTTCCAGGCGGCCAACATGACAGCGGCACCGAACCAGCTTTTCCTGGCCCCCAGCTTAGAATGATTAGTCATGTCTTGCCCTGTCTTCCATATTCCTGAATTAATCGGTGGCCATGTTCTGTGTTCGCTTGCACTTGTTGCAAATAGACCTTGTTTGCAGTGTTGGAATAGACGGTCTATGCCAATACTTGCAAAGGGTACATATGAATTCCTATCGTCATTTGTTCTAATGCTGTGTTTGTCCGAATTTTAACCTATCCCAAAGAATTTGTATTTTTTTTAGTGTTTAGTTTTAGTATTTTTGGAAAGCATATAATGTTGCCTGGTTCAGCAGTTTAGGACAATTGATAATTCGGACAAACGAAGCATTAAGACAAACTTTATTAGGGATTCAGAGGGACACCCAGTACATAATATAGTGGTACATATAGACTATTAAAGGGGATATTTCATTTGCTTTTGTATAGCTTTAAGTTAAGTTTGTCTTGTAGTGTGGAGGGATGATATTTGATTATCATATATTGAACTGATATAATAATTTTAGTCACGCAAAGGGGTTAATATTTACGATATGTAATATTGTTATTTGCCAGGAAATGGATTTTCGGATTGTCTACACTTTACGTAAAATTCGACTGAAGTTGTCAATTAGCGGTCAGTTTTGACAAAGTTTCACATAGACAACGCCATTTTTGACTGCCCTTTTACCGTTAATATTAGAGGCGTTTATGTCCTAAAAAAAAATGTAAGCCTTAAAAGTATTTACAGTAGGTATATACTTGCGTCTTTTAGTCACACTTTTTTTTAAAGTATTGAATACATTTCTTAAAGGAAACCTTTAATTTTGTTTTCTATTTCTAAGTCTATGAAATACAGCGCGAAAGTGAGTGGGAGGGTCTGACGGGGCCGCCTTAAGTTTACTTTTTGAATCAAATTAGAGAAATATTGGAAGAGCCGAATCTTAAGTACCCGAAACCGACGTGCGTGCATGACTCGATGTGTATGAATGTGGAAGAAGCGAAAGAGATTTGTCAGGATTGTAGCGTAGCGTAATGGTCTCTGTCTTCCCCTCTTGGAAACAGGCGTGATTTAATTTATGTAGAAATACTAAGTAAACTGTTCCGTGATATTTTACGAGCTTGAATTCGGCCAAATTGATGAAAGACGTAATAAAAAAGACTATATTTTTAAATATTTTTAGATGTAAAATGAATGTAAATGCAAGTGGTTATTTACATACTTTTGATCTAAAACGAATATTATATGTATTGTATTTATATTTATAATTACGTAGGTACTTTGTATATTTAAGTATAAGAAATCTACGGCCTTTGTAAAAAAAATGTCACTAGTTATATCATAATAGTTATGAGCACGTAGGTATATATATTTTTAAAAAGCAAGTGTTCACTTTACTAAAGATACTATTAGCAGTGATCGTTATCAATGTCCTGTAATGGTAGCAAAGTATGGTTGACAAAAAAAACAAATAACGTAGTATATTAAACATTATATATTTTACTAATTATGAGATTTATATACATATTTATAACAACAAATCCAAATTATAGTGAATAAATGACTAAAATTTGTTCAACAGATTTGGCTGTCAGTCGTTCACGTCGATTGGAAAAAATCCATTTTAAATAGCTAATTGACCTTTCTACGTTAACAGAAGTCACAGGAAGGAAATTTAAGTCTTTAAAATATTGCACACTATTTTATTTTATTTTATTTACATGGGATTTTGACTTTAATTGTTTATTTATATTGTGCTTTTTCCTTTTAATATTGATATTACAAACAGTACATCGAGTGGCTTTATCCGTCGTAATAAAATACGGGTAATTGTGTCAAATACATGCTGTCAATGTAAATACTGTGATCATACGTGCACTTTATGAGGACTCCACTAAAATACTTGAATATCCACTCTAGATACGATATGCATTGGTTTATTTAGATAAACACGTCGCGTAGTGTAATTAGATTTTCAACTACAGTTATATTTTGATGACATTTTATGTCATTTGACGTACACTGTTTTAAAAATATATTAGGGCGGAAAAGGTTTTGTACCGTATAGGTAAGGATTTATATCTAGAGGTGTAATCTTTAGAAGGTAAGTATTTATTTTATGGTTATATAAGATCAAAGTAAACAACCAAATGTGTTTGTTTTTTCTGCCAACCATACCCTTTGCTACCAAAAGTGGACGTTGATAACGATCACTAACTATTAGATATTCCTTGACTGTATTTGTAGCGTGTTAAGGTTCAATAGTAGTAGTTAGTGTGACAAAATTTGGATAAAACATCCGTCACCTTTTGACAGTACACGTGCGAGAGTGACGGATGATTTATCCATGTGCTCGTTTGTCTTTTTCCATGCAATAAAAGTAGGTGAATAGAAATTTAGTAAAAAAAACTAGGTATCTCATTTGTCATAATATTAAAAAAAAAGAGAACTTTAGCCATGATATAAAACTAAAATGTTACTTTGTGTTCTCGACAGGTAGTTGCATAAAAATAACAATTAATTTATAAATGTTAAGAATTATTGGTTTTAGTAAAAAAAAATGGAGAAGTACTTAAGTACAGTAAAGTGTTACAGGTGTAAATGGTTTTTTAATTGCTTATTATATATTCTAGTTAAGTGAGAATTACGGGTTACCATTGTTTCGGCGAAATACGTCTGCCAAATGAATCGTTTCCCAACCGTTTCATTTGCCAACCCGCTTTGTTTTCTGTAACCGTAAATATTTCAGCATTTTATAAAAACTAACTTTTTTTTTGACCCGGGGTAAATGCCTATGCAACCCGCCCTGACGGGGGCCAGGGCGGGTTATGTCCGACTTGCACGGACTAAAACCCCCGGGGCATTGCGCCATTCCCTTTAGGAGGGGGCTACGGGACCGCTATAGCGCCAAAACGTAGCCCCCCAATAGCGGATGCCTCGAGGGCTTTTACAAGGCTCCTCGCCTACTCCGCTGGGGGCACCCTGGAACACAGCAGGGGCCTTCCAGCTCAGGACCTTTTACTGCAGGTGATAGACCCCCTGATCTATCACCCGCAGGCCCCAAGTATCATAAAAACTAACCTAACCTATGGGTTCTACAAGATGGTACTGAAATAAATCCTAAAATATTTAAAATTACAGATAAAAATGGGTTGGAAAATGAAACTGTTGGGAAACGATACATTTGGCAAACATATTACGGCAAAACGGCAGGCTCCCGATAATTACATGTGTATAGTTTAAACTTTTTCAACTGAGCTTATCCACTTAATAATACAAAGCCATTGTGTAATTAGTCACACTAACACGGCCCCAAATTAGGACAACGAGCTCGCAGTTAAAGCAGATAATAACCGCCTTAGAAGATTAGCATAGACTATCGACTCTATTTCTTTAGACAATAGACTACAAAATACAGTACTAGAATAATGGCAAGTAATTTTTTTTGGCATTTTACAACCGCCCGACTAAGATTGTTAGATACAACGACCATTGTGTTTAAAGGTAAGTGGAAGAGCTAAGTTCAAAAAGTTTAAACTATACATCGTCGTATCCTACGATAAGAGCCACAATCACCACAGTGGCTTTTTGTTTTTATTGTAAAATTGAGTTCTACGTCTCAAGTTACATAAGATGACATCAAAAAATTTAAAATAAACATATTTTATTTAATAGTAAATTGAGTTTTTGAATAAGCCACAATTGCATTGGACTTACTTTCAACGCGGAGTAAAGCCCTAAGTATATTGCTGTCCTTTTTCATCGTGCGATACCGAACGGCGGGTGCGGGAGGAGGGGGCGCAACCGCCGTTTCTCCATTACTCGGCGGACAGCGGCATTGAGTGGTTTGGCGTTCCAACGGCTTCAATTTTCATTCAGAAGATCGTTTACATTAGTTTACTGTATGTTTAAAATACAAAATGAATCGTCGAGGGCACAGATTAGTGAAAATGGTGGCAAAAAACGATGGTGAACGAAAAAGGAATGTACCAAGTAAGTTAATTAAAACGAATTTTAATAACCTAATGATTATTGAAATCATTTCTAGTATTTTTTTTTAACTTTATATATTTATGAATTTTTAAAGAATATACAAAAAACATATTAACATACTTAGTGTCAGAAACTAGCACAATTTAATTAAGTAGTGCACATTCCGTTGATTAAAGCCCGAACGGTAATTGTGGCTTTATTTTACGGAATTGCTTAATTTCCATTGTATGGCAAATGGGTGGCTACAATGACATTTGTGTCCTTTTTCTACTCTCAAATTGTGTTTTGTTTAGTTATTATTTAAATTTTCGGTTTTGTAGGATATAATTTAGGTGGCTTACAAACTATACGAATGTTTGAAATTATTTTATTGCTTTTTGGTAAAAAAAATACTTTTGAAGATGTCCGTTTCCGTATTTTCTTTTTGGGCTCTAATGGCAGTTGGGGCTTTTTTCGTGTATAAAATGGATTTAAATATTATATAAAACGCTTGTTTCCGACAAATTTACTCTGTTATTTTCTTTGTTATGTCAGTATATGAAATTGCATGAGCTTTTGCTAATGGGATCTTATAAATTCTAAATATTTTCTCAGCTGGGATGTTTATTCTTGACAAGCTCTTCTCGTGACATCATCAGATACAATTTGGTTAAATTCGAGTTCGTCCACCGATCTTTGACCCACTACAATCCATGTCTTCGTTACATCGTGAACAAATAGACGAATGCGCACATTTAATATTAGTATAAACGTAATTACTCATTTTTATTTTTTAGAGAAAAGAACACGTGCAGAGTCTCCCTTGCCTCCTGGGAATGAGCAAGAAGTTAATTATTTACTGTATAACATAGGCCAAAAATTGGACAGTGTAAGATTAATGAAAATGAGACTTTATAATTTACTGCTTTTGTCAAATTAGTTGTTTTTTTTTTCAGATACCCAATTATAAAAGCATTTAATAAAAGCATAATAAAAGCATTGATCAAAGCCGAGTGGTTGATTAAAGAACGCAGAAATATTACCCATCGGGAAATAGAGCATGAACTTGGTATTGGATCACCCGCAGTTTCAAGCATTTTACATGATCATCTTGGCGTCAGGAAGGTCGCTTCGCGTTGGATACCGCATTTGCTGACCGAAGAGCAAAAAACCCGGCGAGTAGATTGGTGCCAGTTTATGCTCAAAAAATTCGACGGAGGCAATTCCCAACAGGTTTCTAATATCCTTACTACTGATGAGTCCTGGATATACTACTATGACCCTCTAACAAAGCATCAATCTATGCAATGGGTGTTTGAGGAAGACGGGCCGCCATTAAAAATTGTTCGTGGCCGTAGTGTGAACAAAAAAATGATCGCCGTTTTCTTTCGCCGCGGGGGGCCAGTAGCTGTAGTTCCACTCGAAGATCGAAGAACAGTTACTAGCCAGTGGTACACAGAGGTCTGTTTACCCCAGGCATTGACAAATTGACAGACGTGGTGAGGATCGTCCAAAGAGCGGCACTCATGGGATTCTGTTTCACCAAGATAATGCACCTGCACACACCGCGGCAATAACAATGGATTTTTTGACCAGTAAAGGTGTTCAGCTGGTGTCGCATCCACCCTACAGTCCTGACCTGGCCCCGTGTGACTATTTCTTGTTCCCCACTATAAAGAAAATGATGCGTGGCCGGACTTTTATGGACTCGAACGAGGCAGTACTAGAATTTGAGCGACTTTTCTTTGACCTTCCGCAGTACGCATTTTTTAAATGTTTTGAGGATTGGTTTTATAGAATGAGGCGATGTATTGAACTTGTAGGAGTATATTTTGAAAAACATTAAAGTAATTTGTAAAAAAAAATAATGGTTTTTAATTAACTAAAAATATTCATAGCAACCCTCGTATAGTTTTGGACAGTCCTACATCCAGTTTCACTATTCCGACTCCGCAATCGTCAGCTGCAAATAACAATATATTTTGTTACATTTTGTTCTTACCTAATATTTTTTGATAAATAAAGATTTTGCTCAACTAAAATTAAGTATTTTTTCTTAGTGACTAATATATATTCGAAGTGTGATTGTTAAAATCTGGCCCTAAGGGCAGTAGTGGCCCTGAATGTTCCGACGATAAGAGGCACAATGTAGGTAATGGCTCTCTTAAACCTATTTACCCCGACGAATAAGGATTTAAGGGACAAAATATAATGATAAAGTACTATTACGAACGTAAATGCAATTTCAGTAGGACTCTAGAACACAATTCCACATGATCTAATTGCAAAATTATATATTTTTTAGTTTTCTTTTAAAATAAACAGAATAATGCTTCTCCTGAAAAGTAAGCATTTTGCAATTGTGGCTCTTATCGTAGGATAGGACGACATATTGCAGGTTCTTGTATGTACCTACAGTCGCGGAATGAATAGACCAGTTTTCAAATAAATTCATTTACGCATTGCAAGCACATGCTACCTTTTTAAACTGGGTAACAAGAAGAGAAATAATATTGAACCAATAGTGGCTGTTGTTTATACGTGACCATAGCAACGCTTTTGTAATGACCAATAAAAACTTAAGTTCAGTTTGAACCAATAGTACGCGTGACCATGGTAACCATGTCTCTGTAGTGTCAGGGCCATGTACTTAGTGAAATTACATTCATTATGACGGAATGTCGATAAGCAGATACTGGTAACTTATACTGAGCAAGCACAAACAGATCTTAAGGTGGTCAACCTTTTCATTCCGCGACTGTACGTGACTATAACCCAAGCATTTGTATAAGATTATTTTGGTCAACAAGAGAAAAAGTACTTGATCTATGAGTTGAGCTCGGGTCAATTGTAATATGACATTGTTGTTGTTAATAAAATGAAATAAAATATCCTGTTTTTTTCTGCACTTAACACTTCCCATGCCAGGCCAGCGCCACAACTTGTCGGAATCGCATGTCTTATTTAGTTGGGTCCGTTTTTACATCTGTTTTTGTATTTTTGTAACCCGGCCGCCATTACAGCCAAGTTAATAAGAGCTATCGTAACGTTGACAATATGTTAACAGTACGGGTAAAGATATTGCGAAATGTCTTGGGAAAAGCCACAGGGTCTTTATTTTACACTAGCGACCCGCCCTCGCTTCGCTTCGGTTTGTGTGAGTATGATATATGGCTATCTAACACTGATAGAATTTTTGAAATCGGAACAGTAGTTACTGAGATTAGGGCGTTCAAGCAAACAAACAAACAAACTCTTCAACTTTATAATATTAGTATAGATTTTCATTATCTCTACCGTTATGATAACTCTTATTAACTTGACGGTAAGGCGAGTCGTAAACAATACGTTTACAATAGGGGTGGTAAACAAAGCTGAATAAGCCCAAGTTATCCATTATTTTCTAGGTTTTGATACATTAATATTGATATGAAAAGTGTCTGTTTAGAATGGATTTATGCCGCATGTGCGTCGTGGCGTAGAATGTATCAAGATTGTTTCTACCTGTGATTTGTTTTTTTTTTTTATGGCATAGAGAAGACAAACGAGCGCACAGGCCGCCTGATGGTAAGTGGAAACTGTGACCCATAGACATTCGCATTCACAAGACTGCAATGCAATCCTAAGACTGCAAATGCGTTGCCAACCCTGAGGACTAAGATGGAATTCCTCTATGCTAGTCATTTCACCGGCTGTCTTATTCCCAAACCGGAACACAACAATGCGAACACTGCTGTTTGGCGGTAGGTTAATGGATAAGACGGTGGTAGCGATCCGGACGGACCCTGCACAAGGTCCTACCACCCGCAAAATTTGTGTAACGTTTATTTCCTATGTAATTCAATTTATATAAATGACTGTGTCTAATATACATTGCGACTTTGTTGAATTTCACAGCATTCGAATATTAATGTGACCATTAAACCCCAAAACACATTTATCTCAACGTTCCATTTGGTCCATATTTACCTTCAACACACGCCACTATACCTCAGTTCTCAACTAAAAAGGTAGTATAAATTATTAGGTCTGTATACTCTTACTGCCTTTTGGTTTTATATGCTGCTTAGATGGTCCCTTTAACTGCCTAGTGCGTAGATTAAGAGAGATTTATTAAAGGTGTAAAAGTGTTACGGCGATTTTATTTCCTTTACTACATAAGCCGACGGCCGTTAGGGCAGAAAGGTTCTTGAGTGGAGACTACGACCTGCCCCCTATTTCACCACCCTGACAATGACAGGTGACAGGTGACATTTCAGTGTACATGGCGCAGCTTATACAGGGTGTATACGGAGGGGTGGATCAAACGAAGGTCAAAGGTAGGGGACCTCAAGGGGCATCTGAATCACCCCCATGTATGTTCAGCAATTGTTAGTAGTTTCGGAGATATTGATCATTTTAATCGGATTTTTTGTCACTTTTCCTTATGTCCGTGATACGAAAAACCCCTAAATTCATGTATTTATACTTTTTTTTTCCAGTGTTTTCTTACATGATTAGAATCACTGTGAAATAAGGAAGTTTTTAAAGCTAAATGCCATTTTTTGTTCATTACAACTTTTTGAGTAATCGCACAGAGTTACTTTCTCCATACTAAGGAAACCCCGCGTTTGATTTTCACCAAGTATGGAAAAACAAACTTTGTGTGTTTACTCAAAAAGTTGTAATGAAAAAAAATATGTTATGTAGCTTTAGAAACTTCCTTATTTCACAGTGATTCTAATCATGCAAGAAAACACTGAAAAAAAAAGGTATAAATACATGAATTTAGGGGTTTTTCGTATCACGGACATAAGGAAAAGTGACAAAAAATCCGATTAAAATGATCAATATCTCCGAAACTAATAACAATTGCTGAACATACATGGGGGTGATTCAGATGCCCCTTGAGGTCCCCTACCTTTGACCTTCGTTTGATCCACCCCTCCGAATACACCCTGTATAAAACCCAATGATGTGTCAACGAGTTAACTTTGCAATGTATACCGAATTGTCACCTGTCAAATGTCATAGTCAAGATGGCGAAATAGAGGGCTGGCAAGCGCAGCGCGGGACGATCACAGCACGAAGCACGATGGACAGAGTACCTAATAATGTTGGCAGGAAGTTGGTAGATGCAGGCCATATTGGATCTTTCTCGCTGCAAATCAAAGAGGGAATAAATAGTCTATACTTATTCAGCAATGGACTATACTACCTACCTAAGGCTGAAATGATGACTACATAGGTACTTCGGTAAACGGATCATTTTTGGTCTCCAAATACAATTTATTTTGCACTTTACACAGGTTAGGTAGTACTTACGGGGTACAGTCAACCAATTTGATTTCTAGGCCACTTAGGACTATGTTAAAGTGACGTTGTCAACCAAAACGTAAGAGACTCCCTATGATTTGGTTTACAACGTCACGTTGACAAAGTCCATAGTGGCCTAGGAATCAAATTGGTTGACTGTACGTAGGGTGAGTAGGGATAGAGTAGGGATCAAGGGGTGAGCACACAACCTAAAATGGAGCATATATGCTACCAATTATAAGACTGAAATTATGTCAATAAACGCAACGTTATTGTCCATTGAATACTGGTTCTTATTTGTAACAAGTTATGACTTATTTTAGGTTATGTCCCTACTCACCCCGTTTTACGACGTAATAATTAAATCAACAGGTACTTTGACCAATTCGGGCAAGTGCCGACATAAGCCACCTTAGAGCGAGCAACATATTCTTGCATCTGACTCTTGCGCATTACTCCGTGCCCACGCTGGCTCATGATAGGTCATCAGAAACAAACAGGAAAGTACCTACTCGTGCTCATCGCACAAACATTTGCCCTGACCGGAAATCGAATCTTGGACCGCTAGCTTCGTAGGCAACTAGGCTAACCGCGTCACCGAATACAACTTCATGCCAATGGCAATGTCACAAATGAAGTACCTCCCTAATTAGCAGTTACAAAATACCCGCAAAACTAAAATACTTAGTTAATTGCTCCAGATAAGAATGACCTTAACCTATCGGCGTAAACATCACAACAAAAGCTATTCAAGATATTATTGTCCGCAACGTGGAGGTGACATGTTCTGATTCAAACCGTAGTGATTCAATCTGTTTATTATCCACTATTGTCCGGGTAAATAATAGTAATTTAGCATTTGAAATAGGGACTTTGTAGCAAGTTCCTTATTGTCACTGTTGTATCAATTCTATGCTGTTGCATGGAGTTCTGCGTGGAAACTGTCTGGATTGGAACAAAGATACCTACTTGTGAAGAAGTGAATATATTTGTGGTGTTAATTATTATGAGTCAGAAGATCTCGGAACATTAACGAGGTAAGTAGTGTTTTGTTTAATTCTGTCAGAGCAGGGTTTTAAGTTTATCAATTGACTTCCAAAGGAACGTTTTTGTGATAATATGTTTATAAGTAGTTAGGTGAAAAACTAAAGTAAATTAGGTACCTACCTCTTGCATGTCGTTGTGTCTGAACGGTCTATACACATGGGTTACAATTACATGCAAGAGGTAATTTACTTAAGTTTTTCTCCTATAGGTACAGTCAACGTCAAAAGTAAGTGATCAAAATCAACATTTCAAAATATCTATTGTCATGGCATCCCAAATATAACATGTTATATTAAAGTGCTAAATGAATTGATGTTTTAATTAGTCAAAAGAAAGTGATCATAACAGCTGTGCAAAACAGAAGCCTGACATGACATTTCTATCAAATGCGTCAAACTTGAATTGAATACCAAAATAACGACATTCCAACAATATCGGCAAAAGAAGGATTTATGGCAAATAATTCCAAGATGTAATAAAAACTTATTTTAAATCTTGGCGTAAGGGAGATTGCTATTTTGTCACTTCGCATGTTTTTCGACGAACATAACCGATATTAACCGAAGTAGGTACTCCGAGGTTGTCCCAAAACCAAGATTTTATAGTTAAAACTTTAATTCGAAATGTTCAACGATGACTTAAACTGTCATTGAGTTTTCAAAAATCGAAATAATGGTGATCACTTATTATGACACGTTATTGAGCTCATTTACTTTTGATCAACTACAATAGTCCGTAGCATTTGACTTAATGTATTGTATAGATAATTTTGGGACCCTATTTCATCAGTTTCTTTTGCTGTTGACTGTACCTACTTGTGTACAATAACTACTACCAGCTTCTTAATAAATTTTGGCAAGCTATTGCTATCAGTCTATCATACTCGCACTCGCGACTGACAGTATATTTGTCACTCGTGTTTCGTAGAAAAACGAAAATTGCCGATCGCTAATAAGAAACTGGTTCCTACTGTATTTGTGTACCTACAGTAAAACCAAAATTTTAATAGTACCTACTCGGCTGTCTATCACTGTCACACTTCTTGGCATCTACAGAGTGTAAAAACGATGGTATTTGTTCTGTCGGAAAGAGTAGATATAACTATGCTGTGAACGAAAGTATACAAAAAAATGATTATTTTATAATTCATCTAATTTCATTTCACGGAACGCTATTTTCTGCTGAACACATGATGATTTCAAAAAAACCCTAAACATTTACGTAGGTTTGGATTATACTTACGACTACCAAAAAATTAAGTCAGGCGGCCACAAAAATAAATAAAATAAAAATTCTACGTATACATTTGTAGAAATGTTTTTCGATATAATAATAGGTACCTAACCAACTTAGAGACCACATCGCGGTTCACCACGCAGCTTCATCGTGATAAAACTCTAATCAACTTCAATTTAACCATTGCAGAAAATGTACCTCCAAATAGTATTACTGTCCCTCCTCGGGGCAGTGACCGGGAATCACCACTCGAGGACCAACCAGTGGCCCGACCGGTCGACCATCGTCCATCTGTTCGAGTGGAAGTACAGAGACATTGCTGATGAATGCGAGAGATTCCTTGCCCCTAAGGGCTATGGAGGAGTCCAGGTGAGGCTTGATTCTGTAGGACTGCATTCTAAATAATATAAAAGAAGAAACTGACAGATGACTCAGTGACTGACTGACATCAACGCACAGCCGGACATGAGATTGATTTTGTAATCAAAAAAAAATCAAAAAATCAAAATACTTTTATTTCGGACAACGAGATCCATATCGGGTTAGTTAAAAATTACAATTACAATTACAATTACAAATGCGATTTTACGACACATACCAAACACAAAAACACTAAGAGTAGGGTGCAGTGTTCAACAATGGAACACCAAAAATTCAGACTCTCATATTTCTCTCATTTTTGCAAACATGGATTCCGTTTTTAAGAGGAAGGTAGTCTATTTAAGTAGGTGTAATGTGACATTAATTGTTTCCTTAAAAACGCAGACATATTACCAATAATAAGGATTTAAAAAAAATGAGAATTGTTTCATTGTGTACACCCATATGTACACAATGACACGCCTTGTGTCCAACAATGAAACGCGGTTATGATTATTCACTTATATTGGCAAAAATACAAAAATCCAAAAATCAAAAATAGGCATTAGCTAATTTAACAGGCAATAACGTCTTGCATTCAACAATTCGTATGTTATCAATAATGTCTTATAATTATTTTATTTAACAATATTAAAGTTTTGTCAGTCGCACAACAACAAAAATCTAGTTACTTATAACAAGAAATAACGATTTACAGTCAACAGTTTTAGGCCATAATGTCTAAAATTCTTTAGAAACATACCGACTTAAAGTTTAATCAGTCTCAAAACAACAAAAATCACAAATACGAGGTAATACGACTCTTTACCTGAATCAACCGTGTCCAACAATGAAACGCGGTTATTAATATAGATTTATATTGGCAAAAATACCAAAATGACAAATAGCCATTAGGTAATTCAACAGGTAATAACATCTTACAATCAACAATTCGTATATTAGCAATAATGTCTTATAATATTTTTTTTAACATTGTTTCATTGTGTCCTCCTATGAATTGTGTCATTGTTGGACACCGAGGGTATTTTAGAATAACCTTGAAATATAACCTACTAAAATCGAACAATTTAATAGGTAATCTAGTCCACGTGAATCTATGATGCATGTACATAGCAACTTAATACTGAGGGAAATGAATATCACTATAGTATTTACGTGAAAAAACAAATAAAACTGAGAAAAATACTTACTTTTTTGACCAAAAAACCGAAAAAGCTCCGCAGACACGTCCTTTCACAAGTATCGAGCACGAAAACTGGGGAGGAGCGGGGGGTGTACGAGGCCTTTAGGACGAGGCGTACTGCACTATCTGGCAACGTCGCATTACAGAAATAGTACGCAGTTTCATTGTGTACGACTGTTTCATTGTTGAACACTCGACCCTAATTTAAAAATTTAAAAATTATTCTACTTAAAACTTAAAATCTAAATTTGATTTTACTACTTAGTCTGAACTACGGGACAATCAAACCTGCCCGCAATCATCTTCAGGATGCTGTTACTGCTACCCCTCATTCTACCTAGGAGGGATGCCACTTTTTTCCGCAGGATCGCATGGAAGCCATCCACTCGGGCCTCCGTTAACATGGCAGAGGCACTGCAGAATCGGGGTAGCCGTAACAGCGCCCTGAAGCTGTTATTAAAGTCGCACGCATTTCAATTGCATAAATAGAATTCAGTATTAATACAAAATATGAATAGGTATCTGAGGACATTGTCACAAAAATTGACCTAGTCCCAAACTAAACTCCAGGCTTGGAGCATAGGTACTAGATAACGATAAACATATTTTATCTACAGAAATACGTAGCTATCATACGCTCATCACACAAATATTTCTCCTACGCACACACAAACACACACATCTATATGCCCTTACCAGCATTTGAACCGGGGACCGCTAGCTTCCCATAGGCAGGGTCACTACCAACTAGGCTAATAAGACGTTTAATACCTTCTTCAATGTAGATACGTTACTATAATAGATTATTTACATAGTAAACAGCCTAAATATGAACATCAGAAAAGATCAGCAACAGTATTAGGTACTCGTAAGACTGCACCGAGCAAACGTCGAGCGTCCAGTGGCGCCCTCATTACTATTATTGTGTTTTCTAATTAACTAAAGAATTTCCTTGCAATCAGACGATACGTTTTTGTAGCGCAAGTAAAAACAAAATTTATGGGATACGTAACAAACTTTAATAACAATTACCCTTTGAGTAGTCAGCTTAACGGGAAAAGGTGGCCACTTTTTTCCGTTAAGTTGATAACTCAAAGGTGGATTGTTATTGAACTATGTGATATACCCTATAAGTTGTGTTTTCATTTGTAGTACAACAACCTACCGACCAATTTCAAGAAAATACTATAGTTTATTAGAAAACACAATAATAGTAATGAGGGCGCCACTGTACATCCGGCGTACGCTCGGTGCAGTCTTAATCAATATCTTTGTTGAACTGCATAATTACTTAGTGCAATTGAAATTTTTATCTGCAAATATTCTAAAGAATGTCATGCAAAATTTAACAATATCTAATCTGCTTAGTTTATCAACAGCCTGTCAAATCAAACGCAATAAAAATACAAATCTGTCGGAGATAGATTTCAGCCCCTCATTTCCGCTCCGGGAGTGCTTTTAATCTGCATCAATCGAAAGTATTCGTTAATCTATCACCTCAGGGAAAAACAATTGGTTCAACATTACTTGCTTCCAGACGCTACTAACATCGGTATAGGTAGTTACTTCGTGCTATTTTCATAGAGTACAAATACCTAGTCGATACGCGTTTTGCCACAAACCGCATGATCCATTGTTTGTAACATGATAGTACTTATATTATGAACATTTTATTGAATAAACATATATAAAATACGCAAAGTCTTTACAGGTGTTATTCTCTTAAAAACATAGTCTAGTCGATCGACCGTTCAAGTGAAAGAGCTCATAAAAGCAAACTTTAAGTTACCTAATTGAGAATGTACGCCCTTAAATATTCTTCATAGTAGACTCCGACTGAACGATATAAACTCATCGGTTAATAAGTTAGTTCTCAGTTTAGTCTTCGAGTTCAAAAGTGAGTTTACCACTGTGTGTGCTTAGAAGAAACTTTTTGTCGCGCACGACAGTTTTATGGGCTCAGCTAATTGGGGACCTTCAAGAGACGAGGATATACTCTTTTCTCAAAGGCTGGCAAAGCAGCTGCAATTCCTCTCTCGGTCGCGCATGGGCAGCGGTGATCACGTGACCCGCTAGCTAATTTACCTCCACACAAAAAATCTCTATCTAATAAAGTGTTCTTTTTTAGATCTCCCCACCATCCGAAAATCTGGTTATCCATCTAGCGAACGGCCAAAGAACGTGGTACGAACGCTATCAGGTGATGTCCTACAAGTTAAAGACTCGCTCTGGTGATGCCGGAGACTTCCTGGACATGACGACGAGATGCAACAAAGTTGGAGTCAGGTATAGCACAGTGCTATTTCTATCAAGTATTTACCTACTAGATTTCCCCCGTGATTTAGTACGAGTAGAATTTTGGGAAATCTTTCCTTAGTAGCTGTTGATTTAGGTTACACAAAAAAGCTAGGTATTTCCAAAATTTTATGTTTCCAGGCTTCAGCAGTGTGTACACTTCTTTTTTGTATCATAGTACTAGGCAGATAAGAGAGTCAATCTTGACACATTGCATAACCATAAAGTTTAAAGTGACATTAGCATGGTTTTACTGCTGTCAACATTGTCATTTCCGGTCCTTTAGGAGTTTCTGCTACCTATTGTTGCTCAGGCGCTAGGGTTGCCTCGATGCATGCTCAATGATCACACGCAACCAAACGCGGCGTCGGCTTGTCCACGACTATACCGGCTCGGGCCGTCTTGCTGAGTTTGCTTGTAATGGCTCGCGGTGCGTAAGGTCGAGGCGTGCACACATGCAAGCCGTGCGAGATACCTTTGTTTGAAGATGAAATACCGTTTATACAGATCGAAAGTAAGTGGACGGGTCGGAAGGGGCAGCCCTAGGCGTGCTTTTTCGAGTCAAATCGGAGAAATACTGGAATAAGGGCCGAATCTTAAGTACCCGAAACCGACGTGCGTGTATGACTCGATGTATGAATGTGGAAGAAGCGAAAGAAATTTGTCAAGATCGTAGCAAGTGGAAAGTGGTCTCTGCCTACCCCTCTGGGAAACAGGCGTGATTTAATGTATGTATGTAGGCATAGTTGCACTTCTAGGCAGATAAGAAGTCAATTCTGACTCATTGCACGATCATGAAGTTTCCGACTATTGACATTGTTGACAGCATACAATGCTAAACTTTTTTGTTGAGTGTGAAGGAATAGTAATAACTGCATTGTTTTAACTACTGTTAATTGAGAAACTTCACGGTGGTGCAATGTGTCGGGATCGACTTCTTATAGCACACACTATGGCCCGTATTAATAAACTCATCTTGGCTGAGATGCCCGTCACAAGATACGTCAAAGTAAACGTCAAACCATAGAACACTGTAATTTTTGACACATCTCGAGACGAGCATTAGAGTTGAGATTAGTTTATTAATACGGGCCTATAAGCATTGTTGGAACAAGTCGTGGTTGAAGTGACAAATGCCTGGTAAAAGTGACTCAGATTAGCGTCATTCATGTACTTTTACATGACAATGTTTTCAGGATTTACGCTGATGTTGTGGTCAACCACATGACCGGTGACAATGAGAATAACGTTGGAACAGCAGGAAGCACGGCTGACTTTAAGAACTACTCATACCCCGCTGTTCCTTACTCTTTGGAGCATTTCCATTCGCCTCATTGTTCGATTGATAACTACAATGACGCTGCCCAGGTAAAGTAATTAAAGACTAGTTGTAACGGAAAAAAAATATGTAATCATTTGATTTGATAAGTTTTCACTTTCAGTAAGATCTTAATAAAAATCGAACTGCATGGAAAACGTATAGAAACTAAAGTCCACAACAACTTGTGGCCGTAGCAAGTAAAGTCACTGTCAATAGACCTTGCAAAAGATGTGAACAAAACCAAACGAATCCATTCGCCATGATTACTCGATAATCACGTACTTTTGAAGATCAAGTCATTACAATGATTTACACACTAGATTATTATTTTCACATTAAGTTTAAAATGAAATAACTATTAATTATACGTTATTTTTAATAAAAACACGTCACGCTTGTCTGTCAGAGTCGCTGAAGCGACAAGGTACTAAAGTATGCAACCGACTGTACTAGTCACACTTTAACACTTTGAGCGACAGTGACCTTTAAAGTCGAAAAGAAGTTTGGCTTATTGATCTCTTATTCGGGTACACATGTAAATTTTAACAATTTAGAAGTAATTCCTATAATACAGGTACGGAACTGCGAACTGGTTGGACTTAAAGACCTGAACCAGACAATTCCATACGTTCGAAGGAAAATTGTTCGTTATTTCAACACGCTTGTACTTCTGGGAGTAGCGGGTCTAAGGTAGAAAATGTGGACTTTAATTGTTCAGCCACTAAGGCTCGGTTCTCACTGGGACACCAGCGGCGCAACAAACGACTGACTGTTGAGTTTCTTGCGGCGTTTCTTCTCAGCAGTGGTCTCTTGCGAAGCGCTGGTAGATTGTTGAGGTGTAAAAGTGTCCGTGCGGCCTACTCACTGAATAAACATCTTTTATCTTATCTTTTACATGTCGCCACAAACAAAAATGTTGGACGCGATGCACTACCAAGCGGACACCAACCCCCTATTTCACCATCCTGAAAATGACAGGCGACAGGTGACGATTCGGTATACATTGCAGAGTTAACCAGTTTTCACGTCACTGGGATTCATATAAGTTTCGCCACGTAGATTGAAATGTCACCTGTCACCTGTTAATGTCAGAGTGGGTAAATAGGGGGCAGATGAGATACCTTCCATAGAGCTGTATCCAGTCGTTTTATCTCACGAACGCGGATGGGCCATACTTGTGTGTGTAGGTGCACGTGCACGTTGTCTCTACACACACAAGTATTTTGTTGGTGAGGGCGACCGGTTGTGCTGCTATTGTGTCCCGGTGAGAAGCGGTCGTAAAGAACAGTCATTGATTATTTTTGATGTGTTTTTACTTGATGCAACGTCGATAGGACAGGGTTCCTTGGTGGCTGAATTATTTGAGTCCGTGATAGTATTAGTCGCCGTCATAAGTGAGAGTTGTACTTTATCGTTTTAAAGCGAGAGCTAGCCAAGACGCACTACGTTAACAAGCGTTTCTATTCGTTTCGTTTTTAAACCAATCGCGTCACCGATACGAAGAGTCACGTGATCTACCAGTGACGCGATTGGTTCAAATACGAGACGGTAATGCATCTTGGCTCAGGCTTCAGGTTTGAACCGTCATACGAAAATGCCAGAGCTATAAAGTACATATAAAAAGTGATCTGCTTAAGACGAAAACTGTGTTGAGAGAATTGTGCTAATCTTTACAGAATATAGTTTTGCTTTAGCTTGTTTCCGTTGCGTGTTAATAAACTAACCTCAAACTGTAATAAAGTTCGGCCTTGATTGTTTTTCGTGTATTCCTTTTACGGAATATTTTTCAATTTAAATGTGAGTTAGTGGCAGCGTTTTGTTAACGGTAGAGGTTTGCCGGAAGCAACAGTCGTTATAACGTCAAAGAACAGTTAAAACTGGAGTTAGCCGGATTGAGTGGTGGTAGCCCCGACACAAAGTGAATTTTAAATCCTTTGTGGTACGGGTACCACACCTGACCTGACCTGTTGACCTTTTTTATCCAACCCAACCGCATCAAAAGGAAAGTTATGTTTTTCGAATGTATGTATGTATGTGGGGCAAAGCCACCAGTGGTCTGCCAGAGACCAGTAGTGGACCTTATACGAGTGCGTAGAGTAGGAAATATATCTTTCGTACTCTTCCCACTGATACAAAGTATAGGCAGAGGCCGACTGCAGATCTCTGGCTGACGGGTGAATATTTCGCGTTTCAACCGCCGTCATTATTGTTTTCGCATATTATTCAATTTAAACTTAATAACTTTCTTGTTATTTTAAATGAAATGGATACTACCCACGGGTCCGCTGATTTTGACATCAAAAGTTGCTGGAAGCTATCGTTATTTTCGTCAATGTATTAAAGAGAATAATGACGGCGGTTAGAACGCCCGAATATTCACCCTGACCATTGGTGACTTAATCCTATGCCTATTTCTGTGGCACGCTCTGCAGCCTAGTCTCGATGGATTTTAACATATGAGGTATCGGTAGATACGTCTTAATTTTGGAAATAACGTAGGCTACACCTATAAATGTTTGAAGCAAAGTAATATAAGAAGGGTAAAAACTAGGGTCTTCAACCAATGTGTTCTGCCAGTCATGACTTACGCCTGCGAAACATAGACGCTTACCGGCGGTAGGATTCACCAGCTCAAGGTAGCCCAGCGAGCAATGGAGCGCTCCATGCTTGGGATCTCTCTGCGAGACAAGATAAGGAACACGGTCATTCGCCAGCGCACCAAAGTCACCGACATAGGCGAGAGGGTACGAGGTTACCTGGAGCCTGTTTACATCTCCGAAATTGTATTATTTATTTTAATCTGACATTTTGATGTATTTAATTATTATTACTACTGGGACCTGAGCATACTGGCATACTGAGGACAGGCCACTTTCCTAGCCTTTGGAAGGTTTCGCAAATAGTTATGATACATAAAAGCGGAAAACCGACGCATGAATTAACTTCCTATAGACCAATAAGTCTCCTTCCTGTAGTATCAAAGCTGCTTGAGAAGATCCTTTTAAAAAGAATGATTAAGGCATTACAGGAACAGTCAACAATACCGGATCACCAATTTGGATTCAGGCAAGAACATGCTACAATTGAGCAGATTCACAGAGTCTGTAAAACAATAAGAATGTCACTTGAAAGAAAAGAATACTGCTCTGCAGCCTTCTTAGATATAAAACAAGCCTTCGATAGAGTGTGGCATAAAGGACTGCTCTGTAAAGTTAAAACATTGCTACCCCACAGGTACTACAGAATTTTGGAATCATACCTCTCAGAACGTCTCTTCCAAGTGCGAGAAGGTGAAAGTTCATCATCATTTCACGAAATTCTTGCCGGGGTACCACAGGGTTCAGTACTGGGCCCAGTCTTGTACACGATCTTTACATCTGACCTACCTCAAAACCCTGGTGCGACAATGGCTACGTTTGCTGATGACACAGCAATAATAGCATCTAGCAACAATGCTGTAGAGGCCTCCCAGATCCTGCAAGACAGCTTAATAAAAGTCCAGGAATGGCTCAAAAAATGGCGGATCACGGCAAACGTATCCAAGTCCGTGCATATCACATTTACTTTAAAAAGAGGAGATTGCCCACCAGTCAAGTTGTGTGGACAAGAACTCCCACATACTAACTCAGTGAAATACTTGGGGATGCACCTTGATAGAAGACTGACCTGGAGAAATCATATCCGGGCAAAAAGGGATGAACTGAATATTCGATTCCGTTCTCTCTATTGGTTGCTTGGCAGGAACAGCGTGCTATCGCTAGACAATAAACTTCTGATCTACAAAAGTGTCCTGAAACCGATTTGGACATATGGTATCCAACTGTGGGGTTCTGCATGTGACTCAAGTATTTTGATGATTCAAAGAGCCGAAGACTCTATCCTCAAACAAATTTGCAATGCTCCTTGGTTCATAAAAAACTCAGAGGTACACCACCATTTAAAAATTAACACAGCTGAGGAAGAAATCCGCTCTTTTGCAAAAAAATATAAAAAACGGCTCCAGTGCCACCCGAACAAATTGGCAGTGAATCTGACTATCCCTGATCACCTGAAACGTCTGAAAAGAAAAAGAATAGATGAACTGGATAGCCAAATTTAAAAAAAAAAATCCAGTTACCGATGAAGTGGCTCCTACAGGGGAGTCGCTTCAACGTGCCTAAGGACACTTAACACATCTGCTCATAGTCTTTCGACTGATTGCAAGATTAACATGGAAGAAAAAAAAAAAAAAAAAAACTACTGGGACCTGTACATCCCTATGACATTTAAATTATGTAGCTTAAGTTTAGTATTGTAATAAGTGATTTATTTTTAAAAAACGGCTTACTGTTGAGTTTCTTGCGGCGCTTCTTCTCAACAGTGGTCTCTTTGGAAGCGCTGGTAGACTCAGACTTGTAAAAGTGCCTACAGGGCTTATTACAGGGATACTTACAGAATAAATGATTTGATTTGATTTGATTTGATTTGGTAGCGCAACTGAAGTGTCAATGGGCCGGGCACATATGCCGCAGAGACGACGACAGATGGAGCCAGCGAACACTCCGATGGAGACCCCGCAGGGGATGGCGCCGTGTTGGGAGGCCACAAGCTAGATGGTCGGACGATATTAAGAAGACGGCAGGGCCGACCTGAACTAGAACCGCCGCATCCAGATCTACATGGAAATCCATGAAAGAGGCATATGTCCAGCAGTGGACAGATATAAGCTGAAAAAGAATATAAGAAGGAAGAAGTATTTTTTTAACATATATCGACGACGTTATGAAAAAATTCAGTCGGGTTACTAAAACTTGCTTTTATTGGAATGTAGGACTTATTTCGGCGATACCGTGGCTATCTGACATACATAATATAGCAACCCGCCCTAGCTTCTCTTCATTTTATTTAAGTTGTTTGTAACACCCGTACATACATAATATTATACATAAAAAATATCTAAATGATGTTAAAAACTGCATCAAAATCTGTTGGGTCGTTAGAAGTTAGCGGATATAGAGACAGATATACTATTTAAACTCAAAGAAGATATACTATCCGGTAAGGTATTACTAGCTGTCTGAAAAAAAAAAATCACTGGTCACTGAGTGACTTATGGGTTAGAGTTCCCTTTTACCGATTGTATAGTCGGGGTAAAAAAAGGTTCGTCACTTTTGGACTTTCACTTTTGGAAATAGAGTCGAAAACTGACGAATTTTTTTTTTACCTTCAAAATGTTAAGCTCTATAGTGCGTTGTGATAGTAAACTTCAAACAGAACAAATGACACACATGACAATGAAAATTACATTCACAATGACAAGGTTCTTAGTATGTTCAACATTTTTATTGGGTGACTGTATAGTACGAATTTTTTGAAATGGCCCGATTTGCAAAGAGATGTGTTTAACGGAAAGGGCCAGTATAAGAAATTCTTACCATACATGTACATTGATTATGTGTTCTAACTAAACGGGATTCAATCTCTTTTCTCCTATCATTTTCAATTTCCCTGCACAATATTTCCTGTTCACTGCACGCCGTCACTTCACAGGTGAGGGGATGCGACTTGGTCGGTCTGAAGGATCTTAACCACAGCCTGCCGTATGTTCTCGATAAACTGTCTGCTTTCCTTAACCATCTTGTATCTCTTGGCGTTGCTGGATTCAGGTTAGTTGTGTGCTTTCATTGTTTAAAATAATTAACGATGATGAATATCAGTTTTTTTCCATACCTTTCCTATTTAATGCGGAATGGTGCAACAAAGGATTCCTTATTAATTTTACATTCCATTTAATTTAACAACTACTGAACGATTTGATATTTGGAGTGTATAGATAGCCCGGTTATGGACTTACGGTCGGTTCCTATATTCAAACAGTGGGTAGATAGGCTTACTTCGGATTAAAATTTGACACATTTTGTATTGCCAAATGTCAAATTTTAACCTCAAGTAAGCCTTATCTATCCGCGGTTTGAATATAGGAACCCGATATTAGTGATTTAAACCTAAAATAAACGTTTTAAAATCTTAAATAATACAATTACGACACCATTTCATTTTATTTTTTGTCTGTGAAAATGCATCTAGTTTTATCCCTATTCGACACTTTATCCAGGGCACACTTTATTCAACCCATTATGAATTTTGACCTACATACCAATCAGGATACGATCCTGTCGAAACAGCCACATATTCGGATGCAACGTCATAAGAAATATTTCTAGGTTTTCACCTAGAAAGTTTTCTTATGACGTTACACCCAGGTTAATTATAAATCTGCTGCAGCAAATTTATATTTAACCTGGCTTGATATGACGTCATTACTGCATATTGTTGAAGTTATTGAGAGCAGCCCGATGTATTGGATAACTGTGGGGTTATTATGACATGACTATGCAGGTCATTTTACGGTGAGCGAAAGGGACGGAGCTATAGCAGTTACATAGCTGTGTCCTTTTCTCTCAGCGTAAACTGAACTGAATTGTTATGTCATAATAACCCCCCTGGACGTCATGCTGAGGTTGCGCGTACACGTCGAATACGAGTATAACATTTTAACAAAACCGATACCTACGTACTACCCACGACCTTTATTACTTTTTCCTACTCCTGTACTTTTATCTGTCATTTATATAGTCACGAACACTAATATAAGAACATACATAATATGTCCGCAGAATAATCCAGAGAAAAGTCTATCTTGTCTATGCCCCAAAACAGCACTTGTGCGTTTTTGAGATAAAACGATACGGCCAGCTGCCAAAGCTTAGCGTTGCACAATCGATTTAATCATATTTTAACGATTGTGAAATAGGGACTATAAATCACCTAATGTTTTGAGAAATGATTTCAGTTACCTGATTGGTCGATTTTAAAATAGCTGTATTCTGGTTGGTTGATACGAAATACAAAGTTTTTTTTAAAGATTTAAATTAGTTAAAGAGAAACACGTACCTAAAAGAACCTATCGTTCCGTTTGACAGTCGATGTGTATTGTGATTGGTGGATTTAATTTGGTGAAGTATTCTGATTGGTCAAATTAAAATGTTTTGGAATTGTAAATAATTATATTTTCCATTCCGTCAATTTAAAAACAAAGTAAACCATAGACACATATTTTGTCATTTTCTTGTTTCCCGCTCGTTTGTTGTTCTTTACTTCGTTCGTTCGTTTGTAAGTTTTTTCGCTTAGTTTTGCATTTCATTTGAAACCTAGTCGTAGAAAAAGTATTGTATGCAACGGTGTATAACTAAGTCAAAAAACACTCGTGGCGCTTACCTTTACGATGTTCGCCTTCGGCTCACATCGTAACACACGCCACTCATATTTTTTGACCTCTCTTATTATTGCATAAACTACTATAACTTGCAATTATTTTTAGGTCACTGTGAGGATTATTTTCGACGAGCCGAGATTCCAGGCGATAAAAAACATATCGTCTTTGACCTGTGGGTGTATTGTCAGTGTTTTGACAGGTTTTATTTAAATAAGATTAATGGCGGTTGAGTTAATAACAATACCATACCAGATATAAAAGGAGATTTTTACCGAGAATAATAGAGGCCTAGGGGGGTTATTATGACGTATCTCTGCAGTTCATTTTACGATGAGCGTAAAGGACGGAGTTATGTAACATAACTCTGTCCTTTTCTCTCAGCGTAAAATGAATTGCAGAGATACGTCATAATAACTCCACAGTTCGGGTTGCGCTCGGAAAAAAGGACTCCGCTTGCCGTAAAATGAATTGCATAGCCATACTCTCATATCATATAAACCCTCTGGGGGGTTATTATGACATAGCTATGCAGTTCATTTTACGGTGAGTGTAAAGGACGGAGCTATAGCAGCTACATAACTCTGTCCTTTTCTTATAGCTTAAAATGAATGGCACAGATAGGTCATAATAACCCCACTGATAGTTTTCATACTGGGTTTCTGTCCTACTTTATTTTAAAACATCTTGCGTAACCAGGTTGCTTTTTTAATGAGATGGCTGCTATAAATGTCAAGTAAATAAAAGATACCATAAGATTAACAATAATTGATAACGATATGGTTTAAGAGATACCGTAATCGAAAGCCGTTTTATAAAGTAACTAAGCAGGAAAACCGCAGCAGTTTCTAATTATTTTGACTTAAGGACCTAACACTCGATAAAATATTAAGAGTCAAAACCGAATCAGAACTTTTTTTAATCCCTTACCTATTGATTTTTCGTGGTTTGTTCATTTTCATTTATGTGTTTCATTTAATTTTGGAAAAGTAACATAGTTTACTAAATACAGACTACTAAAACTAAATACCTAACCTAAATAAGTCTTAGTGACTACTCGTAAGTAGCATTACTCTTAAGTTGGTCTTTAAGGCCAGTTTTTTTTTGTGCAAGTAGCCTTTTATGTGCAATTACCGCCTATCTGCCAACGATGATAGTGGCAGTAATTTAAATTCTCCTAAACTTTCTAACTATTTCAGAGTGGACGCGGCGAAACATATGTGGCCAAATGATTTGAAGGCGATATATAAAAGAATAAATAATTTGAACGTACTTTTCGGATTCGCTCCAAACACGAGGCCGTACATTTTCCAGGAGGTTATATATTACGGCAATGAAGCCATCCAACCGAGCGAATATACGAATTTGGGTGACGTCACTGAGTTTAGAGTAAGTCAAGGAAACCTTTCAACAACATTTGTATGATTTGAAGCGATCACTTACACGTTTCTTTACTTGAATACATTACGTAGGTAGTTTATTGAAATGTGAAAGTACTTTGCTTATCTACCAAGTATGCAGAATACATTAGAGTGCAATGCAACTCGAGGTCGACAGACTGTACCCACAGTGCATTTGCTACAGTGAGTTATTGGAATGTTTTATTTTCTTTGTGGAACCTACCTTTGTTTAATTTTATATACATTTCCCAAAATTTAATAGAAGCGGATTTTCTCTCGTGTCATGTTTTTTCCTGTGGCATTTTTCCGGTCCAAAAACTAATTTGACAAGGTTGATGGAGTTTCGCTTTCAAAGAACTCGTTCCGGGTCACAATAGCCCTGTCTATGACCTATTTTTTAATTTATTTATATTTGTTTTAGAGCTAGCTATTTGTATTTATGAATGGAAAAATCTTCTTAGAGTTTTATATCAAGTAAAATCGGTCCGTTTTAAAAGTGAAAAGATTATGTAGGTCGAATGAAAAAATTTACCAGACACTTAGGGGTCGTTTTTTTTACATAGTTAAGGGCTTTGATTAAAACAAAACTCAATTAATTCCTTTATGTAAATATAGTCACCCATATAGTTTGTATGACTAACTTTCGTTACACAAAGGACGAGATCGTGATTTTGTTTTCAGTAAGCCTTCAATTATGTACCTACAATATTATTGAAAACGACCCTTAAATCTCAATAAAAGTTCCAATAAACAATTCCTCAGGTGTAAAATCCACCATTATCTACATTATTATTTTATTATTATTTATTTATTTATTAGGACCTTCAACAATAAGTACACTGATTCATGACTAATGTACATGCACACTTACAAGCTAAGCGCCTTATTAATTACAGAAGGTCACAGCATGCACAGTAATAAAA
This sequence comes from Acleris laterana, assembly GCA_963966035.1. Taxonomy (NCBI): domain Eukaryota; kingdom Metazoa; phylum Arthropoda; class Insecta; order Lepidoptera; family Tortricidae; genus Acleris; species Acleris laterana. Next base: position 3,311,517 of record OZ014443.1, read on the forward strand.
GTAAAATGCACTTTCGCTGCTAATCGAATTTATCATTTCATGGCGGTATAGTTTCAAATTGACCTTTATTCTTGTTTAGTGTAGCTCATGTTGCTTCGATATGGTAAACAGTGTGTTTACCCTATGTGCGCTCTTTCTGTTATATGATAACTCTTTCTTAACAACAATATGATTACGATTTCTAAGATGGTCTAAGACAACGGAAAGGCTTTTGTAACTGAATAAATTTCCCCCCTTTTTTCCCAGGTAGGGTCTGAACTAAAGAATGTATTCCGTGGCAACAACGCCCTGAAATGGTTGGTGTCATGGGGCCCACAGTGGGCCTTAGGATCGAGCGACACCGCACTGGTGTTTATAGACAACCACGATACACAGCGAAGCAACGACGTATTAACTTACAAGGAATCGAGGGCGTATAAGGTTAGTATAAATGTTAAAAAGAAAAACTGCCTTCAAAATAGGTCAGTCTTACTGAATTCAGCTTTTGGGTATAAATTGTGAGGCGCCAATTTCAATTGGGCTGACTATACCTACCATTTTAGAAGAAGTTATTCTTTGCGATTGTAAAGATGAAGGAGAAAGATGAAAGAGAAGGGGTTTTGTTTTTTAAAACCTTTATTTTATTTTATACTTTTTAGTGATCATAATAAGCTATGTATTTCCACTTCTTAGTTGATAATGAAACTTTAAGACATTTTAAACTGGCCGCAAGCAACGCCGCGGGAAAGTCATAGTCATATTTAAACCATAAAATGTTCTTCGATACAATTGCTCAACTATCTTAATCGAGATATCGTATCGTCGAATTAGGTACCTACCATTGAGGAGTTCAGGTAGTCATTATGTGGTCTAAATCATCAGTTCCACTTCGCCAAATAATACTTTCTGAACGCAAATGCTGCACTTGTTACTAAAAATACTGAAATCGCTGTATGTATGCCTATAATTTTTGAGGAGTTCCCTCAATTCCACACGGATCCCCTCATCAAATTTGGTGACAACGGGACCACCTCGAAAGTTCACTCTATCAAACTAAAAAAGTTATTTTTAAATCAGACTACAGGTCGATTCACAAGAGTTGGCACGAATGGATTGAATGACTGAATGAAAGTATACTAGTGTGTAAAATAGTAACAGGTTTTCGGTTTGAAATTCGAACATCGGTTCAAAGGACGGCACTCACACAATGATAGGTGGCATTACTTTCGTTCAATCCATTCGTGCCAACTCTTGTGAATCGACCTACCTTGTAAAAAGTTATGCATGAACATAAATTAAAAAAAACCGTTTGGCTTGAGAATACTGTATTTATTTTGAGAAACTAGACAGTGAGAATAAAAACAAACTGTATCCTCCCATATGTTGTTATAAATTTGAAGCGTGTACAAGTTTCATGTTTATCAAAGTGAATTTCAAAGTCATTAACTTGATCATTAATTACTTTATGCGGTTGTATTTCTTAACATTAGCAGGGTACAATTACTTTAACGAGCGTCTACGAGCTCTTACATTAAAGTAAACAGTTTTAGGTTAGAATTAATGATTTATTTTAAGATATTCTATTGTCTCAGTAAGGTGGTGTTTTAAAACGATTGACGTACCAAAACATGTTGACTTGTGATCGCAACGAAAAATGTCTAAAAACGTCCTTGGCTCTTTTATTTTCTTTTCAATAATTTTCATGCTCTTTTATGCGTCTAACCAAATTTATCCGAACCAAAAACCTTGAAGACCTGATGATGATGTTGGGTCGTAAGCTCGTAAGGCCCTAGAGCAGAGGTTATTCTCTTAAAAACTCTCCTTTGAACGGTCGATCGAGTGAACGAAGTCATACAAGTAAGCCAGCCCCACTCGATGGGTTTTTACGCTCTGACAGAACAACTTTTACTCGCCGGTTTATATTTTCTGCGTCGAGTTTAAGAACGAGTTGTTTAAAAGGATCACTTACTAGGCAGACAGTCGATCGATCTTCCTGTCATTCTGCTTTCCTTATGAGCCGTAGGTTAAAACACTGTTCCTGTTTTTTTATCAGGGAGCAATAGCCTTCATGCTGGCACATACCTACGGCGAACCTCGAGTGATGAGCAGCTTCTTCTTCAATAACAGCGACCAGGGACCTCCCAATGACAGCAGTGAAAACATCCTGTCACCTAGTATCAATAGCGTAAGTGTTTTCTTTTCATATGCTTTGGTAACGCTAGGTGTAAGCATATTTAAACTTTTCATGCGCTTGTGCGTCTAGACAATTTGACCCCACAGCCAAACAAAATCAAATCCAACACTGAAAAACCGAATGGGTTGATTTTACTAAATTTTAGGACCTACCTATGAGTTTGGTTGAGTTAACACCTGACCTTAGTAAAAACAACACATTGAAAAGGTTGCTTCAACCTTTTTAGTGGTTAACTCAACCAAACTCACGTGTAGGTCCTATTTTAACCATAAAACTTAGTAAAATCAACCCATTTGTTTTTTCAGTGAAACTTATATATTAAATGTGAAAGTGACGTCTGTCGGTTTGCTACGCTTTTACGGCTAAATCGTTCAACTGATTTCGATTAAATTTTGTAGGGAGATAGTTTGAGCCGCGGGAAAGGACAAAGGTTACTTTTTATCCCAAATAAATTGACCGTTCCCGAGGGAATAGTGATAAACTTCTTCTACGCGGACGAGTTGGGGGGTGGCGGGCACAGCTAGTTTCATATAAAAAAGGTCACATGTTTGATATAGTGCTGCAGCTGATTGTATTGGCTGACAAGACAAACTAGGTACATCATGTGGTTATGTGTAAATATTTAGTTAATAGGACTATGCATGATTTTTTTAAAACGCATTTATTAACAAAATATAAGAATACCGTAAAAGAGATTACCAACCGTAAAATTAAAATTGGCTAAGTAATACGGATGATACAAGCATTTTAAACTGCTATTTAGACAGTGATCCGATACGCCGTATGACGTCATTTAACACGTCCGGCTATACAAACTCCATTTAAAATTCTGTTTTGCTAGAAATAGATAAGATCAAATCACTTTTGTCTTATATCTTGGTTATTTTTGTAGATATCCAAAAAATTCTCAACTGCTTGTTACAGGTCGATTCACAAGAGTTGGCACGAATGGATTGAACGAAAGTAACGTCACCTATCATTGAGTGAGTGCCGTTCTTTGAACCGATGTTCGAATTTCAAACCGAAAACCTGTTACTATTTTACACACTAGTATATACTTTCATTCCCTCATTCAATCCATTCGTGCCAGCTCTTGTGAATCGACCTATACATGAATCACCTTTTATTCAAGCTGTGAAAAATGTCGAATTTTCCCTATTACTTAAACAAATAAGGTGTATTTCTTCAGGATGAAACTTGCGGCAACGGCTGGGTCTGCGAGCACCGATGGCGCCAGGTCTACCAGATGGTTGCCTTCAGGAATACCGTGAGAGACACCGAGATCCAGAACTGGTGGGACAACGGGAACAACCAGATCGCCTTCGGCAGAGGAAACAAGGGGTTCATTGCTTTTAATTTGGAAGGGAGCGATTTGAATGCGACTTTACAGGTAATTTGATAAAGTACAGGTCTATTCACAAGAGTTGGCACGAATGGATTGAATGAGTGAACGAAAGTAAGCAAGGTGTGTTAAATAATAATAGATTTCGGTTTGAAATTCGACCATCGGTTCAAAGGACAACACTGACACAGTTATAGGTTACATTGTTAATTCCATTCGTGCTAGCTTTAGTGAAACTACCTGTAAGAATGTTGTTTTCCAGTGCACGCAGTGGGATCAACTGAAAATCATGTTACCGTGAAGCGGTTAATTCGAAACTTCGGGTACCCACTCTCGAGAGAGAAAGGGGGGGAGGGGGGAGGTCTTGAGTGGAGCTCATGTAACTTCGAAGTTCGATTTTTAAATTGTGCCCAAAGTTGATGAGCGACAGTGACAGTGAGTGTATTAGGCTGCCTGCTTGATTAACTTTTAAGTGGCTTCAATAAATTAGTCTCAGTGAACTCATTAGTGTTATGCTGTAGCACACAAATTATGTCATCTTATTAAGTCAATTAAGATGATGATTGAAAGGTGTTCTTTCTATCCCCATAATATTTATTTAAGTTACGTACCTACTTTTTTAAATATGTAGTTTATCAATTACTTCTTGGGCAGGGCGCCCAAGACCCAATTGTTACGTCTTCCATCTTAAACAAATAATGGTAACGCATTGGCAGTCTTAAGATGGCAGTCTTGACATTGCACATATCGCACCTTCGGTAGAACAAGGGCACAATGTACTATATGATTATAGGGGCAATTGTGCCCTTGTCCTGCCGAAGGTGCGATATCTCTAGGTATAAGATCGCACTATCATAAACCCTATGATGCAATAAAATAAACTTGTCTATAGACCGGACTGCCAGCTGGGCTGTACTGTGACGTCATCACAGGGAAGAGACTTGGAGCTGGCTGCACAGGCGCTCGGGTGACCGTGAACAGTGACGGCACTGCCCAAATCTATCAGGCTGCGAATGCTGAGGACATGCATCTTGCTATTCATGTTGGGAAAGAGGTGAGGATATTATAACTAAGAGCACTGTAAACGTAATTCCCATACAAAATACGATTACGTTATCCATTAACCTACCGCCAAACAGCAGTGTTCGCATTGTTGTGTTCCGGTTTGGGGATAAGACACCCGGTAAAATGACTAGCATAGTGGTATTCCATCTTAGTCCTCAGGGTTGGCAACGCATTTGCAGTCTTAGGATTGCATTGCAATCTTGTGAAGGCGAATGTTTATGAGGTGGCCTGTGTGCTCGTTAAAAAAAAGTTTCTCTCTCGTTAAATCTATCTCCCTCCATTTTTTACCATTTTTGAATATTTTGTAAATACTATAAAAAAGAACTTTAAAAGATAAAAATACGGAAACGTACAAACCAAGTTTTTCATCATAACTACAACATATTCGATTAAATATTAATTTATATTTGTTTTTATTTGTTTCAGTCGCGAATTTCTACAGCCTAATCAAGAAACAATATCAAGATGTTAATTGCACGTACGAGTTATCAAATATAATTAATAAAAAGATTTATCAAATCGAATCATAAAAAAAACATGTTTTATTTTTAAATCCCAAAGTTATTCCTGTAAGGTAAGGTACCGGATTATAAATTACTTACCTTATAATTGTGTACTTTTCAATTCAGAAATTTTAAAACCAGACTGTATTAAAACTACAACTTTTCGGAAGAAATTCTGTAAATAATAGTGAAAACCGAGAGTCAATCCGCAACGGATTAGTTAAGAAGAAGTACCTATGCAGGCAGCCACACACAAGAGAATATGATGATGATGACCAGAATCCGTCGATTCCGTATGGATCTATGAGTTCACTTGTACAATCAGATTATCTAGCAAGTATATCCTTTCAATTATAATAAATATTACCTAATCGATCCATGTATTTTCTGGAATTATATGAGGACAAAAAAATAAGGCAGTAAATTAAGAACCTCCTTAATTTAAAGTCAGATGACAGATTAAATTAAATAACATGTAAAAGATACTGAAAAAAATAAACCTAATTACTCGTAAGAATTATTTAATATTGCTGCCAATTTCACCAAACGTCGAGCGTCCAGTGGCGCCCTCATTACTATTATTGTGTTTTCTAACTAACTAAAGAATTCCTTCCAATCAGACGATAAATTTTTTGTAGCGCAAATAAAAACACAATTTATGGGATATGTAACAAACTTTAATAATAATTACCCTTTGAGTAGTCAGCTTAACGGGAAAAGGTGGCCACTTTTTTCCTTTATGTTGATAACTCGAAGGTGAATTGTTATTAAACTATGTGATATACCCTATAAGTTGTGTTTTCATTTGTAGTACAAAAACCTACCGATGAATTTCAAGTAAATACTTTAGTTTATTAGAAAACACAATAATAGTGATGAGGGCGCCACTGTACATCCGGCGTACGCTCGGCGCAGTCTTAACTATACCTATGAATTAGTTTTTTTTACACATAAGTAGATTTAATCAAAAAATACTTAGGTAATAGAAATATATGCGAAACCATTCTTTGAATTCTGTTCTTACAAATACGAATAATCCTGGGAGATTCTTGCTTATTTACTAGATATTGGCGAAAATTGCTTTCGTTTCATTTTGGAATAAGCAAAAGAAAGTAGCTTTAAATCTGACATTGAAAACAAAATGGCGCAGGCTTTATTGTAAATCAAAATAAATTTATTCTTTATTTAAAAAAGGTTTTGGCGTCAAGAGACTGTTTTAGCTGGATACCTTTTTATTGGATTTTAAAGACTGTATCGTTTAGTATAAATACATACAAAACCTAGTGTAACTTTTGACATTCGTATTATTTTGAATTACAATGTTCTGAGGATATGACCTAAAGGTATTTTTTAACCATTTCATCTGATATAATATGGTTAACTTTTGTGTCTTAGAGACTTTATGATGCTTTCAAAATCGTCCCTAAAATATATTTTGGACAAGCCTATTGAGCTCAATTTGAAGTATTTCAGCAACTCCTAAAGTACAATTTTAAAATGCAATAGGTTGATATGCAGCCTAAACATGTTAACTAAGTGTCCCCTTCATGTTTACCCGAATGAGCATCCTCAGAATAAATATGATAGATTTTTACTTTCACACAAAAGCGACTTTTTACGTAATGTTTTGGTTTCCCATCAATATCTGGTGCGAGCGGGAGGAGGGAGACAAACCAAAGGTCTCAGCCAGACCCAAGCACAATGGACAATCGTGGCGTCCAACCATCGGTAAAACACGTCGATAGAAACGCTTCTTAATAGTTATAATAGATGTCAAAGTCGGAGTTGTAATGAGTAATATGCCATATTCTCAAAATGGCCACCGCCCATCGCCATCCATGCCTTTTTTTTATTAAAAATAAATTAAAGAGAATGCTCAGATGTTTTACTTTGGGAATCATGTGTAATTATGGTTTGCGTAGTATGATAATTTTTTTTGGTTACGTTGTCTAGCTCGCAAACAGTAAAATTTATTTTGCTATTTGTCCACTTTCGTTAACATCACTCAGATGGATTCGGTAAATTTTGACTAAACCATATGCCTCAAGTCGAGCCCGCAGGATGAAATGTGTACCTAATAAAAGCACTAATTAAAGACATGTACATTTAAATCTAAAAAATACTTTAGGAAAGAAAGACGACTACGTAAAGTTGTATTTATACTTAACGATACAGTCTTTATTTATTAGATGTTCAGAAAAAGGAGGATTAAATTTAAGTCATTGTCCTCAAATGGCAGTGCTAGTTGCCCAATACATGTAACAATGGGCCTTTGGTTAAGATACATAAGGTTTACTTCCATTGGTCGATAGCCCGCATTCTTTTTAAAATAAATATAAAAAATAAATACATATCAGGGGACAATGCCACATCAATTAACCTAGTCCCAAACTAAGCCCTTGGCTAGTATTTTGGGTACATTCGGCCAAAGATGTGGTTTACCACCATACGGTTGAAGTTCACTTGCACGTCATGATACAAAAAGTTCGATTTTCCCTTGCAATAATATTATGACAGTGACAAGTGTCAACCTTAGTCCTTAGTACGAAGCTAGACGAGAGGTCCTGGGTTCAAATCCTGGTAAGGGCAGATATTTGTGTGATGAGCGCAAATATTTGTTCCTGAGTCATGGATGTTTTCTATGTATTTAAGTATATATTTCTCTATAATAAGTATTTATATCGTTGTGTAGTACCCATAGTACAAGCCTAGAGCTTAGTTTGGGACTAGGTCAGTTGGTGTGACATAGTCCCCTAATATTTATTTATTTATTTATTTTAATTAGATCTCACAGAAACCTTTTAAAACTGGTACTATAGATAGAAAATATCCATGACTCACAAACAAATATTCGTGCCCACTGCTCGCCACCTACTAGGAATACTACTTACATTGGTACCAAATTATGTACCAATGTAAGTATTTCGTAGGTGGAATGTATTCCAAAATAACCTTTGTTGCCTTACATTGTATCCTATCTACAAAAATAAAAAGGGATGGCTTTATGTGCTTCTGCATGAAGAATGTGAGATGGAGATAGTTCACGCGCGCCTCGATGGCAGCGTCATATTAAATTAATCGCTGTTTACTTCAAAACCACAACATTTATTGAAATTAAGAAGTTACATACTCTATTGAAGCAAAAATATATTAAAATATATATAGGTAGGTATATTAAAATGTTTTTTTCAGAATCTAAAATTATATATAACCGCTAGCTTAAAATTGAGTCGCAACAAATTTATTTAAACTATTCAATTCAAAGCTTGACACGTCTTTACTATATTTCAGGTGTCTTCGGCTTACTTGATTATAAATATTTGACAGTTTGATTAATAATTCTCAGACATTTACTTATTCAAAGTAATTGCCAATCATAGATATGAAAGGAAATTGTTAGAAATCTCTCTCAAAATGTTATTAAATTCAAAATTGGGAGATTAAGTTTAATATTATCGCAACTAAAATAATAAAGTAGCCAAGTTTAATTTTAAATTTTAATGTACAATAAGACGACTTTTTTTTATAAAAATATGGTGCAAATATTATTTGGTTATTTTAGTATTTGTTTAAGAATAAAATATAATAAAATACGAACGTGTTTTTGATTCCGATGACAATGCAACATCAATGTGTCTGAAGATGCTTTTCTTCGAACGAGGCGAGGTGAGGCGAGCCGAGGTGAGGCAAGAGTTTTCGTTCGTATTGAGACTACGCCGAGCGTCCAGTGGCGCCCTCATTACTATTATTATGTTTTCTAATATACTAAAGTATTGTCTTGAAACACCACAAAAAAACATCCTTCAATTTAAAAACAGGAATACTTAAGTTGATTAGAAAACTCAATAATAGCAATAAGGGCGCCACTGGATGGTCGGCGTTGTCTTAAACAACCATTTCCACAAAAGATGCGAGTTTTTTCTATCTATCGCGGATCTAATTGTCCTTAAGCTAATTGCTTTAAGAGGAGGCTATGGAATCGCTACAGTTACTGCCCTAAAACGTGGCATCCAACAGCGCGGTTGTCTTGTGGGCTTGCCTGTACGCAGAGGCCCTACTTTGAAAATCGAAGTTCGAAGTTACGTTAGTTCCATCTCATTTGAGAGTAAAACGAGAAAAAGGGATGAATCTAAGTTAGCTTCGAACTTCGATTTTCAAAGTAGTGCCTCAGGGCACTTTACTAGCCCCTCTCCTACTCCAATGAAAGCACCCTGGAACACAGCAGGGGCCCCTTTGTTTTTTCGTCGTTTGTTTGTTTCTCACACTTTCTGTGACAAATATGTTTATTGTGCAGCTAATTATCGAGGATTAAATAAATAAGTAGATAAATAATGATATCAGTTGTAATAAGTAATCATCGTGATTTATCTGTCGATATAAATTAAGTATCGCTGTGGGTGGCTATCAGATTCGTGTGTGTGAGGTGTCATAAGAAGGTTTGTACACAACTTACAGTTTTTTTTAATTATTAAAATGTATCTCCTATATTCGACGATTCTCTCCAGTGAGACTCACTCTTTTGTGAGTGTGAGTGTGGTGCTTAAAAGTAACGTACGTAAACGATTTTTGAAAACTGTCAAAATGTATGAAAGTGACGGAAGCGCTCGAAGCGACCGTTCGACCTTTTACGTCAATAGGTAGTTATTTTTTCGATAACGAATCTCCCCGAATGCATCTTGTTTAGGCCTACTGTACTTTTAAAGTTGTAGATTAAAATAGGTGTTATATGAGAAGAGTTGATATTACTTAAAATTACAGGTCCTTTAATAATTTAACTTAACTTATCTTATCATTAACAGTTGGTAAAAGAAAAGTATTGAAATCGGTGTTATCGTAAATAGAATCCTGTCATTTTGAATGTTTATCATTCTACGCTTAATCATACTTACTTGTTTATCATTCTACGTTTAATTTGAGTGCATTTACAGATGTAGCGCATCTTATCTTATCTTATTGGTGTGGCCGTTTCGGATACTATTCGACCCTATGTGATCTTTTGTGTAATAGCCCCTCTTTTATTTGATGTTTAGTCCAGAGATGAAAGAGATGAACATAGAAAGGTCGGAATGGGTGGGAATTTTGCGAATCTAATCAGATAAATAATGGAAAAGGGCCGAATCTTAAGTACCCGAAACTGACGTGCATACATGACTCGATGTATGAATGTCAGGGTAGTAGCAGGTGGAAAAAGGTTAGGTGTCCATCCATAAGCTACTTAATTGAAAAAACAGGATGAATTTAAACTTATGAGATGTATGTAGATGGTTGTATATTTATTTATAAGCCAAATTAGACAACATAGTCGTTTAAAAATTTACAGTACATTAACTTATATAAACTTTATTCCTTAAAACTTAATCTAGACCAATTTCAAACAATCAAAGGCTACAAAGATAGGATTTTCCGTCATAATAAGACGATGAAACTTCCGCTTGTCGGCGGATTCGTTCGAACCCACTACGGTCTTTAAGATAGGGTTAGGGGTGGAGTGGAATTTGCAAAGAAGTTATGCATGACGCACCGCAGCAATTTTGTTTTTTTTTCTGATTCCCTATAGATTTGGTACTGGCCTAACAATTCATAATTGTACCTAGGTAAGATGATGCGACTGTTAGTGCTGATGCTAGGCTTAGGCCTAGCGGTGGCGTACAAGAACCCACACTATGCCTCAGGCCGTTCCACCATGGTGCATCTCTTCGAGTGGAAGTGGGATGACATCGCTGATGAGTGCGAGAGGTTCCTGGGACCTTGGGGGTTCGGTGGGATTCAGGTAAGCAACAAGTTCTAATTTTAAATTTTAGATTTTTCCTGTTACTTCGTTATTGGCAGCCTTGATTTGCTATGTGGATATTGACGAAGAGGTATCTAACAAGTTAAAGTATATATATTCGCTTGAAAAGGTTTGGCTTTCTGTAATCAAATCGATAGGTACGGCGAAGCAAAAAAAAAGTTCAGTTAAGATAAGAGAACGTAACACTAGAACCAGTTTTGGCATTGTATAGAAACCAATCTCGGGATTTCTAGCCCTAATTAAGATCCAAAGCTTTATCGGACCGTATATTATTTTCATTTTCATATATTCACTTCACTTTTGATTCACTTTTTTAGATTTCTCCACCCAATGAAAATCTGGTGATTTGGTCACATAACCGTCCATGGTGGGAGCGCTATCAGCCCATCTCCTACAGACTCGTCACCAGGTCTGGCAACGAACAGCAGTTCATCAACATGGTCCGTCGTTGTAATAATGCTGGTGTCAGGTCAGTCCATTTTTTAATTTCACTCGGTTTTTAACCTTATTATTAAACTCTCTATGATCACCATGATTATATTGAATTGCTTATTTTTTGGATCATTTACAAAAACGTGCGAGCATGACTCGATGTATGAATGTGGAAAAAGCGAAAGAAATTGGTCAAGATCGTAGCAAGTGGAAAGAAGTGGTCGCTGCCTACCCCTCTGGGAAACAGGCGTGATTTAATGTGTGTATGTATGTATAAAAAAAAATGTAACATCTGGTTCGATGCCATCGTTATTGTTTTTATTTTATTTAACTTGCCCTTTTTGTATGTATGTTTGTAAGTTTGTCGTCAAAATTTGCATGTCAATTTTGAACCAGTTGTAACAGCTGATCTGATGATGGAGTCGGAAGGAGCCATAGGATCTCCACTACATTTAACGTAGAACCGGGTTGGGACTCATTAGTTCGATCTTGATAAGCAGATAAAGCTTTGCAACAAAACCTACAGTCGATAGCCAAAGCTTGTTCCATCTTAATGCCTTGTTAACAACTTCCTCAGGATCTATGTGGATGCTATCATCAATCACATGACTGGCACGTGGAATGAGAATGTGGGCACAGGTGGCAGCACAGCCAACTTCGCCCAATTCCACTACCCGTCCGTCCCTTACGGCACTAATGACTTCAACTGGCCCAACTGCGTCATCAGCGGCAATGACTATGGCTGCTGTCCTGAGAGAGTATGTAGTGAATATCATTTTCTTATTTCCTCATGTTGCGTATGAGTAGGGCCCGGAATTTTGGGGGCGGGTTTTGACAAGTTGTAGGTAGAGAACACCGCTGTTTATCGATGTTATCGATAAATCAATAGTTTATTTATTTATTTTTATCTTTTTTAAATAAAGCTTCAAATATTCGTACTGTTTTCAGCGGTCGATGATGAAAAAAGTTCGAAATATCGGAAAGTTATAAAATCATATTTTCTGTTTTATTATATCAAAGGGTAGGCAAACAAGCCACCTAACGTTAGGTTGTCTCAGAGTGATCTATTCTCAAGTTATAAAATATACGGATTTTCGTAATTTTCATTACTACGAATTCGTTTACGTGCGTATCATCGGAAAAATTGAGGTTAACTTATTAAAAACATAAATAAATAATTAAACTATCGATTTGTCGATAACATCGATAAACAGCGGTGTTATCTCCCTACAACATGTTGAATGAATAATACCTATGTATTTTCTTGTTGTTAAATAATTTCTAGGGTGTTGAACCTATTCCACTCGATCAGATCAATCCCTCAACCTTCTCAATTGGTTTAACCGACTGACGTTTACAAGATCAGTGTTATGTTCAACTTCATCAAAAACAACTTGACCTTGGTTGAGTTGGGAGGTTGTACCGACTATGTAGTTCAGCGGCCGATCCATGCAAGTGTAACTTGTTACAGCTTGGATTATTAAAGTTTTTTTTAAATTGTTGTATCGTAAGTTTGCACTCTAACGTGTACGGGTCAAATTAAGTTGGTGTCTACCGTACGCTCTACTACCCGTACTTAAGACTGCACCGAGCAAACGTCGAGCGTCCAGTGGCGCCCTCATGACTATTATTGTGTTTCCTAATTAACTAAAGAATTTCCTTCAGACAGACGTTTCAGACAATACGTTTTTGTAGCGCAAGTAAAAACACAATTTTTGGGATACCTAACAAACTTTAATAACAATTACCCGTTGAGTAGTCAGCTTAACGGGTAAAGGTGGCTACTTTTTTCCGTTAAGTTGATAACTCGGAGGTGAATTGTTATTAAACTATGTGATATACCTACCCTATTAGTTGTGTTTTCATTTGTAGTATAAAAACCTACCAACCAATATCAAGAAAATACTTTAGTTTATTAGAAAACACAATAATAGTAATGAGGGCGCCACTGTACATCCGGTGTACGCTCGGCGCAGTCTTAAGAATTATCTTTATATATCATAATGCAATGTATTTGATCGATATCAATCCATGTTTAGGTCCGTAACTGCGAGTTATCAGGTCTAAAAGATTTGAATCAGGGCACCGAGTACGTGCGTCAAATGATTACCGGCTTTATGAACCGACTTATCGATATCGGCGTTGCTGGATTCAGGTAAAAATAAACATTAATCTTCGATCTTATATAAATTATATCATTTGTCATTAGCAGATAAAAACAATACCTACATAATTTCTTATTACTCAAACCAATCTTGAATGTCACCTTAGAAATGTATTATTGTATTACATCGCAAATTTATATAATAGAGTATATTATATGTAAGACGCGTCGAGAGACTCGGTCTATCGAGGAACATTTCTGTCCGATTTTTCAGCTGGTCGCCACACAGTACAGGCTTGCCTATTGTGGGGAGTGTAGTACGTATTCCTTACTACTCCCCACAATAGGCAAAAGGCTGTTATCTGTAAAAGATATAGAGACCTACCTAAGGTTTTAACCTTCGTTTGTATAATAAGTTATAAATTTTCTCAGAATCGACGCAGCAAAACACATGTGGCCCGGTGATCTTCGTGTCATATACGACAGGCTAAATAACCTTAACACAAACCATGGCTTCCCATCAGGCGCTCGTCCTTACATCTACCAAGAAGTCATTGATTTAGGCGGTGAAGCCATCTCCAGAGATGAATATACATCTTTAGCCGCTGTTACAGAATTCAGATTCGGTTTGGAACTAAGCAATGCCTTCCAAGGTCGTAATCAGCTTAGATGGTTGGTTAACTGGGGTCCTCAATGGGCTCTTCTTGCCAGCGCAGATGCTTTAACTTTCATTGATAACCATGACAACCAAAGAGGTCACGGAGCTGGTGGAAACATTTTGACTTACAAACAAGCAAAGCAGTACAAAGGCGCGATAGCATTCATGTTGGCTCATCCTTATGGAGAACCTCAACTGATGAGTAGTTTCGACTTTACGAATACTGAAGCTGGTCCTCCAATGGATTCCAGTGGCAACATCGTTTCCCCCTCAATCAATTCTGTAAGTTCATGAACATCAAAAAGTTAATTTTTGTTTAAGACTGATTATTACTCTTCTTCATGAAATGCATGTTCGTTCACAGATTATCGTCAACGTAATTTTCGTGTTAAATCACAGGACTCATCATTTTCTACTTCAATGAACGCACTTTTTGATTCTCTTATTTTTTATATTTAGGACAACAGTTGCGGAAACGGTTGGATTTGTGAACACCGGTGGCGTCAAATTTCCCAAATGGTGGACTTTAGGAACGTAGCTGCTGGAACTAACGTCAATGACTGGTGGGACAATGGCAGTAACCAGATCGCCTTCTGCCGAGGAGGACAGGCTTTCATCGCGTTCAACAATGATAACTGGGATTTGAACCAGAGTCTTCAGGTAAAATATTGAATGATAAAATGATACATTTATTGGTAGCATACTTAATGTTACATACAACTCGGTAGTTTTATTAACAATCTGCATAAAGTATTTTTTAGTCAGTATAGCAGTGTATCTAATTAACAATCGGCGGAATTGAGAAGAACACTTCTTTTTGCATTTAGTCGTGACAACAGACAATATGGTATACATTGCTGTCTCCATTATTATGTTAACTGTTTAGCCCAATAGCTACTTAATGTATAATGAACTGTCACATGTCTTTCTTACGTTATTGAAACACCACGATTTTATATTTTGGTCTTGTCTACCAGACCTGCCTGCCAGCGGGAACGTACTGTGACGTGATCTCCGGCAGCAAGAGCGGTAACAGCTGCACTGGCAAGTCGGTCACCGTGGGCAACGATGGGCGTGCGCAGATCTACGTGGCGTCGCATGAGTTTGACATGTTGCTGGCCATTCATAGAGGGGATCGTGTATGTATTTGTATCTTTATGAACGCGTAATTTAGAAGGTTCCGTCATAAAACTAGGAACCCGTATAGTTTCGCCATGTCCCTTCCATCCGTCCGCAGCTTAATTCAGAGACTATGGGTTCTAGAAAGCTGTTAGGTACTATTGGCATGAATAAAATCTCTTTTTTTATGGTTCCTCCCCTTCACGTAAAGTGGGGATGTTTTAGTTTCTTCTCGTCTACACCTTGGTCTTGGTATTTTAAAAACATTGAGATTCATTTCTTAATACCGACGAGCCAATTTGCTGAATAAATGTTAAGACTATTTGAAACGTATTTTTTTTGTCCAAATTATTATTATGTGTGTTCAATTGTTTTGTAAACAATTAAATGGTTATGTCTTTTGTTTCAGTCGAGGCTGTAAGGCTGTTTTGAAGTTATTGCTATGATCTGACGATTCAACGAGTACATGAAGACTTAATTACTAACTTAATAAAATAGTATCTTCGCACTTTTTGTTTTATTTGTCAAATATTTTAATAACGGTTGAATGTGTGTGTGTGTCTACAAGAAGAAGACTATGACAGTCACTTCTAGATTACTTAGTCATTAGAAAGTAATTTCCGAAAGATCTAACGATGACATAATTTAAAGTTAGTGTCAATATTCACTGAAAAATATGACGTTAATAAAACGACAACTGTAGGAAGAACTCCCAAATTCAATAATTTGTCTATTCTCTCTATAGTTTATTAATCACTACATAGTATAAAACAAAGTCGCTTCCCGCTGTCTGTCCATATGTATGCTTAGATCTTTAAAACTACGCAACGGATTTTGATGCGGTTTTTTTTAGTAGATAGAATGATTCAAGAGGAAAGTTTTTATGTATAATAAACTTTGTTTCATGCACGTGTGTTATAGAAAACTCAAATAAACCGAAGCGAAGCGAGGGTGGGTCGCTAGTAAATAATATATTAAAAGTTGCTTCAATATTTATCTCTTGATGAAAGGGGAAAAATCATAAATCACAAATAGTAGCAGTAGCATAAAACTTGTCTTCGCCATTTTTTTATTACTTTGCACGAACCGATTGGTGCAGTGGAACAATATTGAAATTCAAATGCCGCTCCTAAAACAATTCAGCAAGATATTCATTTATTCAAATTGTATTTGGTGAAAAGATCACAATCAGGATAACGTCTATTTTACCCGACTACGAGAAATAAGGGTAATGTTATTCGGGTGTATGTATGTAGACATGTTTCTTTGTGACAAATTGCCTTACTCGAATAAGAAAGAAAGAAAGAAAGAAAGAAAAATATATTTATTCACTACAGACACAAGACACACAGAAAAAGAAACCAGAAAACTGCAATAAAAAAGTAGTTAGTGTGTCTTCGCGGCAGTGAATCGGACACTGGCAATAAAAAATCAACAATTATTCTATAATTATTATTTTATTATTATTCTGAATTAAATAATAATAATTATTATTTTATTAATACAATACAATAAACAACAAAATACAATCTATGCTAATATTATAAAGCTGAAGAGTTTGTTTGTTTGTTTGTTTGCTTGAACGCGCTAATCTCAGGAACTACTGGTCCGATTTGAAAAACTCTTTCAGTGTTAAATGCCTCATTTATCGAAAAGGGCTTTAGTCTCATAAACCGAAGCGAAGCGAGGGCGTGTCGGTATTAATATAAATTAAGGGACAATCACACACGAATTGACCTACTACTATGGGTACTACAAAACGATATAAATACTTATTAAGAGAAATAAATAAGTACTATAATGTCTAGAAAACATTCCAAGACTCAAAATAAGTAAACAAAGTTCCAATAAACAACAAAATACAATCTATGCTAATATTATAAAGCTGAAGAGTTTGTTTGTTTGTTTGTTTGCTTGAACGCGCTAAAATCAGGAACTACGGGAGGTCCAATTTGAAAAATGATTTCAGTGCTAGATAGCCCATTTATCGAGGAACCGAGGGTGAGTCGCTAGTAGCTAATAAAAATTGATTCCGTCCAATGGTCCGTTTAAACAGATCAGAAATTATGTTACTTAAGTATTCTTATCAACCTTTATAAAGAACTATTAAACTCCGTCCGCGTAGAAGTCGTTTATCGCTCTTCCCTCTGGTAACTTTTGTGCTATTCCAGACTATATTCTCTCTTTGCCAAATTTCATCAAGATCTGTATAGCCTCTCTGGCGTGATTGAGTAACAAACATCCAAACTTGCGCATTTATAATATTAGTAAGATAAGTAAGATAAGATAGAGTGATGGAACCAGTAATAGAAAAGGCGCCAATAATGGGCACTGATTCTTATTTAACAGAAGATAAGGGTTATGCATTTGTTTTGCAACAACAGTCAATTTAGGATCGTATGACATTTGAATTAAGAATGAAGTGTTCATTACTGGTGCCTATCAGCTAAAAGTATCCATCATTGGTGCCGTTACCCTACAAAGATTGAAATACGAAGAAAAAATAATACAGGGTGACTTCTAAGTGGTGAACAAAATGATCACCTCTGTGTTCTACCCAAGAATATGAACAAATTTCACTATGGGACCAACTCTGAAATCACAAAAAAAAAAACAGCTGCTTCATACATTTTGGTCGAGTACGTATTGAACTTTTCTATGAAACAGCTGATATTTTTTTTCGTGTTTCAGTGATGGTCCCATAGTGAAAGTTGTTCATATTCGTGAGGAGAACACAGAGGTGATCATTTTGTTCACCACTTAGAAGTCACCCTGTATAGGTGTATTTATCGAGTCTAAAGTAACGTGTGAACTCGGTGGGTCTACATTAGCCACAACGGAGATATGTGGTGTAACCAAAATACCTGAGGCCTGTGGCCGATTCATGGGAGAGGGCTTTGAAAAAAAAAGTAATGTTCCTCCTGTGATCATGGCCTCTCGGGTCCATGACTTTTGGTCCGCTTTACTGGCGAAGATCCAGTGCGAGATTGCTATCTTTCGACTCCATTATCAAATTTATTAAGACTGCATAATATTTAATCGTCATTAGATTAGGATCGGTATTTTATATCATGTAATTACCTATCTTTTTTTTATGGCATAGAGAAGACAATCGAGCACACAGGCCACCTGACGGTAAGTGGAAACTGTGACCCATAGACATTCGCATTCACAAGACTGCAATGCAATCCTAAGACTGCAAACGCGTTGCCAACCCTGAGGACTAAGATGGAATGCCTCTATGCTAGTCATTTCACCGGCGGTCTTATCCCCAAACCGGAACACAACAATGCGAACACTGCTGTTTGGTGGTAGGTTAATGGATAAGATGGTGGTAGCGATCCGGACGAACCCTGCACAAGGTCCTACCACCCGCAAAATCAAAACGCCGCTATCTCAATTCAAGTTCAAATTCAAATGGATTATTGCCAACTAAGTTACCCGTGAGACGACGCGTTTTGCCTAGTCGGTAGTGCCCTGCCTACGAAGCAAGCAGACCTGCGTGCCTATTTTCTAACACATTCGCAATCCCAATCGTTTTCATTTTGAAAATCGAAGGCTTGTCCGCAATGTCCGCATACAAAATGAAAACAATTGTTTCACTTTGAAGATGACTGCGATTGCGAGTGCGTTAGGCAATAGCCCCTCCAGGCTCGATTCCGGGTATGGGGAAATATTTGTTGCTTACTATGTATTTAAGTATGTATTTCTCAATACCTAAGTACGTTTATGGCTGTCTAGTATCCATAGTACAAGCCTAAAGCTTAGTTTGGAACTAGATCAATTTGTGTGAGAACGTCCGCTGACATTTATTTACTTTAATTTTAAATATTATTCCAGAAATGGTAAAATCCAGTTAATTAAATTACGTATAAAATTACTGACTTTGCGAGACAATACTTAAGAAAAAATTAAATAAAAAGGAACATTTTGTTTTCGTAGATTGCAGCACGTCTTTCCACTTATCTAATGATAATTAGTTGATAAACACAGCTATAAGTGGTCACACCCAAATAACAAGCTACGGTATAGAGAAATCACAGAGAAGGTAAGTGGTGTGATTATTTCAGTTATTATAATATATAAGATTTATTTATTTAAAAGCGCTAGTTAAAAAAAAACGTTTTTAACGTGAAAGCATTCTATTTTATTATATTACAATTTTACACTCCATTCATCAATAAAGTATGCTTATTTAGTAGCCTTAAATAAGGAACCCTAACAAAATGATAAATACCATCTTTTTTTATGTTTTAGGATGGTTCGTATACTTGCCTTGTTGCTGGCCGTAGGCCTCGCGCAGGCTTACAAGAACCCTTACTATGCACCAGGTCACTCTACTATGGTGCATCTTTTCGAGTGGAAGTGGGATGACATCGCTGATGAATGCGAGCGATTCCTTGGACCTAAAGGCTTTGGTGGGATCCAGGTATCAACATCTTTGTATACCAAATAGATTCGAACATTATTTCCAACTTTAAACTTATTTATCTTTGTGTTTAAGGTTTCTCCCCCAAACGAGAATGTGATAATCTGGGCCCAGAATAGACCCTGGTGGGAACGCTACCAGCCAATGTCCTACAAATTAGAGACCAGATCGGGTAACGAACAGCAATTCACTGATATGGTGCGTCGTTGTAACAATGTTGGAGTTAGGTAAGTCGTAATTTTTTTCCTTAACTTTAAGGAATAGATACGAGTATCTAGTCAAGTGTTATATTTGGGACGGATAGTGGAAAGGTCGTAAAACCACTGTCTTAATAATTGAGCGGAAATGTGCAACTTGCAGTACATTTCCAGAAGTTTGGAATGTTTAAATTTTGAGTATTTTAAAAACCTTCGAGATCATTGATAATGTTTTGTTTCCATAAAAAGATTAAATATCTACTTAAGAGTTTCGGAAAACTTTTCATTAGTAAGTTTGTCAACAGAAGTTTCTCGTCGGTATAGTGCTAAACGGAAAACTATTTTTACATTATATTGTCTGTAAATGAATCTTACAAACATTCCAAATAGGTTTATTCTTACGTGCAATCAGTAACATGGACATAGTGCGTCCCAAGCAATATCCTCGTAAGGCCCACGTCAAATTTCGTTAGTTCGAAAAATAACCTTGTGTCGGTCAACCAAACTCAAAAGTCACTTTGACAAATGTCCTATATTTAGAACGTTGGGCCTTACGAAGCTATAAAATTTGTATTTTGTAGAATACTTTGTTGTATGACTAGAGCAGTGGCTGATTGCCAAGCAATAAAATAAAGCCACCAAGAAAGTTGAAAGTTTTAGAAGGTTCCTATTAAAAAAACTTCTAATTTTTAAGGATATACGTAGATGCCATTATTAATCACATGTCAGGAGAGCCTGAAGACAACGTTGGTACTGGTGGCAGCACTGCTGATTTCAGGAGTTGGTATTACCCAGCTGTTCCTTACACTGCTCCTGACTTTAACTGGCCCCAATGTGGTATTGAATGGTGGGATTATGGATGCTGCCCGGATAGGGTGAGTTGTAAATGTTTTTGGTACTTAAGATTAAGGTTTGAAAAAAAAAACAAAATTAAAGGGAATCAATAATAGTGTTCTTATCGTGCTAAGATTTGCTTAACTTTAAATATGGGTTAATTTTATGTTAAACAGGATTCAGTGTGAGCAGTTTGAATAACTGGTTTTCGTTGAAAACGAAGTAAGAACCTATTGTCTCTTGAACTTTAATAATATTTCTAACTCACAAATGATTATCGACCCACGATTGATATTGCCTCCTAGGACCTCTCAGATTACCAAAAAATAACAAAGCAAATAGTCCACTGTCATAATAATGACCATGACCTCCCCTATTTTAAAATACCTCAAGACCTAGATCATTTAAAGAAAGCCTTTAAAGTCATACAAGAATTGTGATTGTTTTGAATAGCTAAAGGACATTGATGGATTTTTTTACTTTAAATTGAAAGTAATATACCTATGTACTAATCTTGTTGTAAATGTCTAATGAAAGTTTGTAGTTCAACAATATAATTATTCATATTTCAGGTTCGTAATTGTGAGTTGTCAGGTCTTAAAGATTTGAATCTAGGCACAGAGCACGTGCGTCTAATGATAGTCAACTACATGAACAAACTTATTGACTTAGGTGTTGCCGGATTCAGGTAAACAATTCCCTTGCATGGTTATTTGGAATTGTTCATCCTATTTTTTCCAACGACTTTTATAACTCTTTTTTTATATTCAGAATCGACGCAGCGAAACACATGTGGCCCGAAGATCTCCGCATCATCTACGACCGTCTCAATAACCTTAACACTGATCATGGGTTCCCATCTAATGCTCGTCCGTACATTTACCAAGAAGTCATTGATTTTGGCGGAGAAGCGATCTCAAGAGACGAATATACGTCTTTAGCTGCTGTCACAGAATTCAAATTTGGGCTTGAGTTGAGCGGTGCATTTGATGGTCGTAATTTACTAAGGTGGTTGGAGAGTTGGGGTCCCACTTGGGGTCTTCTTGCTCACGAAGATTCCTTAACATTTATTGACAATCATGACAATCAAAGAGGTCATGGAGGTGGTGGTAATATTCTGACGTACAAGCAAGCTAAGCAGTATAAAGGGGCTATTGCATTCATGTTGGCTCATCCATATGGGGAACCTCAGCTGATGAGTAGTTTCGACTTTGTGGATACGGAAGCTGGACCTCCTATGGATAGAGAAGGGAACATTATTTCTCCAGCAATAAACTCTGTAAGTTCCGCTCTTTTGAATTCATCCAGTCTAATTGAAAATTATTAACAATATCTTTGTCTTCTCATACAAAGGACAATACCTGTGGAAACGGTTGGATTTGCGAGCACCGTTGGCGACAGATCTATCAAATGGTTGAATTTAGAAATGTCGCTGTTGGAACTAACGTCAACGATTGGTGGAGCAATGGCAGCAACCAGATTGCCTTCTGTCGAGGTGGACAGGCTTTCATCGCCTTCAACAACGATAATTGGGACCTTAATCAAAGCTTACAAGTCAGTTTCTAGTTACTTTACTTAGAATGCAAATAAAACTCAGTCAACAAAAAACAAATAAGAGGCAAATGTGTTACCAACCATGAAAACTAAGATAAAATACCCTTTGGAGTAGACAAGCATAGGTTAGACGGTCTATTGGTTGTTCTATCTCTACACCAGAACAAAACTAGGCCAACACTACTGCTTGATTGCAAATCAATCGGCAAGCCATTAGCATCACCTTAGTAATAGATGTGATTTTTGGTGATCTATACTATGAACATAACATGTTGTTTTAAGCCTTTAGATGTCTATGTTTATCACGTGTCAGTAAGCAGTAAGCAACATCTATTCAACATCTTCATCATCAGCCAGCTGAAACACATCCAGAACTGGACAAAGGCCTTCCCCAAAAATCTTTACCATGTTATGTTTGGTCATGCCTCGCAACTATTACTACCATCATACTTATATTTTACTTCATATACTTCAATATTTTATGGACAAAAATTATGTTCCAGACCTGCCTGCCAGCTGGAACGTACTGTGACGTGATCTCCGGCAGCAAGAGCGGTAACAGTTGCACCGGCAAGTCGGTCACCGTGGGCAACGATGGGCGTGCGCAGATCTACGTGGCGTCGCACGAGTTGGACATGATGCTGGCGATACATAGGGGAGATGGGGTGAGTTTTTCACCTGTTGAAGATGGGCATTTTACTATTCTTCATTACATGACTACAGTCTTTGTATAGCTTTTGTAGAAAAAACGCTTGAAATTTTGTATGAGTCGGACTATTGTTCAAAAACAAATAGTACCTAGTAAGGAGTAACAAACCTTATGAAATTTCTTAAAAAAATATTAGATGAAATCGGGCAAGTAGGTTTAAAATATTCCCTGATTCGTAATGATTCTAGTTATGTAAGATACCACTGAAAAACTTATGAAACAAAACATAAAATTAATGATTTTTCGTGACATGCTCTATTAGCCCTAGGCGGGTTGACGTTAGTTTGTGGGACTCCCTGTATATCACTAATCACTAGATTTCAACAAATATCCATATTCAGCTATTAACATGTTGGTAAAATTTGATGTTGATATTGGCTAAATTACCAATTTTATAATGTAGTTGTCGTTCACGTTTCAAAATGTTTATTTAATTGTTTCAGTCGAGACTCTGACGCTTCTACAAACGTCGGGACTATCTGACAAATACACACGGAGATATGATTGCCAGCTGTAATGAATTAAAAATAAACCTCGACTGAGCTAATACAATCTGTTTATTATTTTTGTCTGACCGCAACAAATGTAACGTATCCCATCCCACTGTAAATGTAAAAGTAGTAAAATACATTCAAAAGAACATAACTTTGGTCACTGTAACTACGAATTTGTTTATACAGTGACCCGTTTTTGTTCTTCTTCAGTATGATGTTAATTTATGACGCATAGATAACTTTGCGGATTTAAATGAAGGGCACTGTGCTGCATTTTTTGAACACATATTGCTCTTAACGATATAGCCACTTTTACTGCGAAGTGACTAAGAGCTACCGTATTCATAACAATGTGATAAATAAACGGTAAGGTTTAAAAAAAAGGAATACAGTGGACCAAGTAGCAGAGACACATTTCACGAAATCAAATAATTGTATAGGATTGATACATACACAGAGTTTTGTGACAGGAAAATACAGACAGACGGACAGTGGCGTCTTAATAATAGGGTTCCGTTTTTACTCTTTGAGTACAAAACTCTAAAAAAAAACCATCCAAAAACTGAATATTAATCGCCATTTTTTTGTGTAAACTATTTCAACCATACAACCATTTATCAATTCGGATAAGATCTCAGGCCCATATTATGGTCGCCTTCCGTCACTCTCGTACTTACGTATTGGTTAGAAAGGGAGTATCCACGTTTCCACATAAACACGACCATAATAAATCAAATCAATCTTTATTTGCGTAGAAAAAGGGTTATTACAGGAGGTAGTTACAAAATATTGTTACAATTGAGCCGCCTTCCTCAGCTGTCGATGCACAGCATGCAAATTTATAGTGCCAGCAGCTAGCAATGCTTAGGGACTAGGTAGGAACACATGCACACACCGCACCACCCTAGTAATTAGGGTATAAAAATAATTAGGGGTTTTTTGTTTTTTATAAAAATAATTCGCTAAATGAATAAAATCTATTATTTAGTAACCATTTAAATAATGTTACGTTAAACTTATTACCAGGCAATTCTTTAATATGCTGAGGTATTTTGTTATAAATAAGAACACACATTGAGGAACTGTTTTTCCTAAACATTGCAGTCCTTTGCTGCTTTCCTACAATAGGCCCGCAGGCTTACAAAACAAGATTAGCAATACACAGTGTGTAAAACTAAACTGTATATTTCAGAACACGATCAATACTATTCCGGAAATCGTTCTCCCAATATTGATAGTTTCGTTTCCTACCAATTTTAAACATTCAGCGTCCATACGTTCAAAATACAGTGAAATAATGGAATTTATTATGAAACCCCATACCTAGTGGTGGCCTTGACCCAAGTATCGGCTTTTTCTTGGTAGCACTTAATTACAGCCATTAGTTTCTAATTCAATGTAATACAAAATTATTTGTATCGATCGAGATACTTAAATATGACGGGTTCTTATAGAATTTAGGTATTAAGGTACTAGGGCGTTATTATGACATAGGTATGCAACTCTCTTTATGGCGAGCGTAAAGGACAAAGCTATTACAGTTATATAGCTCTGGGGGGTTATTAATGTTATTATGACATCGCTTTGTAGTTAGTTCATTTTACGGCGAGCGTAAAGGACAGAGCAATAGAAGTTATATAGCGCTGTCCTGTTCTCTCACCGTGAACAAAACTGCATAGGTATGTCATAATAACCCTCCTGTCCTTTTTTCCCAGCGTAAACTGAACTGCATAGCTATGATGACGCGTTATAATATATTAGCCTAGTTAATTCGATATTACTTTTCAAAGAGGCCAATATTGAATGAAAAATTGAGAATGAAGTCAGAGCCAAATGTCTCATTTCCTCCTTCAGAGTGTGATAAAATGTATTTTCACACCACATGCTCGAAATTGCCCAAATATACACCGTGGGCCCGAATAACCCGAGGGATTTTAACCATCGATTTTAGAGCCCAATTGGAGTATATAAAGTAGTATAACATGTAGTCCAATAACGCACGATTCCCGTCATTTCCATATCAATTCCATAGTTAATTTAATTTGAACTCTTGTCACCTTAGCTTAAAGCAATATTTACTAAGAAAGATTCATGTTGTAAGTAGCACTATCATCAACATACAACATAAATTAATTAATCGATTTCTTAGTAAATAATGCTTTAGGTTAAGGTGACAGAGTTCAAATTAAATTAACTATGGAATTGATTTTAAAATAATAAAAATCTCGGGAATCGTGCGTTATTGGACTACATGTTATACTACTTTATATACTCCAATTGGGCTCTAAAATCGATGGTTAAAATCCGGGCTATTCGGGCCCACGGTGTATATCATGCAAACCTCACCTAAAGTTAGTCATTACAACCCGCTAGTTAATAATGAGATTTGAATTCGAATGAAAAACTGTTCCATAGAAACCTACAGCAAAAATAACTTATTCAAAAATCGAACTGGCAACTATAAGCCATACACGAAAAAGAAAGAAATGGTGTAAAAAGTAGAGTATTCTCCTTTAGGATACTCGTAAAGCTATTTTCGTCTTGGCGAGCTGGAATCCCTCGCTGCACTCAGGACTCCATTTTACTACGCTCGGGAGTTAAATCTGTTCCCTCAGTCCCTCATTTGTTCAGGATTCAATATCGCGCCCTTTTGACATAAAACAGTGCTTTATGTCCTCCGGTGTATAATCTACAATTTCTTTCGCACAGTGTGGCTTACGATAAATAAATAAAGTAGTTATGCTTTAAGTTAAAAGTTTTCAAGTTAATTTTATTATTCTTGATTAGAATTAGTAAAATAAAACATTTAAATTTCTTAACTACACTAAATCTAAAAATCTAAATTTAGGCCGTTTTAGCCATTAAATAAGTAACTTTTAATCTTGTAAATGACTGTTTGTTTCTATGAAAAATAAATAAATTATAATCTTAAAATGCATTCTTTATCACTAGTAGCTAAAGTAAATTAATTCAAAGCCGTTACAGAACTATCAACAATACACGTACCGCTAAAAATCCCGACGTGTTTATTTCAACACGCCAATCCGTCTTATTTAATGTGAAAAACTGCAGTTTGAAAGCGTGTTTACATTCGCTACTCAATAATAGTGTTTACACGTTCATTTTGTGTAGTTATGCTCGATGTGCACTATTATTTAACCTAGCGCGAGGTCCGATGCATCGGTGAATAATGTTTTGAAATTTAAAGGGTAATTGGCGAGATTTAGTTTTTCGAATCTATGTTTTATTTTACGAGATTTTTTATGACCGTGGTCATGAAGTGCGGTGAAGTGCGGTGGTGCGGTGTCTATTTTGATAAAACAATGAATGATAGAACGGGTTATTATGACATGGCTATGCAGTTCATTTTACGGTGAGCGTAAAGGACGGAGCTATAGCAGTTATATAACTCTGTCCCTTTCTCTCAGCGTTAACCAACCTCAACTTCACTCTCAACTTGAAGACACTAAGGTTCAAAATAATATTGTTAAAATTTCGGCTGCGTTACCATGGTCAGCTTTCTTGCTCTATGTAAACATTTTCGACCCTCAGATATAGAGACAATAATAAAAAAAAACATAATGCTTCGGATAATGAAGAACTTTTTTCAAGGGAAACATTGCAAAGCTATTCGAGTTTTGGAGACAGCATTCTATGGTTATTCTCGTTAACTTGAAATATAGTATTTAAGGAGTAATTGACATGCAAATTCTATCATATTTTATCAAAAACGAAAAGGGCATAAATACCTACAAAATTATGTTACGAGCCTGTACTCCATTTGTTAAGGTACTTAAAAAATGTAAACAAAAGAACAACGTGTGATATAGAAGTAAGCCAATAGAAGCAGAACACTAATACGTCAAAGTACGATAAAATAATTTTAATTGGCTGTTTAACAATGCCACGTGGTTGGGATTGTGTACAATTTTTCAAGTATCTAAATAACGGAGTATAGTTGGAGTCATGTCAAATACCCTCATTCCCAAAATACCAAATTTTCGAAATAACAGATTTGAATGTTTAGTTTGAGGATTCTATTATACTCAAGAATCAAGTATTTTAAAATTCTGGTATTTCGGGAATTAGCGGTCAAATGAACGTGTTTTTGACGTGACTTTCACGTTATTTCGTAACCTAACCCAATAGTGAACATTCAACATTACTTTGTTAGAAAATAATACACGCTGCGGTGAATCAATGTTTGTTTAATTGTAACGTTTTGTTTTGAAGAAGATGGGTTTCACGTAATGTTTCTCTGAACTATTTGCACAATTGGTATTTATAAATGAGTTTCTGGGCTTTTACTATGTGATCATGGCTATGAGAAACATCATCACATATCGATACCTTAGTTCACACTTGTACTAATTACATTTGAAAAGTTATTGTAATTAGTATGTTTGTGCACAAATAATAAGTTCGTTACTTGACTGGCAAAATAAAAACATTTAGTACGATTGTGCACTAAGGTATCGATATTATATTTACTGGTTGCTCGCGTCTTTAGTCGCGTTAGAATGGCTTACGTATTGTTAATTCCTTTAGGAAACATTACATTGATTGGGACAGAAAGTTTTGCAACCCATATTTGGACGACACGTTAACTTAGTCGGTAGTGACGCTGCCTGCAAAACAAGTGGTCCCGGGTTCAGGTCCCGGTAAATGCAGATATTTGTGTGATGAGCGCTTGTATTTGTTTCCGAGGCTTTGATACTTTCTTCGATTTAAGTATTAGTAACTTTATTGTTGCCTAGTACTAATAGTATAAAAAGTAAGAACACAGTGAAATCTAGAGATCACTACGAGATATTGATTAATACCGTCCGTCTGTCACACTCGGAGCTGGCTGAAAATCAGCGCTGCAGGTGTCAACACCTCAGCATTATGCTGAGCCAGTGTCCGATTCACTGCCGCGAAGACACTCACTACTTGTTTATTGCTGTTTTCTGTTATACTCGTACTTTATTCTACGTGTCTTGTGTGTGTAGTGAATGAATGTACGTTTATTTTTCTTTTTTTTAATAAATTGATGCCTGAAGATTGACTGTCGTATTATCAATTATCACTGAACGTTTCGTCCAGTCAGTGAGATAGCCGGCAGCCCCTTTAAATCACCGTCTATGATTGTCCGTTATTTGCGTAATTAATGCAATGGTAGCGACTTTTGATCTCGCGCCTTTAAACATTCATCCAGTAATAGAGAACCCTTACCATGAGTTACAATTACCGTACTTGCTAGCGATTCGGATTCTCTAGCCCTTGCACTCTATTAGAGAATACTTTCTAGGTCTGCGAGGAGCAGAGCCTCGACTAGCCTGGCGAGTACGTCAATTGTAACTCATGGTAAGGGTACTGGTTCATGCTCACTCGATATTCACTCTTAGAACAATCCTCGTGTTTGTACAGTCAGCATCGCATATGCACGCTTACTATCATTAACATTATTAGGCAGATGAATACTTTTGTAGTGATGTTTTCACTGGTTGAAATTAGTTTAGAGTAGGTGACACTGTCTACGAAGCTAGCGATCCGGGGTTCGATTCCCTAAACATTAACTTTAATGTTTTATACATAAGACCGCACTGAGCAAACGTCGAGCGTCCAGTGGCGCCCTCATTACTATTATTGTGTTTTCTAATGAACTAAAGAATTTCCTTGCAATCAAACGATACGTTTTTGTAGCGCAAGTTAAAACACAATTCATGGGATACGTAACAAACTTTAATAACAATTACCCTTTGAGTAGTCAGCTTAATGGGAAAAGGTGGCCACTTTTTTCCGTTTAGTTGATAACTCAAAGGAAAATTATTAATAAACTATGTGACATACCCTATACGTTGTGTTTTCAATTTTTTTTTTTTATGGCATAGAGTAGACAAGCGAGCACACAGGCCACCTGATGGTAAGTGGAAACTGTGACCCATAGACATTCGCATTCACAAGAATGCAATGCAATCCTAAGATTGCAAATGCGTTGCCAACCCTGAGGACTAAGATGGAATGCCTCTATCCTAGTCATTTCACCGGCTCTCTTATCCCCAAACCGGAACACAACAATGCGAACACTGCGAACACACAGTACAAAAACCTACCGTCAAATTCCAAGAAAATACATTAGTTTAGTAGAAAACACAATAATAATAATGAGGCGCCACTGTACATCCGGCGTACGCTCGGCGCAGTCTTAAATATAATATACTATATTTCTCTACACAGCTTTTTTCTCTAATACCCAATAAACCAGCCTATACAGGTTAATTTGTACGAGAACGTACCCTCACTGAACATTTCGTCCAGGGAATGAGAGAGCCGGATGTCCCAATCTTCAAGGCACCGTCTATAATTGGCAGTTATTTGCGTAATCAATTCAATGGTACTTACGGCTTTTGATCTCGCGCGTTTAAACATTCTACCAGTATTGGAGTGGAATGCTCGATCGATCTTCAAACACTGTAGATCTTAAATTCCTCGGGCTTGTACAGTCAGCATTGCACATATTGACACGCTTAGGACCGTTAACGTTATTAAGTAGATGATTACTTTTGTTAAAGTCAAAGTTAAAAAGGTTCATATGGCATTTTGAATGATACGTTAATACCATAACACGTCAAAAGCAATATTGTTTGACATCATATAGTACAGGCCTAGAAACACATATGATTAGCTCCATGCGCTTTTGCCAAGTCTATTTAAAAAAAAGAACTAAATATCAGGGGACAATGTCACACCAATTGACCTAGTCCCAAACTAAGCTCTAGGCTTGTACTATGGGTACTAGACAGTGATGTAATAATGATATAGAAGAAGAACGATGTAAGACTCAGGAACAAATATTTGCGCTCATCACAAAAATATCTGCCCTTACCGAGATTTGAACCCAGGACCGCTAGCTTCGTAAGCACTATCAACTAGGCTTGCGCCTCGTATTAATTTATTATCTATTTACATCAAAAAAACTTAGCCCTACTAGTTTAATAAAAAAAACTGGGCAAGAGCATGTTGGACCATGGTCAGTGTAGGGTTCCGAAGCCGGTACGACACACACAAAAAACTATGTCAAAAAACCACATGTACTATCAGCCCAATGGAACCCTGACCCACCATAGAACGGTGTCACAGTGACATTATAAAACAATTTGTTTGAAACTTCTTATGACTTGAATCATAACGTCTCTGTGACACAGTTCTATGGTGGGTCAAGGTTCCAATGGTCTGATAGTACTTATGAACTAATTTTCTATTTAAAGTCATTTGGTGCTGACTTTGATCATTTTTAATAGTAGGTATAAACACTTTAGTCGCCTGTATCTCAGGAACTAATTATGTCTACTTAGTCGTGATAGTTTTCCTTTTAAATTCTAAATTCGCACTTGACTCTATCAAAACTTAGTGCTATAAAGCTCAACTGTTTTTCACTAACCCGCAATATAAAAAACCCATTCAATGATACCCCACACTATGGGGTAAACGAGAAAAAAAATACATACCCACGTTACGTGTAGGGGAGGCACATTAAAAAAAAACGATTTTATTTTACCACTTTGTTGGCGTGACTAATTATGTACATTCATGCCAATTTACAGCTTTCTAGTACTAAGAGTCTCTGAGCTAGGCTGCGGACGGACGGACATAGCGGAACTAATAAGGGTTCCTAGTTTGACTACGGAACCCTAAAAAGTAGGAACTAAACATTTTATTTTAATAAGGTTTTTTCCATTCCTAAACACATTATAAGCATTAATTCGCAGTTAACGTCATGCACAGAAACACAAACAAACTAAAGGCCGACCGACTCAAAATAGGTTATGTACACCAGTTTGTTCTAGAAACATAGTACAACAGTATGCAAAATTAATCAAGTGGGCCTCACGTATGTAACGCACAGGGCAAGCCTTAAATGGAACAAGGACGAGTGAGTCGACGAATAACTTACGCGGAGCGTAAATGTTATTGAATTTTTTAACCTCTTTGACTAGGGCTTCGCATGACGTGAGTATATAATGAATGTACGGTAGATTATTACTTCACAGGACGTTAAGGAATGTTCAAAACTATTTTTTACAGTTTCAATTAAAGCTGACTCACGTAACAAACTGTCCCAAAAATACTTTTTTTAATAGCTATAAAAATAACCATGATATAAGCCAACAAAAGTTAACATGGAGTTATAATATGGCCGACGTGTTACCATCACGTGATACGGGGTTATCGGATCTCTCTGTCTAATCGCTGTCTAATTAGCGGTTTAAAATTGGTCTAAATTAGAATTATTTTACTTTTGGTGATCTCTTTTACGGTTTTTTAAAATTTTGTTGACATCAGGGGTGTTATACTCTCAAAAACAACGGACGGTCGGACTGATGAGCAAAACGCAGCGGCGAGTTTAAGTAGTCCCGTCAGAGCGAACAAAACACTTTTTAGCGCGTGATTTTCAATTAAGCAGCCATATACGTTCGATTCATCGGCAGAAACCATGCTGCTAAATTCAAAATGCACGCGCTAAAATATGTTAGGGTAGTGGTTCTCTCAACAGCGACGGTTGAACGGGCGAACGAGTGAATGTTCAAGCGGCGAGTTTAAGTAGTCCCGTCAGTGCGAACAAAACATCGCGTGTATTTTCAATTTAGCAGCATGGTTTCTGCAGATGTATCGAACGTAGAAGGCTGCCTATTTGAACCTGCACGCGCTAAAATGTGTTTTGTTCGCTCTGACGGGACAACTTAAACTCGCTGAGCTGTGACTTCGCTCGTTCGTCCGACCGTCCGTTTTTTGAGAGAATAACATCCCTGGGCTTCTGTTTATTCTACTCTGTAAAACCTTATTGCTTTTGAAATGTTTTCGTATAGCTCTTATTTACTTGACAATAATGACGGCCGAGTTAAAAACCATACGATAACATATCATATATTTTTTCAGTATTGTGAATTTCAGAATGACTGTCCCATTTACTATTGTTAAAATAAACGACTAGAATTTGTTAGAAGTAAAAACAATATGACGATGATGAGTGAAGGTTATAAATCCTTTTAAAATAAAGAATGACCAGAATTATGTTGCTATTTTGTTTAATTTGCATACTTTAAAAAATAAACTATTTTTACAATCAAAACTTGGAGCGATCACTAGTATAATTATGGGAAAAGCATCGATAATTGAGTTTATCGATATAGGCAATCCCTAGTTGTCATTTAGTTTTGCCCCGTATATTCCTAGGTCTGAACATAACATAAGTGACACCTCTCTTTGCTAGTAGTTTCTAAGGCTGTGGTCACATTAGATAAACACGTGGCGTCCTGTTTGTCGAACGAAGATTGGCAAACTACAATATGACCGGGTAGACAGGCCGCAAACTGTTTGACTATAAGGACTGCGGCCTTATGCAAGGTTTACATGAGCTTAGTACTTGTTATTAGTGTTAATGTTTCGGGAGTTTACTGCGTAGTGACAAGTGACTGTTAAGACGTTTGTAAACCGACCTTTAAATCGCTCTGGGCGATATTTTTCACTCCCTAAATCAAGTCCAATTTCAAAATTATTTCAATATGTTGTACTTATTATGAAAAAGTAGGTTTGTGTTTGGAATTGAATTTGTTAATTCAAAAATCCTAAACATCGGAATAAGTTTCAAAGGAATCATCGCATTAACATTCCTCTTAACTAATTGGTGTTAAGTATGGTATTAATACAATTTATGAGTGGTCAATCTCCACTTGACGTGACTGTTCACACTCGACAAGTGACAAGTATTAGTACATGCTTTTTAGGGGTAGGTAATGATCTACTCGTAAGTACTAATACAATAATGATTACACACATGTCACGTGAAAATTAAAAATGGTGAGTACTAAGCATTAGTTGCTAAGCTCGTGTAAACTCAGCATTAGGCTTCAATCTAGCCCCGGTACGCTCACGTCATTTACATTTGTGTGCTTCACTCAGGCTGTGCAGAATTCAGTGAAAAGTCATTCCACGGACTCAATAATGTCTAAAAGGCTGCTAGATGTGAATGAAAAAATAATTTTATAATTATACACCGGGATTATCTAACAGGTTTCATACTAATTACGAGTACCATGAATTTTAGTACCACAATTAATTGAGTAAAATTAACATCGTTAAATTTTGAGCCACCACATAACCCTGTTAGAATGACAGAAGTAGTAATATTTAACACATTTTTATACTAGTCTACACTGCGCTGCGGTGGCCTAGTTGGTACCCTGCCTACGAAAATTCTGGTCGCTGGTTCGATTCCCGGTAAGGTCGCCGTCAATAGAACTCGTGTACGATGTAAAAAAATTAGTACTGTTTGACACATAACCTCAAATATTCACCAAGCATGTTTTATTAAAAATAACGTATAATTAATAGTTATTTCATCTTAAACTTAATGTAAAAATAATGATCTAGTTTATAAATCATGGCAGAGACCTCAACTAATCTTTAAAAGTAGGGTATTATCGAGCAATCATGGTAAAATGGTTCGTTTGGTTTTGTTTACATCTTTTGCAAGTTCTATTGAAGGCGACTTTAAGGGCAAATATTTTTGTAATGTGAACGAGTATTTGTTCTGTCTTGGATGTTTTCTATGTACTTATGTATTTCTATACACGATGGGGCCTGTAACTAGAGCAAAAATTAAAAATGTACATTCTTCTCCTCAAACTACGCAACGTTTGTTTGACGACTTTGAAAAAAAACTTGCGGTTTGAATTTTATTACATTTTAAAGTTAATTCGATCACGCAATGTACTATGAAATTGATTATGTCTGTAGAGTGACTAGACTGACAGGCGATGTCAATTAGACGGAGTTTTAAGTACATTGAAAATACTATTTACTTTGTTTGAAAAAAGAACAATCTAAAAACTTTATGATTTTAAAAAGTTGCTAAACAAAAGTTGTCTAGTTTGAGGAGTAGAATCTACGTTTTAATTTTTTGCTTGAGTTACAGGCCCTATCCTGTGTAAGTAAGTTCATCGCTGTCTATACTTCATTTTTTTTAGAATTAGAAACCACAACAACATTATATTGCGGTTCGTGAACTGTAATCTCTTTACAATTTGTACTGGAGTAACAATTGATGACACGCAAATAAAGTGACATTGAAACAAATTTGTTTTGCGGCTATTGTACCGTACTATTGCTAGGTAATAAATGGTTGAACAGACGCAATTTAATGTTATTGTGGTTTCTAATTCTAAAAAAAATGAAGTATAGTACCATTTTGACGTGCTATCGTTTTACTCGGCCGCCATTACTGTCAAAAAGATAAGAGCTAACATAACGTTGAAAATACCATAACATGCTAAATAATAATAGGTTTTCAGACTTGACAGATGCGCGTGGAGCTAACCCCATGTGCTTCTGTTTAGTCCATTGGAGAAAATTCTCTTTTACCGAAAAATTGTCTTCGCGTGTGTAGCCACGGACTTATTGCTCTAAGAAGTCCATGAGAGTGTCTATAAATAACTTGACATTGGTAAAATACACCTTAACAGGAGTAAAGCCATATTTTTTTTAAAGGAAAAAAAGGTTTTACCGCCTAGAAGTGAGCCTCCAGTTTCGATTGATGCATCTGTCAGTAAACCCATACCTACATAAGGCTAGAGTTATATTGCAATCTGTTGAGTGCAGTGTAACTCAACTGAGACGAATACCTGTATCAACTTCAGAAATTGCAGTTGTTGTTACATTATAAACTTTAACTTTATAGGTACTTCCGTAGATAAGATAGATTGTGTCTGCTTTCTTTATTTTTCTGGTTTTGCTCTGTGTAAGGCTAAGGGACCTTTGCTCATTCAGCCACGTAAAGCAGGGATTGCGTGCGAATTTGTCACTTTTCATTTGTTTTGTATCCGGTTTTGTTTCCTGGTGTCACCTTGTGGTTCCAACGGAAGACCAGCGTCGCTATTGCCTAATAACGCACTCGACCAAACTCGCCATCTCAATTGGCTTCAAAGCGGAACTATTGTTTTCATTTTGTATGGAGACAGGCCTTCGATTTTCAAAATGAAGACCATTTCGATTCCGAGTGCGTTATGAAATAGCCTCTCTGACTTGGGTTAGGAGTAGGACCATGTCATGGCCACATTATTGTGGCTATCAATGTGTACAGATGTAGTGAATAATGCTTTCCCATCGTTTTTGGTCGGATAACTTCGTATTTATCTTGCTTTCTCAGTTGTCTTATTGATGGGTACTGAAGCTAATTGAGAAAGCTAGATACCAACGATAGAAATAGCTAATACGAACTAATATGTCACGAATAAATGTAATTTTTGTCAAAGTCATTTGCAATTATTCAAATTCAAAATTCTAAATATTTATTCAGTAAATCGGCGACATGAGGGCTCTTTTACACATCGGTAATATGAAGTATATCTACTAGCGCTTCAGACAAGAACATGATCACTGCGGAGAAGAAGCGCCACCAGATACTAACATAAACTACATAAAATACAATAGTACTTGAAAGTAACATTACAAGGTAATAACTCCCTAGGTAGGTAGGTCGGTAGGAACTCACTTAAACGCAAGTATTGTTATTTACAACAATATAGAAACACAAAAACCTACTTACAATGAAGCATTAAATCATCTTTGACTTTGACTTTGATGTCTTTGTGTCATATTAAGGACAAATACTATTTAACAGATAAAAAACCTGTGACATGATGACAATCCCTTCTTTTAGAGCTGATATATCTCAACCAAATTACAAAGTTACAATCTTAAGATTGCAATCCAAATACCGCAAATGCGTTACCAATCATGATACGAAGATGGAATGCCTATATGGTAGTAATCACCGGTTTTCTTCTCACATCAGAATACAACAATGCAAACACTGCTGCTTGCTGGTAGGTGAAGGATAAGATGGTGGTAGCAATGCGACCCTACACAAGGTCCTACCACTAAACATCATGGTATTACTTTTTAATATTTATTACTTATTTAGTCATTACTATCAAAATAAGAGGTCCCGGATTTATCATTCTAAACTCACCTAGTCCACATACCACCTAATCTGTCAGTTGCGTTTGTATTAAAACTCTACAAAGCCTTTTAGAAGCCACTACACACTAACCACTAGGCACTAGACACTAGCTGGTGCTAGCTGTTCCCGTACTCACTTCGTTCAGCATTAAACATATTTTTTTGGGTTAGTAATATATACAAATACCAAAACGCCTTTTGGTAAAAGGATTTTCAAAATCGGTTCAGTGCTGCCTGTCATTTGAAACGGTCAATCACGTAAACATTGTCATTCGCAAATGACAGTTTCAGGGACTCCTATACTCCCGTTCTAAATAAAACAGACGCAACCGCAATTTGATAGCCACAGTAAATTTTACCCCCTATCCTAAGAAATAAGATCACTTATACATACGCGGTTATATGAGACATACGCCCTTTTTTCCAAGGAGGGCTTTTTGACAGATCGCGTCAACGGCTTATGACGTCACCTCCATACATTTCGAGTCGATAAAAAACAGACACGTAAGCTGCGTTTGCATTTCCGTGTAAGTAACAAATTCTATAAGTTGCAAAATGTACCTTACTGGCTTGCTTGCTAAGATGTATTTTGAATCTTATTTAATTAGATAATTACACGCTATTTCAGTATAACTGTTGATTTTGGTTTTATCGACTTTGTTTTGATTTGCTATCCACCGCCGTTACTATGTTTTGGTTTATATATATAAGTGTTTTCTGTAACAGCTGGATTTTAAACCAAATTATATAAATTCTCTGATTGTTTGTGAAAAGCGCATTAACATCCGATGCGTTGTTAAGAAGAAATAAGCGTTCAAACAGACGGACACGGATAGCGACATTGGTTTAGACTATGAAGAGGTGACGACGTGCAAACTGAATGAAATCTTAGAGCCATATTAATATAACTCATCTCGACTGAGATGCCCGTCACAAGATACGTCACGCCATAGAAAGCTATAATTTTTAACGCGTCTTGAGGCAAGCATTAAAGTCGATATCAGATAATTAATACGCATTTCCGCAGAACTATACTGAGAGGGGTCCTTTTCAGCTCTTTGTATGTACTTATTTTAATTCGTTTTACTTTTCATGTCCTGTGTACTGGTGTCAAATCAATTTTTCTTTCTTTCTTCCTATATATTTAACCCTTGTTGTACCACATCACATCAAAAGCTACAAAATTACATGTCAGGAAACGCAAGCTTCTACATTAATCATAATGTAAACTTGATTCGATCACTTGAACCGAAGTCAACGTGTTACTCGCTCGCGTAGTCACTTCAACCGTAGTCGGCACACTCAGTCAAGCGAAGTCGCCGCGGAGAGCGCACGTGCCTTGGTGCTTTACATCGTAAATTTTTAATTCCCGACCGATATTCCAAAACCACGTAAAGAAGCCATAAAACTCTTGTATTTTGCACTGTGCTTGTGGAGTGAAAGTTAGTCGGTTATACTATGAATGTGTGATTCGTTGTCGTGGTTCGTGTTTAGTGTGTTTTGCAAGTTTTTTGAAGTGTACGCGAGTAGGGGCTTGTGGGCAGGCGCACTGTGTTTTTTTCTTTGGAAAGGTGAGTTTCTTTTATAAGTTAGTTTGTTTTATGTGTCTTGAGTTGATCATCATTCGGTAAAGTGAATTTGAAGACGTATACAGATGAATTTTCTGTACATTTCCAAACGTTTTGAAAATCTACTAGGTACATAAACTTTAAATTTTTCAGCGTTTTTATGTTTAAATATTTTTTTAAAAAGATTTTCTTCGACTTATAAATTACCAACACCTTCGTTTCTTAATGTATTTATTTTGTACGAAACATCGACGTCTTTAATACATTGGCTTCACACCCATCTGTTTAACATCCATTATGATTGACTGATAAACTGTACTGTACTGTAACAGACGCTTTTAGTAATAGTAAACATTATTGGATTATGTTCTTACTAACGGTATCAAATAAATCAATATTCACCTCATTACATTCTGAAAATAAACACGTACTCGCTTAACATTCTATTTTTCTCTGAATTGATACAACGCAGTAACAGAAAAGTTCAAGTTTCAATATGAATGAAATGTCATAAGTTACATTATTTTAAGTATTAGGGATATTGACATTGAAACAATTTTTAATTGTAACTAATATATTTATATCCTGTTTTTATGTTTATTTTAAATACAAATAGGTCGTAAAGAATTTCATGAGGTATGTATAAAATAAATTACTGCCGACCGCTAGTTTTTTATAATTATTTTGACAAGTAGTGTTTTTTAAGAATCTGAAGAGAATAATTATTAATTAAAAAAGTATTTTAGAAACCTTTAATCGAATCGCATCCAGTTTTAGAATAATCTTTAGTACAGCTAATGCTTCGATGAATGACTCATACGTATAAGATAATGTGGAACATAAATAGGGTTGCCCCCCCCCACATGCGAATACAAAGGGAATGTGGTGGTTATATTTAGACATGTCCCGCTGATTTGATGCCTCCCAGATATTATTACTTTTAGACAAGTAATATAGAATGTTGAAATAATATGTTTTTTCTGTAAGCTACTATGTCTATTTAATTTCATGTTTAAAATGACATAATATTGGAATTGTTACAGCAATTAAAGTGACAAGGTACTAAAGTGTACACATATTTATGAACTCGACTGTATAAGGACTTTGTTCTATTCGGTAAACCCTAATTGCGTTTGCCATGTTATCGTATTGCCAACGTCATGATAGTTCTTTATTACACAGTAATGGCGGACGAGTGAAAAACCAAAAGAAAAATGTCGAAAGCAATATCGTATTTCCGAGTAGAATAGAGGCAGTAGACCACAATTAACTATTAAATCATTAGTAGCCTGGTTTTCTTTGATGTAAGAACAGTGCGATAGCTTTTAAAAAGTCTTTTGGGTTCAGGTAAAGTCGTTTAGACTACCATAAGATCGTATAAGAGCAAGTGAAAGACTAATACAAACCCGATGGTTGTTTAACGAGTTATTACATACCTAATTAATTATATACGTGTCAAAAAGTGACATAATGTTTAATCCACAATTTATCACGTGATAAACGCAGCCATATTAGGCCTCCAGGTTATCGCTTGAGGATATAATTCCAAACATAAAAGGCACACTATACTTTATTCAACAAGGTTGTTATTACAATGTTACTATAAGTATTGGATCTTACGGGGTATTCATCTCGACTGTAATACACGTCTCAATATGCGACAAAATTGAAAAAAATCTATGGCTTGACTTACGTTGACGTATCTTGTGACCGTACAAAAAGACATCTAGTAAACTTAGCCAGGATTAAAAGTAAGTAGAATATTTTTTGCCTACTGCTGTACCACAGAATACAGTGTCATGATATGTCCAAAGTCTTTCTCATTTGATATCTTCATTAGATGTGTGAAGCTCCATGTCTTCCCGTGGAAGTCGTAAGAGGCGACTAAGGGAATAGTGGCTTGTAGCATTGTTAGGCGATGGGCTTGCAACCTCTCACTAATACGTTTGTAATTATTATTATTGTTATTATTGTTTTTGCAATATGTGGTTATAGAATTATCAACCAGTTTTTAGAGTTGTTGGTAAGGTATAAGGATGATGTGTGAAGCTCTATTCGTTTTTATTTGAAACAATTTTAACAATTTGGCCAACCTGTAAAGTTCATTTTATTCTCGACGATGTTTTTCATAGCGATGATCAAAATTGTGCACATAGTTCAGAGAAACATTCTGTGAAATCCATCTTCAAACCAAAATTTTACTATGAATTAAAAAAAATTCCACCACAGTGCCTAACAGGCTTCTCTAACAAAGTAATGTCAAATGTTTACCATCAAGCCATAAACTCTATACCGATAGACTTGTCTTATTAAGTGAACACTATTATAACCTCAAAATACTCCCTTTTCGCTTAAAATAACAATTTTGACATAAAAAACCATCCAGTCATAAAATCAGTAAAATGATGTGCCAAATGTGGTCTGTTGCTTTATTTAGCAGAGAACGCCCGTTCAAACCAAAAATGATGCATTTTAAATTTATAAAATTGTTTACTAAATAAAGATAAGTCTATGGATATAGCTATAGGGTATAGATAGGTTATCAACCCAATAGACTTGTGCGCAGTCGTTCACTGAGCAGACCGCTCCAAACTATTACAATCGCTCAAATTAATCAGTTCGGTATTTCATTTCTTTTAGTACACTGCAGGTCGATTCACAAGAGTTGGCATGAATGGATTGAACGAAAGTAATGTCACCTATCATTGTGTGAGTGAACGGATGCTCGAATTTCAAACCAAAAACCTGTTACTATTTTACACACTAGTATACTTTCATTCACTCATTCAATCCATTCGTGCCAGCTCTTGTGAATCGACCTGTACATATAGTACACTGATAGAAACTGGTCTGTTCATGATCCTTATTTATACTCCTTTGACCGAGTGAATGGTCGGTCATTCATTCAGATCGCTTTGCTGTCAATGTCACTCACTGCTCTGCTACTCTGCATGCTCTGTTCGGTTCTTGCTCCACGTCTAATAACCCCAGTTCATGCTAGGATGATGGCACCAGTATTGGACACTTTTAACTGACAGACACTTAACTCTTAATTCAAATGGCATTGGACAAGTTTGTATGAAGAAAATTGATTCAAAGGACCTCTTAAAATATAATTAATTTATAATTTATGGCGTTAAATAATATCGGAGCGGAGATATTAAAGATTTAAGTATTAAGTTTTGATACTAAAAGGACGCCCAGGGATGAATATTTAAATAACTCGGCTCCGATGCACTTAAGAGTATTACATTATGTAACAAAATATGTTTATTTTGAATAATTCAATCAAAATTTACCACTTTACGAATGGTTCATCTTGAAAATTTATGACTTTACAAATGACAACACTTTTACCCAAACACCTTTCATACGTTCGTAAATTTATCGTTGCAAAACAAATGAATAACCCATATCTACTGTAAAACCAATGACGGACACGTGATTCTTAGTCTCCATCATTGGTCCTTGTTCATTATTGGTTCTGTCACCCTAAGAACAAAAAAAATACGCCATAGTTCAGTCTTGTACAGTGATGGGAATTCATCCTGTTGGGTTCTTTGTACATGTACTACAAAACCCTACTAATAAACGATAACGTCACGACAAACACAAATTTTACTAAAGGACGCTCGCGCGTCCAACAAGGCCAACGCACGCAAAATGTACAATCACGAGCTTTAATTTGGAAACTACCTTAGGTCCAAAGTCAATCTGACATCCTACAACAATAAAGTTGAGTTTCCTAAAAGTTACAAATGACTTGACATCTCTAATGACATTGGCTTCAAGCATATTTTTCTTAAAATAGGTCCCAAATGAACGCCCATCACCGTACAGCAATTTCTCAGTTCAACCGTATCTACAGTAGTTAAATCTCATCAAATTTCATAACACATTAGCGAAACCCTAAACACGTGGGCAGAAGGAAACGCAAACGATGGCTAAATTCGATTAAACGTTCGTCTTAACTCCCTGACGTCACGCCGTTGTTAGCAAATAGAAACACGAGTGACTTTGATTTCGTGTTTATCTTACAACATCCAGATAAATATACAGTGTGTTACCGGCATGCGGGCATTTATTAAAACTGCCGATAATATGTTACTTTAGCAATTGTTTGCAAGTATTATCAATTAAAAAATAATAAAAATAACTTCACAATTGACAACATTTCATATTTTCAAGACTTTAATTTTATTCGTTTTGTAGATACTGTTTCGAAGGAGGAAGACTCAAATAGTTTGAAATTTTCTCTAGAATGAATAATTATTTTATTATTAATTTATTACGATGTACTTATTCTAAAAGGGCGTAACTTCATTTCTACGTGTCACAATCTGTATATAAAAAAGTATCATGTCAACCGATAATTCTCTAAGTATCTATCTATCTGTCAATTGTGTCAATGTCAAATTTGAAGTATGACAGCTTTTTTTCTCGTGAAAATGTATTATATGTATTCAGGCATAGTATTGGTAAAACTCGATATTTTTATTAACTTACTTGTAATTTTGTACACAAAGAAATATAAATAATATGAATAAATATTTTGACATTTTCAGGAGGCAAAACCCTTTCGATTCGTATAGTAATTTGCATGTGTCACCAAAATGAAATGTTGTCAATTAATTG
Source organism: Acleris laterana (assembly GCA_963966035.1). Taxonomy (NCBI): domain Eukaryota; kingdom Metazoa; phylum Arthropoda; class Insecta; order Lepidoptera; family Tortricidae; genus Acleris; species Acleris laterana. The sequence continues at coordinate 3,354,126 of OZ014443.1, forward strand.
TCTTATATACTGTCCATTTTTAATGTAGTGCATGTGCTGCGTGTTCATCGTTATCAGTATCGCTGTTGCTTGGTACAAGGCATGTCGTGGTACGGGGGCAGATCATAATAATCAAAGTATCCGTCGACTGTCATTTTACACTTGTCAAATTGCTGTGCTTTACATTGCTGGCATTTAACATTTTGTTAGAAAGTTAACAAAACTTGAAAAGTTGTTTATTGATTAAATTAATGTCATAGTTACGTTTCAGATATACTTACGTTATTTTAACCTACTTTAAAAAAAACCAGGGTGCTGGTAACACACTGTATAGCTATTAGTTTTGGCCTGTGAATTTGAGTAGAAGTCGTTTTAACGTTATTCTATCCCTATCTTTTTATTAATAAAAAACATTTATTTGGACATCGTAAGAACAAAAATCAGTTCAAGAATCGGACTTGCACAGTTGGCATTATTTTATTCCGATTTGAATTCGATTTGGAATCGAATCAGCGCGAGCGCAACTCACACTTGACGATTTTAAGGTATTTGTTGTTTTTCTTCAGGGTTTAAGTTACTAGGTTTAGTGCCTCCGAGACTTTTTCAAAAAAGTGACGCATGCTGAAAGCATTGAAAAAGTTATTCGTAAAGTAAGCCTGTATTAAACGGAGAAAGAAATGTGAGATTTTCCAACAAAAGCACAGAAAAAAGCTTTTCGATAATAGAAAACATATCGAGAGAAGGTCGGTGATAACTTTTGACGTACGTTTATTGGATGTCACAGTGACACGCCTCACGTCCGATTACGTCGCTTTGTAACAAAATACTTAGCTATCTGTTCGAGGGAATATGTCAATTTGGTCTGGTATTATTGGTTAGAGAAAAATAAACGTATTTTAAATTGAAAAGTCACGTTTTCATTTGAGTATTATCTTTTATCTGTGACTCAAACGATCGCACTAGCTACCTGATGGTAAACAATAAGACCCATTGTTTGATAATTGCATTCTGAAGACTACAATCTAAAGACTGCAAATGCATTGCCATGCCTGAGGACTAAGGTAGAATGCCTTAATGCTAATGATATCACCAGTTGTCTTATCCCCACAACTCAAACACTACTGCTTGGCAGTAGGTTAAAAGATAATATGGTAGTAGCGATCCAAACGGACTTAAGACCAGTGGGCGTATTGCCCAAGGCACTCGCGATTGCAATATACTTTAAAGTGGAAAAGTATTGTTTTCTCTTTGTATGCAGACAAGCCTTCGATTTTCAAAATGAAAACGATTGCGATTGCGAGTGCGTTAGGCAATAGCCCCTTTGGTTCTCTTACCACTAATCAAGTTAAACTTTATCAGTAGAATATTAGAACGTTTATCAATATTTGATCATTAAAATTTTACGGTAGGATTAGTCAAACTAGGTCGAACGAATTTTCCGAGAAATGTGAACATACGTTGAACTTTTACGTCGAAAATCATATTTCATACTTGTTTATTCTACTTGGATAATTAAATATACTTTCACCTTTTAAAATTTGAATATTATTATTGTGTATTGTACAAAATATGTTTTATTCACCTTCGGGAAACTTTGTTGTCAACCTTAATAATAAAATAATAATATTTTTTTATTTCGTGTCACCGGGCCCATAGGTTACAAATACCTTATATAGACTAACATACATAACAATATAAAACGTAACTAAACTCAAAAAATAGTACATTATTACCTACGCCCGGAAAGAAGGGAATAGGGTATTTGCCTAGTTTGTGAAAAGTACTTATACTTAATTAGTGATCCATTTTATGATAGTAAAAAAAAACTCGCACGGATATTAACCCGATAACAATAATAAAACAATAAATAAATAATTGCCTTAACTCTTTACAGCCGAAACGACATCTTTCTGTATGATCTGTGTTATGATGTCATATTACACTTATGTCAAATGTCATTCAACCCAACGGACAATTTAAAACTTCAAAAAGTGGGGTTATATTTGTGTTTACCTACTATGCTATCCATTCAATGCAGTACCTGTTGTAAATTATGATATGATACATCAATATGAGTTTAAAATCTTATTACCAGTATTGTATAGTGCCTAGCTGCGTAAATAATTCAAAACAAACACCTGCAAAACTATTTATTTCTGTACCTCGAGACCCCGAATCCAGAAAACAATGGTTAGACCTTTCAAAAAAGGACTAGACACAACTCTCCGCAAATTCAACAATGCACTTTTGTGAGGATCATTTTGATGTAAGTACTACATTACATACTGTTCAACAAAGTAGTTAACAACATTACAAATCTTTGTTTACAGTAAACGCAGACAGAATGAATCTTGGCATGTCACAGTTGTCACCACAGATTATAGGATATGTCTAAAGCACAGATTATAAGAGTTGTCACTGTCTCGAGTTGATGCCACAGATAGTATGATAAAAAAAAAACATTAAGTAAGATGACGTCATGCAATCTCATTGGTGTTTCAATATAGATTAAAAATCTTTCTTTTATTATAAGATATATAATAAAATAACGACTTTATTAAATTAAATAAAAACTATAATCATAATCCTCGTCATTAAAACTAGCTATATGCAAAGCATCTTTGTTTATTATAACCACAGGCAAGTACCCTATTGCCTGATGAGGTAGTTGGCGGCCCGAGCAGTGGCGAGCGAGGCCTGCTCAAATCCAACTCGGTCGGGTAAAACTAGTTTCCGTCGAGGTATATATCTATATGTATAATGCTTTTCTCAAACACTGCGAGGAAATTATTATAATGCACAATTATACCTATTTGTAAAAGCCTTTCGACAAATTCAGAGGCAAACTTTTTTGAAATCTACGAGTATGAAGATACAATACAATAAACTGCCGCCGTATGCCCTCGCAATTCAACATTGCATCCAAAATTTTTTCGTGATCCTTTAGATTTTATATGCAATAGAGAGCATTTTTAATTAAAATATCACAACGGACAGGGTTTTCACAATTTTATATTACTCCTAAAAAGAAAACGAGGCTCTTTCCGTCTTCGTTTTTGAAAAGAAAAGCCAGCTTTTGCGAGCATGTTTGAGAAAAAACAGTTTTTGTGTGGCGTAGTTTGTTTTTATTTGTTGAATACTCTAACCGAGACACGTACGTCGTAGATGGTGTCTGTAGTCCGTAGCTAATGCTACGAGCGTAGGCCGACGCAGTAGGGGTCACGTAGACGCTCATTGTCGATAAGTTAAAAATAAACCAAATATTGAACGACTGGTAATTTAGATCGTGTTGTGTAGATAAAACGTAAAAGACAGATAAATAGCATGAATGAAGACTGGGTGAGGTGAAACCATAAGCCATGAAGTCCAGCCTAGTTTAAAAAAAATGCATTTATTTCAGACAGTGAACTCTATAATATGTTGTTAGTATTACACAAAACTTAAATAAATATACAGTCTGTGAGCACGTAGAAGATGGTTCGGTTTTCTACATTTCTCTCACTCGCTCTTAATAAGATCATATGAGAGTGAGTGAAAGATAAGTACAAACCCGAAGCATCTTCTAAGGGCTATCGCACGTACCTAAATTTAAATGAAGAGATTCGTGCCTGATGTTCAGGTTTTTATTTATTAGTAAGCACATATCGATGGTTAAAATGCAATTGGCGTATAGTACCATTTTACATTAAAATTTACCTGACCTTTACGACTTTATTGTCATTAGGTCAAATTTACAGTACAATTTAGCTGTCCTTCACGCCAATTGTTATTTTAGCTATCGATATTTTTTTCATATTTAATCATTCAACTTAAGAGCTCTTGTCGGTTGAGTAATTGCCACTTTTCTCTATTTTCTAACAGCTTTTTCACCCTAGCCCTCTAGCCCTAGCCTAGATCCAATACGCTAGCTAACGTTTGTATTCGTTTTGTTTTAAAATCAATCGCGTCACACTGGTAGATCACGTGACTCGTCGTATCACGTCATCTACCGGTGACGCGATTGGCTTAAAATAAAAAGAAAACATAGTTATAGTAGAAATTTTATAAGCTGTCCCTTTCCTTATCTTATACACAATGGCATTGTTCTCTTTTGTTGAAGGCTACCGCTAATAACATAGCAAGTAACAAAAAATGCAAACAAATAGCTACCGTCTTGTACAAGTCACAAGGTTGAAATTGCAAAATAATAGCACGTTTGATAATTACACTCGGACGTTGAAAGCCGTACTCAGGTAGATATTCGCTGTTTAGTGCGTCCACGACCACTTAATATTGTCAACGTGAGTTAAGCTTTTGCAATTTCAACCTTGTGACTTGTTCAAGACGGTAGCTATTTGTATGCATTTTTTGTTACTTGCTATGATTTGTTATTAGCGGTAGCCTTCAAGAAAAGAGAACAATGCCATTGTGTATAAGATAAGGAAATGGACAGCTTATAAAATTTGTACTATACTCGTATGGCTAATTACTAGAATAGAATAGAAATGTTTGATTCAACGCACACACCAGAAACACAATCGAAAAATATAAAGTAAAAAGAAAACATTGCCCTGAATAGGTGCGGCGCTGATTTTCAGAGGAAACGTCAAAGTTAAGTTGCACTACTTAATTTCTCTAAAAAAATTTAACTTGGCTAACTAAAAATGCTTCCCGTATGAAATTCGCAAAGTATCGTCAATTACTCTAAGTTATCGCCCACTGCATTGCGCTCCGATCCCAAATTTCCCGGGCACCTTATGTCGTCACATTGACATAAATTATGCACTTCGGCAATGTTCGTGCATCTTCGAGAATTCGTTGGAAATCCAACCGTCGGTCGAGACGATTAGGCTTAAAATAAGGTAGCGTTTCGTGTTGTGGAAGTGAGGTGCTTAGTCTAAGCCGGATATCCGAGAAACGACTGAATTTAAGAGGGGAATCCGTCCTGGACATTATTTTAATGGTTAATGTATTTAGTCGTAAACGGTAAGACACTCGACCGTTTTTTTATGAGAGTTTTGCAAGCTTTTTATTAACCCACTAAGAAAGCAAAAGAAGTGTTATAAGTATATGAAGTGTTATATATATATATATGAAATATGAATATGAATAATATGTATCTGTACCTATATCTGTATATCTGTATCTGTTAGGCGATGGGCTTGCAACTTGTCACTAATACACTGATAAACATCTTAGCCTAATTGTGCAAAATGTGGTTACAGAACTATTAAGAGTTGTTAGTAATTCTATAGCTCTGCCTACCTCTGGGAACAAAGGCGTAATATAGGCGTATCTACAGGGTGGAAAAACGAACGATGACAACTACCTTAAATATTGGAATTAGCAAGTTTTACGCAAAGGAGACTAACTTGAACCGTTTTTACTAAGACAGAGGGTCTACATTCACTTAAAAAAATTACAAAGGTTACCTTTTCCTCGATCAACTATAGTTGCTATCCATATTGAGGAATGACTTGGCTACTGTCAAGTATTAATGACACCCGGAGGTTAAAACGGTTATAAATTAGTCGAGGTATATATATAATGTTTGTACGCGATGAAGTTCTATTTTAGATGTATTAAAGTAACGTTATTTAAGCGTATAAAAGCTTACTTCTCTGTAACTAATATCGTGTAAGTAAGTATTGTCAACTCGATGAAAATTAACTTTATTCCTAACCAAGTTTTCTTATTATAAATTGTCTCTCTCTGCAACCTTTTGTTTACGGGAATGCGCTCCGCTAAAAAGATGCCGAGGAAATTTGCTATTGGAAAAACTTCTGACGGTATAGAGTAGTATCGCTGAAGGTTATAAATCAAATGAATCACTTTTTAAAAAGTATGTATTTTAAAACGCTTTTCTAATAATAAGCTTACAGGAAGATAACTGAATATAAAAATAAAATAATAAATTCATTTAATTAAATTTCCAGACACGAGATCCCGTGTCTGGTTCTTATTGAAATTTTCTGGAGAATGAACCCAAGGATCGATATTTGAATAGAACGGAATACATTTTGAATTTTGAAAGATCTTGATCGAAATGTAAGAGGTGCCAGGAACGCAAACAAATGAGGTTGTAACAACCTTGCTACAAACTAGGGAAGGTTTTAGAAAAATACTGATCTAAAAACTGCACTTCGGTAAAAGAAAATAAAATGACAGAAAATTGTTAACAGTTTTGATAGATTAAAATGCTGCCCTCATTAGAAAATACGGGCGTATGTCTCACACAATCGCGTATGTATTAGCGACTTTAATTCTTAAGACACAGGGTTCAATTTGCTTTGACCATTAAATTGCGCTTCTGACCTTTTTATTTAGGAGGGCAGAATGGAGTGCAACGAGAACCTATTAATATGCTTCTGCTATTCGTCTGTCCATCCGTCCTCACTTTAAAAAGCTGTATCTTTAGAACCGTAATAGAAAGCGGGTTGTTTTTTTTTGAACCCTGAATAAAAATAACAAATACAAAAAATAGTCTGGTGTGAGTTGAAATCAAATTACACACAAACTCCTGCCTTCACTCCCAGAGTGGGGTAGGCATAGCTACCGATTACCAACAACTCTAAAAATTTCTTGATAATTCTGTTACTAAGATGTTTACCAGTGTATTAGTGACAGGTTGCAAGCCCATCACCTAACAGTACTACAAGCCTTTATTCCTTAGTCGACACTTACGACATCCACGGGAAGAAATCGAATTGAAATCGGAAAATTATATCTAGTTACCTATGTGCGGTACGGAACCCTCGGTGTTCGATTCCGACTTGCACTTGATCGGTTTATTCTTGACATGGTCTTCGATTATAAAAAAACTATCTAGGCTCTAACAATTACACTTTTGACATGTCATAGTATTGTCAATGTGATATTTACAGTAATGGCACCCGAGTTGAAAACTAAAAGTTACCACATCAAAAACAATAAGGTCTTACCGAATGGAATAGAGCCCCCAGGTGACAGGTGACAGGTGGCAGGTGAGCATAGGTACTTACTGTAAAAGCCTCCCAAATTCTAGTTTCTGAAAGGGATGAAAGTATGTTAATCATATCTCTGTCTCATTCATTGGATGAAATTTGTCCTTATAATCTAGTGTATAGTTTTCTTACCTTTCGACTGACTGGTTGAGAATGTTTTTAAGTATCAAAATCTTTTCTATTATTTAATTGTGCAACAAAGTTAAAAAATAACAGACATGGCTCCGAGCGTACATGAATCAATTTATAAAATACATCTCTCCATTATTAATAATTACGATCTTATACATTTCCTTCAACTAATAACTGCGATATTGCCCCACCCGACCCGTTCATTGGCGACGAGCAATAAAAATCAAGTTCCAATATCTCAATAAATCCCCGACGCGAAGCAATGTACAAACTTCAACCCCGCTTTAAAGTCTTTACCTGAGCTCTGTTATTATTTATCGGCTTTATCGCATAAAGTCAAAGAAGTTACTTTCAGTTTTCATTTTTATTTGTACACTTTTGTTACCGACTGTCCTTCTATCACCGATATAGTATAAATATAAAAGTTATTCGTCCCAGACACTTTAGGAGTTTCTGTTACCTATTGCTTCGGCGCTAGGGTTGCGTCAATGTTTAATGCGTTGCTCTACACTTAATACGCACGCAACTATACGCAGCGTTGGCGTTGACCGAATCCATACTCGACGCATCTCCTATAAAACATTCAAGAGTTCCTATGGCCTTCCGTCTTCATCATACCAGCTTGATACTATTATCATCTCATTCGCATATGCGTGCAAAATTTAAATTCAATCCGATGACTTTTGTGTAACGTTTGTTTGTACGTTAGCGTCAAGCAGCTTGTCTAGCCTCGCAGAAATATAATAACGATTACCTCATCAATTCTCGAAAACTGTCAAAATGTACCTATATACGCTTACGTCAATCCTATACATTTTCTATAACGATAGTCTACGGCCACAGAAAACAAAGAATAGTAGTGTATGTGACATGCATATTGAGAGGCATTTAATACATGAGTGTTTTAATGCCTAATTATGTGTACAGTCACATACCTTTATCTTCATGCATAAGTTTTCTGAAATATTTGAGAAACCTATATGAGGTTGCTCTGTATCGTGATGTACCTGTATCTTAATGTTAAGATTAAAATATCGATCACCGATACTTTAATGACATGCAATACTTTAATGTTGACATTAAAATACAACCACAGATACAGGTTGCTTAATGTAGGCCATTTGCTTTTCGTTTTTGAACATGTTGTAGGGAAATTATGATATAGATATATATGGATAAAATATATTAGTTTACTTTACATTGTATTCAGTATTGAAAACCACAACAACAAACAGACGAACTTAGTGTACGTTAAAGAATATGCTAGCAGATATTGCGGCTCCAATATGGCAAAATCATCGTTTCCCCTTTCGTACCGCGAGCCGCATTACCAAGTTAAATTCTTGTGTGCCTCTAGTTTACATTTCTCCTAGATCCCTATCGGTTTGTGAGTGTCGCTATAACTAGTTTGGGTTCTTGACATGCGACAAAACGATACATAAAAGTTGAGCACTGAATTATTTTAAAGGTCACCCCTTAAATATAATAGGCAGCTCTTAATTTAATATTAGTAAAGGTTTTATTATTATACCTACTTGAAGTAGATTGTATCAGCAATTTCGTTACCGCTTTTTGAAGCAAAAAAAACAACCTGTATACTACATAAACAGATTTACACTTCGAGCGCATTGAAACAGGGCACTATTCAGACGCATTTACGTTCAAAGGATCCGTTTTAATTGCTCTTGACTGTTAATCGGATTGTGCTATATAGAGGGTGTACTTTAACATTTTTTGTGTTTGATAAAAGCGAATCCTTGGAATTGAAACCACTAACCCAATCCATCGCATTTATAAGCCATTATTTTGTAATTATCGATGGTAATCGATAACGACCGCTCAAAGCGTGCAACATAAATATGATTTGATGATGCATCGTAACGTAAACACCCTGTCTAGCTCTGTCCAAACAAACGTCCACGAGGTGTTAAAATAATTTTAGGTAGGTATATAAGTGTAGGTTATGTTTTTAACCACGTTTCTCGCTTTCTAATATATCTGTTTCTTTGTCTGTATCTATTGTTGCAATCAATATGAAAAAGAACGTCTTGATGAGCTAGAGACCTGAAACTTTGAAGTAGTTGACAAAGCAATACTTAATATGGATGCAACAATTTAAAACTAGGTAAATAAATAATTCTCTGCAGATAGAGCGCAGGTCAAAGCTAGTGTCATAGATAATAATCGCAATTAACGTTAAACCTTACACCGCTGTGTAATTTATTCTGAATGTATAAAACGTTATGTAAGGTGTTCTTATATAAGGTGTTCCAAAATATTTGAATTTGAATTTATTGTTAAAGAGCGTGTTTTTTTTTTTGAAAACCTTTTTATTATTACTTACAGTTTCTGTTGAAATAAAATGTTTTGTTGGTTTATTGACAGACAAATATGGAGAAAGACGAAGAAATAATTGGTAAGCTTGGTTTTCCCTGACCATAGATTTCACCTTCCAACGTACTTTATACCCAATTACTTACTAACGACGACGTAAGAAACCATTTTACCCCCAATGTCAATAATACTCCCCAAAGTACTCCCAATAGTATAACTACCTAGTTTTATTTACGTTGATAGACCCAGAGGGTGTCAAAGGGCAGAGCGTTGAATACCCTACCTGAAAGTCCAACGGGTCAAGTGTGAGTCGAACCCAAGTGTATTGTTCTGTATGATCGGTCTTTTTTCAAAAATTACGATATTTTCAAAAATGATAATATTTTCAAAACCACAAGTTTAATTTGACCTTTCACGCCATACGATACCTTTTATAAAGCAAATACATACTTCACCTCCTAAGGCCCACCATACAACGTAATTTGTCAGTGGAATATGAATCTATTATGAATTAAATAAAGTCAGTTTTCTAATTTGATAATTAGTCATGAACACAAAATAAATTGCACTTTACTTTCTTGGCACTAGATCTTTATTTCAATGGCCGTATTGTGTACTACTATTAGTACATGAAACCTGAGGTTAAATACTCGCCGCAGTCATCACATAAATTTTTGCCCATATTGGGAATATAATCTAGGACCGGAGCTTCGTAGACATGGTCATTACCAAGTCGTCAATGAAGATGGTGTTCATAATGAGGACACACTTAATCAATTAAGGCAGTACATGCGGCATTAGATTGCCTTTTGATATCATTAGGGTAATTCTGTACGGTTAGCCAATTTCCTTCGTTACGTGACTCGACTGTTCCTCACGTCATCATAAAACTAAACGTCATATCTACAATGTAACAGCCAAGGCAAATTGAACAGTCAGTCGCTAGTATTAAAGTCGAGTTAGCAATAGGAGCTCTCTAATATATGTAACATTTTCTCTATGGAAAATAATTCAGTAAGTTGTCCACAAAAGTTCAGCAGGCTACTTTGGTGCTTAATATAATACTTTCAGTGCCCTTGACACGTCTGGGAGTCCTAATTGTATATAGTTACCACTTCAGGGTAGAGAATGTCAAAGTGTTAATTTGATCATAAGTTTTGGAGAAAGTGTCAGCGTGACCTTTTTCCTTTGGAGATAGGAAATATAGAGTCTATAGGTAGAACAAGCTTCGAACATGTCCTTTATGAAAGTTTGGGTTAAAACTAAGTACTTAGAGTAGTGTCTTGTTAAAAGAAAGTAAATTAGAATGGGGTTGTAAGAAAAATGTAGGTAGATAGGTTATAAGGTTGTTTAGGTGAAAACTTATAAATGGCCTAGGTTATAATACATTGTAAAATCTGTTTAGTGATAAGAAGGCTGTTAGTTTTCCGAATTTAAATAAAATAAAATAAAATAAAATAAAATAAAATAAAATAACGGAACTGTATTTTTTCAATTCTTGGAATCGCGCTCTGCCACGTGCCAACCAATGCCAACTGCCAATGTTTGTAAAAAAAGGTAGTAAGGTGCGACTTTGTGGATTGAATACACCGTAAGGACATTTCTCCAAGTTTAATATTTGCAAATTGTATTACTATAATAATATGTCGCTCATTGAATACAAAACGGACACATTCCAAAATAATTTGCTATTCCATTAAAAATCGTATTCCAACCGCTTCTCATTTTTAAATGCAACACTGACTCATTTCGGATTGTGTCCGTTTTGTATTCAATGAACGATGTTTGCTACATAGTCGTTTGTGTGATGCAGATCGCTAAATACTATCGACACTAAAAAATGTGCCATTTCAACCGACTTCAAAAGCAACGATGTGGATCTCAATTCGGTTGAATTCTGAAACAAATAAATGATTTTCCATAAATAATGAAACCATTACAGCCGTCTTTTTGCAGAATGATTATAAAGGATTAACACTGTGAATAATAAATGTTACATGTCGTTTTTTTTGGTTATGTACAGGTAAGTTTCCTTAGGTTCAGAGTGTTATGATTTGTAGTATTGTCAAAGAATATGACTAAATGAAGTAAAACTTTGGTCACAGAGCCACACATCGTTTAATTCACAATTAATAACAAAAATAATGTTATAAAACTATTTTTTGTAAGGTATTTTATATTCTGGTTAAAATATCATCAGTTTTGTAAATATTGATGTAATTTAAATGTCTTTGATAATAATGAAATAAATGGAGCCTACATTAGCAATCACTCTGTATAAGAGTATAACACCCGTATTTATAGTCAAGAAAAGTAATTACTAGAGTATTAGTAGTGTCAAAAGTCATATAAAAATCGTTACTTTACTCATTACTTTTACTCAAGTAATTACTTTTCTTGACTATAAATACGGGTGTTAGAGTACCTACTGTTATTATGTTAGTTGCGCAACAGCTGTTTGCGTCCACCATTTTGGTGATATGGTCACGCCATATCGTACAGTAAAGAATATGAAATATTACTCGTCGAAGATAAGCTTAAGCTGCTTTATAAACGTAACAGTTTCAAGGCCGTTTACCTAGTAGAGGTTAATTTTGTTACTGTTATAGAGCCAGTTTTAATTTCAATTAATGGTATAACATCTGATGGAAATCAAAAGATTGGGTGATATGTAAACTAACCATGATTGGGATGAACCATGTTTCTTAAAGTATAGTTATTTAAAAGCCATTTTAAAGCTAGAGGAAAAAATCGCACTAATTATTTAATCCACGCATAAATTACCATTTTTAAGAAAATAATAATATTGAAGGTCTTAAAAAACACTTTCCTTAATATCTGGAAATGTATCTTTGGATGTATCTGCATTTTAAAATAATTTAAAAATGGCAAAAATCACGTGTTCTATGGGAGCCCCCCTTAAAATCACTACATAGTATAAAACAAAGTCGTTCCCCGCTGTCTGTCCCTATGTATGCTTAGATCTTTAAAACTACGCAACGGATTTTGATGCGTGTTTTTGTAATAGATAGAATGATTCAAGAGGAAGGTTTTTATGTATAATAAACTCTGTTTTATATACGGGTGTTGCAGAAAACTCACATAAACCAAAGCGAAGCGAGGGCGGGTCGCTAGTTCTTTATAAAGTGAATATGCAACTAAATATTCTGTGAAAAACCTACAAAAAAAACGTTTGTTGTATTAGATTTTATTTTGTTTTTAGTATCTAATTGTTGTAATAGCAGCAACAGAAATAGATTAAATATCTGTGAAAATTTCTATCTAGCTATCACGGTTCATGAGATCCAACCTGATGACAGACAGACATACAGACGAACGGACAGTGGAATCTTATTAATAGAGTCCCGTTTTTATCTTTTGACACACAGATATTCAAGATAAAACCATCACCTGTTTTCGTTAGGGGTTAAAAATTGATTTTAACGTAAGTAATAAATACCTTTCACGTACCACGTAACAATTTTTTTTAAAATCAAATACCAAATTAAATACGCCTACCCGAGCTCGAGCGAAACGACTTAATAGGGTGCTTGAAAAACCGCTGTGAGTTAGACGCAATTTGAAAAACACCTAATCACGGAAATAAGGGAAAATGGCGAATTAGAAGCACGCATACGTAATATAAAGGTCATAAGTTAGGAGCTAACGACTAATAAACTATTGATTAAAAACCGGATAAGACTAGCATACGAACTATCGTAGTTCCGTACAATATTAAGAACGAGCGAAAAAACATTGAAAATAACATATTTCTTGTATAGAGACTTATACCTTTTACTTTTATATATTTCTGTCATAAGTGTAACAAGTTTAGTGACTATTACGGTTAAAAATATACTGTTCTGTAACGGACAGACAGAGAGACGGACCGACAGAAGTTTTATGTAGTAATAGGGTCCCATTAGCCTGCCAATCAAATAATTCAAACAATCACCACATTTATAAAAAAAAGGAATCTAAAATTAAACCGTTATAATAAGAATTACAGTAACAATAAAAATAATTGATAAATACTGTAGAGTTTGAGGATTCAACCAAAAACACGTTAAAAGGTGTGATTTATCCGTTGTGATAAGAAAATAAAAGTGTCTAGGTTCTTTTTACAAATCGTACTTCACTTTAAATAGTTTAAGAAAAGTTTTATATACTTAATATTTAGAGAACAGGTACATACTTACATTTAACCTTTATGGTTATTGGGAATAAATACATCGTTCTCTTAATAACTGAACCGCCGATGTAATGGTGAGAGTTGATATCGTCGGTGAAACTGCAAAACCGCGTAAGTATTAAAAGGAGCAAAATGCACCTTTTCAATAAGTCAGTGAGGTTTATTTTGCTCTGTCATAAATTTGTTAGTTACGCGGTTTTGCAGTTTCACCGGGACGATATCTCAAAGTGGGTCAACCATTTTCAATGAAACTTAGGTAAGAACCAGCTAGAAAACCTACTTTCAAATAAAAAATATCGCATTCTAATCAGCTCAACCGTTTAAAAGCTACGGTGCCACGGACAGACCGACATCCCTCTTTTTGCGTCGGGTATTAAAACCTTGAGACTAATTAGTAAATCGTGTGGTTTCTAAGACTGCCTCCTATAAATTTTTAATTTGTGGTGGTCGAACCTTTTTGCAGCTTCCGTCGTCCACCACCACGTCCATCCCCACGTCCACCACCCAGCATCAGGGTAGTGATTCTGTAAACAACGCCGGTCGAGCGGACTGTCGTGCGAAACCAAGCGGCGAGATTAAGTAGTCCCGTCAGTGCGAACAAAACACATTGTAGCGCGTGCATTTTCAATTAGCAGCCTTATTATATTATGGAAACCGGCATAATAACCGCAATTACTCAATTTTGACGAGCAGGTTCAAAGGAATACTTAAAGACGATTACGATTTAATATTTAATAATTAATTAGCGAATCCTTAGTCGTATTACGGTTTTAATCATTTGTTCGGTTACCTTTTTGTAGCGGGATCATTAAGATTTTCTTTGTCGGGTGAAATGTATTTGCTAGGTTTTTAACAAAAAAATACCGCAAAATGAATTAGTTATTATGGGTTTTATTATCAGTCTGTCAGTTTTCAGTTCACAGGGTTTTTGCTTAAAAACCGGCCAAGTGTGAGTCGGACTCGCACAAGAAGGGTTCCGTACCATTTTTGTATTAAGAGCCCCCTTTAATTTTTAATGTCACTAATATGAATGCGAAAGATTGTGTGTGTGTGTGTCTTTATTTGTTGCTCTCTGACGCTGCACGGAGCTTATACCTTGGATTATTCTTATTAAATTTCATCTGGTATAATTATAATGTAAATTTAGTTTTCTAAATAGTCATGTTAGTATATTATTGTGTTTGGTTGCAGTGCCCTTGGCTTTATGTTGAAGCTACCTACTGTATTCTTAAAACCTCACTGTACAACATAAAGCAATAAATGTATATGACTACATATTAACATATATAAACAACTTTTCAATCATCAAAACCACCCGCAACATGAGGTAATCGATAACTAATTGTACGTGTACGAAGTTGCGGACAGTAGCTAGTTTTTTTTTAATTATTTGTTGTAATAGCGGCATACTGTGAAATTCTCAACTGACTATTACGCTGCCGTCCTAAATAAAAACGACGCATGCAGAATTTGACAGTCAAAGTAAATTTAACCACCTATCTTAAGAAATAAGGTCACTACTACATATGCGGTTCTATGAGACATACGCCCTTTTGCAATGATGGCAGTACGTGTCATGATATACAGCCCGCTGACAGACAGAGGTTTAGCAATATATCGTTCATTGAATACAAAACGGACACATTCCAAAATGAGTCAGTGTTGTATTATAAAATTAGAATCCATTCGTATAAGATTTTTAATGCAAGAACAAACTATTTTGTAATGTGTCCGTTTTGCATTCAATGAGCGATTATTGTCCCTTGGCACCGTTTGGGCAGGGAACCTTAAAATGAGAAAACTATTACCGTGAAAAGCTTTTAGCTTATACAGGAATATCGTTTTAATTACAGCTTCAATCTGAACACTAAAAGCTTAAATAATTAAATTAACGAATCCCGAGGTAGAGAAAACGGATGAATATCCATCTACCCTGTTTCAGTGAGGTAAAATTTTATTTCTTCTGAGGGTAGTCAAATGAATTTTGCTCAAAACTTTATTTAATAAATAGATTACTTTAAAGCGAAAAGGTATTCCTCCTGTTAGGCATTTGGATATTTTTTGTTTTCAAACATTTCCCAATCGCGCACAGGTTAACTGGAAGAGATCCCTCAAAGGAAGTACATACCTTTTGTATTTCTGTCTATTTAGTTGATTATCTTAAACTCGCGAACTCGTGACTTTGGCAAAATGTACCTAGTTAAACCAAGGAGAGAAAGACATTAATAAAAAAAAGACCAAACGGAAAAAAACAACGTACTATAAATTTGGTCCTTGTTGTATTTTCTTGTTCATTAAATCACCCTGTACGTTGTAGTAAGTGCAGGTACAGTCGAGGTCAAAGATAGATGCACTTTTACACTTATTTCAATGGGATAAAGTGCAAAAGTGTATACGTATTTGTCGACTGTACATACAGTTTGTTTGACCACACGTTGTTATTTCATATAAGTAATGACTCGAAATGAGTGGTTGCCGTGTGTACCAGTTGGAAAAATCAATGCGCCGCCACGTGTATTCCGTGGAATCACAGTGTGTTTAAATTACCGTGACATGGTTACCGTAACCTCGGGTTACTTTGACCCTAGGGGGTAACATTGCCCATCCCTAACACTTTAACAATTATTGTAGTGTTAACCATCTTAACTTAGGTAATTTAAGAATTTTAGAATTACACTAGTAGTTTAGGCCTGATGTAACATTTAATACAATAATTATTTTTTTAGGGGTGGGCAATGTTACCTTCTAGGGTCAAAGTAACCCAAGGTTACGGGATGTTTATTGTAAATGTTATTTATTACATTCTTTTAAGGTAGTTTGATGAAATTAACTTAAATTATAGTTGTTTTGTAACGATTAATGTTTGTTTCTATAGTCTATACTTTTAGGTATTTAAAAAATTGTAAACAATCCAAACCACGTGACATTATTAAACAGCCAATCAAAACTATTTTATTGCACTTTGACGTACAAGTGTTCTGCTTCTATTGGCTGACGATAGTTCGTCAGCCAATAGAAGCAGAAATCACGTGGTAGTTTTGTTTACATTTTTTTAAATATCTAAAAGTATAGACTATAGAGAGATGCGTAGAAATAATTATATTCACAGGGGTTCCCCTATGGAATCCCTAATCGTCATTTGTCCTAATGCATAATTTGTCCTAATGCATCGTTTGTCCGAACTTTAGTTTATCTTAAAGTTATTTCTGCTTAAATTTTAAAACTTTTTAGTGTTGTTGTAACACAACCCTAACCTAAACAAACCGCAGATTTTAGCTGAAAACTAGTTTTGGGCAAATGAAAATTTGGACAAAAAGTGGCAATTTTTTCCCGTTAAACTGACTACTCAAAGGGTAATTGTTATTAAAGTTTGTTACGTACCTATCCTTTAAATTGTGTTTTTACTTGCACTACAAAAATGTTTCGTCTGATTCCAAGGAAATTCTTTAGTTAATTAGAAAACATAATAAAAGTAATGAGGGCGCCACTGGACGATCGGCGTTAGCTCGGCGCAGTCTTAACATGGTAGACAACAGACTGTAAGTAGGTACTTGAAAGGTCAACGTTTGAAATCTAGAATTTTATTTTTATTTTTATTATTTCAATACCGCAAATCTTAGAAGTTTCAGAACGTATCTATTTATTTTTGTTATTTGAGATAGCATTGAGATTGAACCGTAAAATTTTAAGGTTATTGACAAAGAGGTATACTATGTATGAAGTTTTTAGTCATAGTCATAAACTTTACTGCCTTATTTTGTATTTACAAAGATGTTATAATAAATTAGATGTTCTAACATAAACCCTGGGAGGGCACTGCAATGTTAGTAAAATTACAAATTTTACATAATTATTTTGGTCGTTTATTCAAAATCCATCTTAACTGTCTTTTGTTAAGTACCTACTTATGCGAACACACGTTTATGATTTTTTAAACCGTGGCAACGTGGTTAAGAATCGTGTAGAAATACATAATAGGTTAGTTATACGGTATACCTGTCCAGGATAGTGGCCAACTTAACAGGGCTGGAAAGTACGGCTCAGGAGTGTCGAAAATATGGTAAACTAGCTTTAGTCCGCGACTTCGTCCGCGTGGAACTCGTTTATATCGTCGCTCCATACAATTTTTACCCTCTATTTCACCCCTTAGGGAATGAATTTCGGGAAAAAACTATCCTATGTCCTTTCCCAGGATTCAAACTATCTTTGCACCAAATTTCACCTAAATCGGTTCAGCGGTTTAAGCGTGAAGACAGACAGCCATACTTTCGCATTTATTATACTAGTATGGATATGGTAATATGGTATATTATGGTATATATGGTATATAATAATGGTAATGGTAAATATGGTAAATATATCATGTTTAGTAATAGTCGCGCGGAAAACGAGATGTCTTTTCAAAATTTTGCTTCTCACATAAACTGAATTTCCCAACGTTTCTTCAGCAAGACACGCCATGGTAATCATATAGGGTCTCGAGCCCGTATAGTCGTTGTCTTTATCGCGGTGGATAAAAATGCCGTCTCTTTCGCACTTATTATACTGGTTAGAAAGTGGCAGTTGTTTTATCCACACTTATCAACACGACCGTAATAGTGTACGTGCCTTACGACGTAAATTTAAATTTTACTATTCTCTTGAGGGTAGCGGTAAGCAAAAATTTGCACAAGATAAATATAAAAAAAACACAAGTGTGAATCGACTCGCGCAGGAAGGGTAGGTACTGTGCCATTATCTATTCAACATTAGACGTACGTTACGTTTGCTGTATGGGAGCATCACTAATTTTTTTCTGTTTTTATTATTTATTGTTATAGCGGCAACAGAAATACCTCATCTGTGAAAATTCCAACTGTCTAGCTATCACGGTTCATGAGATACAGCTTGGTGACAGACAAATGGACAGTGGAGTCTTAGTAATAGGGTCCCGTTTTTACCCTTTGGATACGGAACCCTAAATACACACGCAAGGTTCCGTACCATTCTTAAATTTTCTTTCATTTTTAATTGATTTTTTCATTTGTTGAGCGGCAATAGCAATATACACACTTTGAAAATTTTAACTATTACTTTTTACGGTTCAGGATACAGGAAACGTTAAGATCGAGCATATATTGCCAAATAAATCACGTTGCTTGTATTTGGCCATTCACTTTTTATTGAATTCAATTTTTATCAGTTGTTTTTATACTGCAATTGAAAAACACTGTTTGAGAAAATTTCGACCATCTTTTTACGAATCACGAGATATGCCCCGCTGACAGACAGAATCAGATGTATAGCTGAGATTTAGTAATAGGTTCCCATTCACACCCTTTGGCTACGGAACTCCAAAAATAGAAGTAATAAGTAAGTAAGTAGTAAGTAAGTAATTTTAATACCAACCGAAAAGAAATAAGCGTGAATCGTATTTACATATTAAAACAGCCGAGTTGTACAGAAAATGTAGTCCGTTTCAAGTTTTTAGAATATGCATGGAACTCGGTTCTATACTTTATGTTCGTCGCCAAATGAAATAAATACATGCTAATGATTTCTTTGCAACGTTTCGTACCTTATATTAAGTTTTGGAAATAGCATTTTTATAGGATACAGGAAGAAATTGTATTAAAAAGCTGTGACAAGGTACATAGTATAAAACAAAGTCGCTTTGGTTTATCAGGTGAGGGAATATTCCTTGGGTATTATTCTGGAGGTGTAATACGTAAGGATTTTTCGAAAAGAGACCCCCGACTGAAAGAAATAGGAAAAAGCGGGAAAAAGTTATCACCCGATGTGTTTTTCCTATTTTTTTTTATAAATAAAAATCTTTAGTTCTTCAGTACATTGGATGTCTCGGTTTTTTTGGCAGGCCACCGTCAGAATTGATGACCATAGGGGCCCGATTTATAGCATTTTCCACGACTCTTGCCAGAACTTCCGGCGATGGATATTCTTTTCAAGGGCTTGAAAGGTCTGAGACTTGTTGACATAAAATCAGGATTTCAAGAAACCCTACAAAAACAAGTCTGGAACTGTTAAATCGGGTGATCCTGCCGGCTAGTGAAAATCACCAAAACGAGAAATTAGTCGACTTGGAAACAATTACTCCGCATTCTTGGGGAGTGTGTTTGTATCCGTCTACTTCGTAAACGTCGAGCAGAACTGAGATATACCGCCATTTTTTTAAATTATAGCGAACGATTTGACGACGCGTTGGCCTAGTTGGTAGTGACCCTGCCTACGAAGCTAGCGGTTCTGGGTTCAAATCCCGGTAAGGGCTGATATTAGTGTGATGAGCGCGAATATTTTGTTTTTGAGTCATGGATGTTTCCTATATATTTAAGTATACATATATTTCTCTATATAAGTATTTATATCGTTGTTTAGTACCCATAATACAAGCCTTGAGCTTAGTTTGGGACTAGGTCAATTGGTGTGACGTTGTCCCCTGATATTTATTTATTATTATTTATTACTCCAACAGGATGATGACTTTTGCGCCACCTAGTACAAAGTAGCGGGCGTCTATCGTAGTTTGCAAAAAAGTACAGAATAAGTTCGGTTACGAGTATTTTTATGGCTTATATTAAAACAAGCAGGATTAAAACTTTTAAATGAAGAACAGGCAATATTAATTGCCTGTTCTCAACCAAAAATAGAAAGTTTCCTGTATACTTTGGCCACTTGTAAAGAATTCAAATCCTTGATTATTAAAGAGCCTTGGCCTTTTGCCGGTGTTTATGTTTCCGAAACTGTAACATCTGGCCTAATTTAGCTCATTCCGAGCAAGGGTGACACAACTCAAAATATAACGTTATTCGATTCTAAAATGTAGCCTATTTTTTTAAAGTGGCTCAATTATGTTATGGATTTGCCAGCTTCATGACAGCTCTCATTGACTTGACAGTAATGTCAGCCGAGCTAAAACAATATGATAACGTATCAAAAGCAATTAGTTTCCACTGAGTAAATAAAGCCCTTGAGCAATTCCATCTCAAGTAACATCATTAATAAATAATCCCGATAAACCGTACGTATGTGTACAGTCAACTACAAAGAGTCATCCTTTGCTTTGCTTTGTTTGCGGGTGGTAGGACCTTTTGCAGGATCCGTCTAGATCGCTACCACCATCTTATCCACTAAGCTACCGCCAAACAGCAGTGTTCGCATTGTTGTGTTCCGGTTTGGGGATAAGACAGCCGGTGAAATGACTAGCATAGAGGCATTCCATCTTAGTCCTCAGGGTTGGCAACGCGTTTGCAGTCTTAGGATAGCATTGCAGTCTTGGGAATGCGAATGTCTATGGGTCACAGTTTCCACTTATCATCAGGTGGCCTGTGTGCTCGTTTGACTTCTCTATGCCATAAAAAAAACCTTTTTCACGTTATTGCATTGTAAGAAGATCCAAAAGTGGATACAGCTCTTTGTAGACTGTACTAAAGCCTTTATATTAATCCTACTAATATTATTAATGCGTATGTTTGTGTATTTGTTACTCCTTCACCTTGCAACGAGTGGACTCAATACAGCTTATATCCTGGATTAACACATAGGTTAGTCAATCCCGGAAAATTTAAGAGTTCTGCAGGGAATAGTGATGATCCAAATACACGTGGACAAAGTCTAGTAAGACCGAATTTTAACTGTGAACTAAAAGAAGAGCGATACATTATACTTCTTAGCAATTATAACTTTTTGCAATTAAAACCTCTTACGTTGGTTTATTAATAATCTAATTTAAGAACATTAAATCAGTTTAAAACGTCTATGGTTTTCCAAAGTACATACATACATACATACCGTCACGCCTTCATCCCAGAGTGGGGTAGGCAGAGCTACAGAATTACCAACAACTTTAACAGGCAGTTGTTAATTCTGTAACCACATTTTGCACAAACAGGCTAAGATGTATATCATGTGTATATTAGTGACAGGTTGCAAGCCCATCGCCTAACAATACTACAAGCCTTTAATCCCTTAGTCGTCTCTTACGACTTCCACAGGAAGGTATGGAGTGGTACTATTCTATTCTGCCGGCAACCACACGGCAAGCAAGGCAAGGTTTTCCAAAGTACTTAGAAATAATTTCATAGAGAAGGCGCTTTTATTTTTTATAAAAACTGTATTCGCTCATAAAGCTAATGAAAGAATGGCTTGCAATATCACGTTAGTTTACTGCTCCTATAAACGTTGCTTCATTCCTTTTTATAAGAGCCGTGCAGGGACGGCGTCACTAAGAACTTTACTTGAAAAGCGAAAAATCTGAACATCTTCCACATAATAAGATTTTCTCGACGATAAATCCGAGAAAAATCTCCCGACGCGGTCTTCATAGAAATTTCTCACGAGCAATATTCAAGTGCAGATTCCTCGGGAAAGTTTTCTGAGGTTGTGGCGGATAATTTTCTGGCTTACTGCTGTAATGAGATGCATGCAAATTTAATAATGTTAGAAATGCACTGCCCCGCGTGCCCCGACACCTGCACGCGGCAGGAGCTGTATGACGCCACTAGCAAGGCCATTTGCGTGGCGGAATATTGGTCAGCTCATATAATGACATACCGTCGACACGCTGAGAAGAAGAAGAATGTTAGAAATACAAGCCGGCGACCACGGGGCTTAGAATAGTGCCACTCCATGTCTTCTTGTGGAAGTCGTAAAAGACGACTAAGGGGTTAAAGGCTTGTAGTATTGTTAGGATGCAAACCCATCCATGCAAAATGTGGTTATAGGATTAACAACAAGTTGTTAGAGTTGTTGGTAATTCTGTAACTCTGCACACCCCACTCTGGGATGAAGGCGTCACAGTATGTATGTATGTATGAATACAAATAATGTTTAAATTGTTCTACTGGGTAAAACGATATGGCTTTTGCCTTGTTCTTATGGTTATTAACTCGTCCGCCATTACTGTCTAGCTATCAAATATGTTGACGATACGATAATACGTCGAAGGCGTAGAATCTTAGACCTTGGCTTGCTTTAGACAAATTTATTTTACTTTTGGAGCTTGACTGATGTATCATGTGTTGCTTGATAAAATAGAGAAGTAAGATTTCAGTTGTCCTGTCACTTTACAGTGGAATCTTATACAAGAGACGCTCATAAATATGTAAGTCACTAAATTTTAAATAACCCCTTATCTATTATTCGTATTAAAAAGTTATTAACATATTTAAAAACTTCGTAACTATAAACTTATTTCTATCGTTCTATGTACTAGACACACCCTGTACCTACGAGTATCTATTTCTCCGGAATAGTTAGTTAATAAGTGATAAGTTCAGTCAAGTTTTCACAACTGCATCTAAGTTCACCGCGCCAACGTACTAAGTACCTTAACTTCGCTGCTTTGCTCTAACTTAATCTTGGCTTAGGGTTGGAATATTACATAAGTTCTATTCGTATCGGTTAGAGTTCATAGGAATTTATTACAATCTGCTATTATGTGATGATGAATATACATGGTGATTTTGTTTATAGAAGGAAGGATTTGTTATTTCTTATAACGGCAAAATAACCTTTATACGGTTCGTTACGTGCTCTGTCAGAGCACATAATCTTGGCAGATAATTAATTTTATTTTTAAATTGCAATTAAATATAATGTTAAATATAGCAATTTGAGTTTTACTGTATTTTCTAGAAAGTGGCAAAATTCATATTCATATCATTTATTGCATTATGTGATTATGACATATGTTTACAAATAGTCTGTTAGGGCACTGCATTTAATTCAAACATTATATTATTAAGATACCTTAATAACTAAATTACATAGGTAACATAAAAGTACATAATTACTTAATTTATCCCTTATATACCAAAAAGTAATTCAAAGTGTAAAAACTGTTTTCTGTCAGAAATTCTTTTAGTCTGCTGTAAAATGTTTTGTCCTTTTTTATTAATTTTAATGTCGATGGTATATTATTATAAATTTTTACCGACATGTGGTATGTCCCTGATCTGATTATTTTCATATTAGTGAATGAACTAACAATTTTTTTCCGTTTTCTTAAATCATTTCACTATAGTTAACTATAAAGATACCTGATTAGATGTCTGTCCATTCCAAGAAATGTTTTTTACAAAGCCCTGAATCTGGAACAATTTTAATGTTCAAGACTTTATTTATTACATTTGATTGATTTTTAAGCTCAAGTTAACATAATTTTACGCAGTGGCTAATGCCAATTTGTCCTAAAATATCTTGATTTGTAAACGAACGTCTTTTCAAATTATACGATTCCAGAATGGCCTTTGAGTATCTCATTGAAATTTAACTCTTATATCATTGCGATAAAGTTGACTATTTTAACTAAATGCCCAATGTAGTTATTACAGTTTAACACGGAGCTGAATCCGTCCCTTCATTACCTGTCTTCAATACCGAGAATATCTTCCATCTCGAATGGAAACAGATTTCAATTGAAGATCTGTATAATCTGAGCCATATCTAAATCAAGCATCTGTTATCAGTATTAATATTCGTTCTTTGACATAAATCGATGTTGTAAATGAGGTTATTTATGCGTGGAAATGTGTAATATTTTTGTGAATCGTATTATTTTTTGACAACGGTGTTTTTTTACCCGACTGCGGAAGGAGGAGGGTATTGTGTTTATCAGCCTATATAATGTATGTTTGTTTTGTGGCGCTCTAGAAACTAAACGCATGGATTTTTGATGTTTCTTAAGGAAATCCATTTATCTTAATCTTGTGAGTGTCACTAAAGATATGACAGTAATTAAAATTCAATATGGCGGCAGCCAGACGCCATATTGTAAAAAAAGAAACGAACTATGATAAATGATATCATTCTAACGGTATTTAAAAATCATCTTTAGGTTTCTTCGATCATTTTTCATTTTGAATGATCATTTAGAATTTAAAAGGTTTAAAGTTGGTCAGCAATTACAATCAGGTTTTACTTTGACATGACGGTTTCGTTGGATATATTGAGAACTCTCCAGAAACACTTACGTAACACTAATCACAGAGTACGGTGGAAATAAAAAAGGACATTGTGAAAAACAAGATCGTCAAATTGAAAGAATAGGTAAAATGTATGTGGAATTAATAACGGATGCACCAATCCTACTTTTAATTTCAAATTAATATCACCTATCAGACTGTGTTAAGAACTGTTACAAAAAGGACACCGTTATCTTCAATCTCTTCGATTAAATAGAGGGTGATATTAATGGTGGACCCATTAATGGGTCCATATTGACTCTTATACAATTTGTAGTTTAATGTATTGTTACTAATCATCGCAACTCATAAAGTATATTTTTGAAACAGTTTTTATTTCAAGGTTTTGATAAAATAAACCTAACCTAACCTAACCTCATCCCAACAACGACGGTCGGACGGACGAACGAGTGAATCTCCTAGCAGCGAGTTTAAGTAGTCCCGTCAGTGCGAACAAAACATATTTTAGCGCGTGCATTTTCAATTTATCAGCATGGTTTCTGCCGATGGATTAAACGTATAAGGCTGCTTAATTGTGAATGCACGCGCTAAAAGTTTTGTCCGCTCTGACGGGACGACTTAAACTCGTTCGTCCGACCGTCCGTTGTTTTTGAGGGAATGACATCCCAGAAATATAAACCGTTTCCGAAAAAAAACACTTAAGGATTTGCGCGTAAACTTATGGATTAAAAATAATTATATGAACTTAATACATCTGAATTTGTGACTTCCTGTTTTAAAAAGAAGTCACAAGTGACCCGTGAAGTTCTAACACAAGTTTTGTAACAACACGAACCAAAACAATTTAGAAATCGGTCTGTACTTTACTTTAATGACGGCGGTATCGAACACAGAACACTTTGTGAAATCAATAGTTTACTGAATTAATAATTACTGGGACCGACCCGAAAATAGAAGTCAACGTTTAACGTGACTGGAAACAGTAGCTTTGTTTTTTTATGTCCTTTTAGTAAAGGAATTATGAGCTTAGGTTGTATTTAAAAAAACTTTGCATTAACTTAAAGATAAAGAGATATTTACTCGAAACAATATAGTCTATGCGAGTTGAAATTGCCAAAGATGTAAACACAACCAAACAAACCAATTTACCATTATAACTCGATAATCACTTGCTTTTAAGGATCAAGCCAATGATTTATACACTTAATCTTTACGTTCACATTACGTTTAAGATTAAGTAACTATTCACTATAGGTACGTTCTTTTAAATAAAGGCATGTCGATGAAAATGTGAGGTCATCTGTCAAACAGTACTAATTTGTAATCTTTGGCAATTCCAATTGACACAGACTATACAAAGTAACATTACATAGATACAAAAATAACAAGACAAAGAAAATTATTTAAAAATATATTTATTTACCGGCAAACAGGCAGGGTCGCTGCTCTAATTGTTATCCTACATTTCTTTGTACAGTAAAGAAAAATGATTTCTGGGCCACTTTGGCCTATGTCAAAGTGACGTAATCAATCAAAACGTAAGAGACTTCTTATGTTTTATTTACAGTGTCACTTTGAGAGAGTCCAAAGTGGTCTAGGAATCAATTTCTTTGACTGTACCTTAAACGGCGAACGTCTCATCTTCTTTGAGTTCACAGACGGTCATTAATGTTTATTAAATCTGTTTGTTTTTTAAGGCATCGAGTAACGCAATTAATGATAAGTATATTTTGAAGCCCATATTTGCAATCTTATGATGACAATGT
This sequence comes from Acleris laterana, assembly GCA_963966035.1. Classification (NCBI taxonomy): domain Eukaryota; kingdom Metazoa; phylum Arthropoda; class Insecta; order Lepidoptera; family Tortricidae; genus Acleris; species Acleris laterana. Next base: position 3,380,410 of record OZ014443.1, read on the forward strand.
TAAGACTACAAATGTGTTGTCAAGCCTGAGGACTATACGCAATTTACATGGAAGTAACATAAGACGAGGTTACGGCACCGATGCGACTTTTTTATGAGCGGACTACTTATTTAGTAAATAGGCACCATGAGGGCTCTTTTACATGTCGGTAATATAGGGTGAGTCTACCAGCGTTTCGGACGAGACCATCATTGCGGAGAAGAAGCACCGCAAGATCTCCAGCAGAAGATCATTTTTTCAATCGCACCTGAGGCCCATGCCAAAATACACTATGCTAACTAGCGTTTCTATTTAACACCACCATCATAGTGAACAAAACATATTTTCAATTTGGCAGCATGGCTTCCGTCGATAAGATCGAACGTATAAGCGACGATTTTGAATTGATTTTGGCCGAAAAACTGGAAATTCTGGAAGAAAAAAGTGACTTGGTGGGTTTTCATACAGATTGAAAATATCTGTGCTTCTGACGGACGTACTCAACCACTGCGTGCACAGCAAGCAGCCTTATACGTTCGACCCATCGTGCTGCTAAATTGAAAATGCACGCGCTACAATGTGTTTTGTTCGCACTGACGAGACTACTTAATCTCACCGCTTGGTATCACTCGACAGTCCGCAGGACCGGCGTTGTTTACAGAATCACTACCCTGGAGGCAGGGTAGTTGATAAAGTAAGATGGTGGTAGGGACCCGGACGGACGTTTCACAAGGTTCCTCCACAAAAATGAAAAGCTTTGACCTTAATACATTATTTAATAATGGAAATTGGGTCATTCAAAGTCAAACAGAAATTCCATTTAGGGACAAGAATTCTTTCCAATTAAGTTGATTGCGAAACATTCTTACAATTTAATTTCTGCTCTAATAATGCTGGTAAGATTTTCCTTTTCAAATAATGAAGATCCAGAGGGTATTTTAATAGAATACAAGCGTTTCTAAGTTACGGGGTCTTTTCATATCGGACCCATATTATAGAGGTTCTCAATTCATGGGATAACAAAAAAAATATATATTACAGTCCTATTCATACGTCAAAAATCGTCCAGTTTGAAAGAGATTTTTGATTGTATTCAATCTAGTTTAAAGTTCTATATTTAAGTATTTTAAAAAAATACAACGTTATCGAAAGTCATCGTCTTACTAACAAAACATAAAATACAAATACACACTTCAGTTAGACAGCTTCAGTTGGTGGCAGGGTCCGTCCGGATCACTAACACCATTAATTATTCTTTGAACCTGCAAGCAGCAGTACAACTACCACGTGATATAGTTCGTCAGCCAATAGAAGCAGAACACTGATACGTCAAAGTGCAATAAAACTGATTGGCTGTTTAACAATGTCCACGTGGTTTGGATTGTTTACATTTTATTCAATACCTAGAAGTATAGACTATAGTATAGAGGCATTCTATCTTAACCCTCAGGGTTGTTACCGCATTAGCAGTCTTAGGACTGCAGTCTTAAGAGCTTAGTCTTGAGGTGGCCGTGCGCTCGTTGGCCTTCTCCATGCCATAAAAAGTCTCACCGTAAAGTTACCTTTTCAACTATTTTGGTAGATACGGTTCTAGCTCACCTTGTGAATTAATTTGAAATCAAGTTTGAAAACTATTTACTTTACAAGCCAGTGCTTTTGAAAGGCTGCGCTAGACCAGCGGTTAATACAAAACGTTCGACAAGTTTACGAGTTCAAGCGGAAGTTAATTCCTGAACTTAAAACTGTCGCTGGCCAGGGTGTTATTATTTTGAGGAGCACATCGTTGATGAACTTAACATGCCTTTTATTGGAAAAAAAAAACAACCACTGATATTTATAAATCAGTAATATAAGGGTACAATCTGACATGGTCCCAAATCGAGCTCAAGTCTTGCACTATGGGTACTAGATAACAAAAACATACTTATATAGCACTAGCTTCTGCCCGCGGCTCCGTCCGCATGGAACTCGTTTATATCGTAGGTCATACAAATTTTCACCCTCTATTTCACCCCTTAAGGGATAAATTTCGGGAAAAAAACTATCCTATGTTCTTTCTCAGGATTCAAACTATCTGTGCACTAAATTTCACCTAAATCGGTTCAGCGGTTTAAGCGTGAAGAGGTAACAGACGGACAGACAGACACACTTTCGCAATTTCTATAGTATTAGCATGGATACTTAAAAACAAAGGAAGCGTAACAAAACAAACATTTACCCCGATGTTTCGTCTGCATTACAACAGCCGAGCCGTGGTCACGAGAAATTATAACTCTCGTAAGGTCCCGATTTATATTTTTCGTAAGCATCTAAGTTGCCGGAATAAATAATGAGCTGATTACGCATTAATCAGTACCTATTTAAAAGAACATACGTACGGAAAATAAATCGTAATTTGTATGAAATACTAGAGGATACGCACGACTTTGTACGTGTAAAATTAGTTTCCCGCTATTTCTTCTATTTTATTTCCTTAGGGTATTCCTTCTTAGCGCACCTCCAAGATGTCCAAGGAATATTCCCTCAAAATTTCAAATTCCTGGGTCCAGCGGTTCCGGCTGGGCGTTAATCGTTCAGTCAGCCAGGCAGTTTATGGTATAGTACGCTGACGGGCGAACGAAAAGGGATAAGAGTGAGAAGCTCACAAAACAGTACTGAGGGGTTTCTCTTCTTTTAGTTTTAAACCAATCGCGCCACAGGTAGATGACGTGATACGAAAAGTCACGTGATGTGCCAGTGACGCGATTGGTTTAAAAACTAAACGAATAGAAACGATAGTTAGCTTTATGCATCTTGTCTGTCATCTGTTCTGTTTCGGCGTGTGCGTTCACACAGTAGCAGTACTCTGCTGTACACTGTTCAATATAACAAAGCATTCAGAATGTTTTTGGGATTGCTGAGATGGTGTAGTGCCTCAGGTATGTTTGTTGATGCACGCACATACATTTTTTAGGCCATACCTAATGAGGAAAAAAACGCTTCACACATGGGACGCGTCAGAAATAGTTCCAACGATATCATGAATATGATTGTTGGTAGATGTGACTGCACCATCCTTATTTTCTGGGGTTTACCTCCAGTGGTGTCAAATACAACAAATAGTCCTGGCACCTTTGTTCTTGTTTTGTGTTACTGTGGTTGTATGTTTTAATTGTCACTAACCTATTTTAAGTAACCTGTAACTAATAACTACACATCACTAACTCGTGGCATTTAGGTAGCACTTGACAGATTAGTGATGAGACAAGTTTCCTAGGTGTCTTTTCAGATAGGATAAAATAATAAATTAATATCACCTACATGTTCTTAATATAGTGACGAAGTAGGTTTGATCACTAGTTTAAAAACATCAACGTCCATGTCAATAATATTGTCATTCATTTACTTACTCGTAATATTTATTACGAGACGTGTCGGGAAACATCGTTTTTTTCCAAATATTTAATGGAAGAAATCATTAGAAAGCACCCAGAACTCCTACTACACGGTGACAAGGTATAATTTTCTTACACAAAGTGGATTTTCTCAAGTACCTAGAAGACGTAAACTGACTTGTAAAAATTATGAACAAATACGAATTGTTTATCTCAAATGTCATATATTAAATGATTGAAAATACTTTTTTCTAGTTGGTTTCCTTTTCTCGACTCGTACAGGAAGAACATTGTCACATCACTAGTCTGTTAGAAACTGCCAAGTGCTATTTAAATGCCACGAGTTAGCGATGTGTACTAATAACATGGGCAATAGCCTGAAATAAATGACTATTATATTCTATTCGACCACGCAGGCAAAATAATAACATCCCTGAATCGATTACAATTAGAGCATCGATCGCCTTTCATGTCCTTCCACTTTCAAAGAAGAAATTAGACAGACAGCCTTCATAATATATCGATAAATAGGCAATTAAGTGTAATTATTGTGGGTTGAATAAGTTCACATGGTTTTTTACGATGACCTTCTAATTACAGAGTTTTTACAATTAATAGCTGGTGAATTGTTATTTTATGTGGCTTTTTTAATGAAGACATCATTGTAAATGGTGATCTATCTAAATGAGTCAGCCTTTGTATAATAGTCGCCTTTAGCGCGGTGGATATCGCATCCTTTACTCTCGCACTTACATACTGATCAGAACGTGACAGACAGGTTGTATCCACGTTTATGCACATCAACTAAAATAGTCCCGCAGTATGGGGGGAGAGTTTCCGATTTCCCTAAACTGACCTGTATGGATTGTTTATCCTGCATGTCAAAGCCTAACGTAAAAGATTTTCGTAACCTGTTAACCTGTAGAATTGACATAAGCGTTCGGCAGATACTGCCATTTTCGATTACGATAACTTTCGACGGAATCGTTTTGTGTAAGGCCATTTAAAGTTTTGAAGTTAATATCTAGACTAATATTATAAAGAGGAAAATTTTGATTGTTTGTTCGAATTTACCTTACCCCCGATGAACATAGGTTATGTTTCATTTTTCTGCGCGGATGGAGTCGCGGACAACAGTTCGCAGGATCATAATTATGGCTGCATAATTATGATCCTGCGAACTGTTGATGCGTAAGGTGCTGTTTAATGCTGAGTTCTTCTCGAATGGACATCTCGAACTGAGGAGTTCGACTGCTGAGTCGAACTCCTCAGTTCGAGATGTCCATTCGAGAAGAACTCAGCATTAAACAGCACCTTACGCATCTTCACTTTTTTTGCCAACGCAAAAATGATTCCGTTGAGCGCTTGGTTGTACAGGGAGAAGTTGAGAGAACCAGACCACAAGGAAAATCTTCTTTGAGATGGATAGACCAAATCAGAGCTGCAACAAGTTGCCATGTACACGAGTGCGCTACAGCGACAAGAGAGAGGAATGACGCCGCATTACCAGACTAGTCACAAGTTGTGACTCACAACAATCATAGTGACGACAATTGACGACCACGGCCACGTTAATAACGACACGAACTAAAAAGTTCGACTGCAGTGCATGCTACCCATCCACAGTACACATATGTGCGTTGCCTGCGTTCCGTTGGTTGCTGTGCGACTCCTTCTGAATATCTTAAAAAAAAAACTTGTTGACAACAGACTGCAACCTTCTTAGAGTCCAACCAGCGAGCGGTGACACAAAAAAGGCGGCAAATTCAAAATCTCACTGGCTGGTAACACGAAATGTATAGCGACTGGAAAGGTAGTCATAATGTGACAGCTTGTTTCATTAGTAAAATGGTTGACATAATGAAGAATTTTAGAAAAATTCGTAGTGTCAATCGCCGGACGCACTCCCGTAACAAATTCAATCTATGTATGTAAAAGAACTACTACTAAAGTATTAGTGTAACTATTTGACGGACAGGTCAATACTGTACTGATCTGACCACTTGTGTCGTTATCTATATCTGGTTTTATTTCCCGGAAACTATTACTTGCCGACTCGTGCTTTACTACGACAGTGACAAAGGTTTTCTTAGCACAATTGCTACCAGAATCCTGCATTTCCACGATAATATTTTTCTTAGAAATATTGTGCGACGATTTTATTCTCGGGCATTCTATTTCTGTTCATAATCCGCTGACGAGAGAAACTTATTTTAACTGCAACCTTATATTTAACTTTATAAATGTTACTTTAAAATTTATTTTGGTCACAATACCGTATTATACCAAGCCAAGTGGCAGTGAACGCGGCATAGTTATGTAATTGCAATTGCGTTGTCATTTTCATTACCTGGAACTTGGCAGGATACAATATAATATATGGAAACTAAAGTCTAAAAGTATGGATATATTCAATTAGGCACTAGTCTAGCACCGCATGGCTCAGGACTTCACCTTCATTCCTTTTTTGTCACCTTCCTATGTCACCTGCATACAATTCTCAAATTGGCATCTTCCTAACTTGTTCACATTGCTATTTCGACAACTTATCTCGCCTACGTTTCTATACTTGGGTGCAAATAAATCGAGCTACTTTCTATGTTTCTCAATGTCTAACTCAGTACTAAGTGGCTCGATTTCTTTGCTTCCAAGTGTATTATGATGTATTATATTTTCTATAATCAGGACACGACCATTTCACAATGCGGACAAGTTAAGAAGTTGACAAAAGAGAAATGTGGACTGATCAGGACAGTAGACTATACGGAATTATAGACGATCTAGAAAGGTGGTCCGGTTTGGCCAAAATTGGCGAGATAAGATTAAGTCCACTTTTCTGTTTTTAGTAAATTCTAGTGTTATAATGTAAAATGAGAAAGCAATTTATTAATGTGATCTCTCCTGTTTTGGAAGTTGTTGACCAAAAAAACACTGTATACCTGACTACCCAAACACATACATACATACATACATAAACTCACGCCTTTATTCCCAGAGTGGGGTAGGCAGAGCTACAGAATTCCCAACAACTATAAAAACTATTTGATAATTCTGTAACCACATTTTGCACACTTAGGCGAAGATGTTTACCAGTGTATTAGTGACAGGTTGCAAGCCCATCGCCTAACAGTACTACAGGTCGATTTATAAGAGTTGGCACGAATGGATTGAACGAAAGTAATGTCACCTATCATTGTGTGTGTACCGATGTTGGAATTTCAAACCGAAAACCTGTTACTATTTTACACACTTTCATTCACTCATTCAATCCATTCGTGCCAACTCTTGTGAATCGACCTGTACACGCCTTTATTACCTTAGTCGGCTACCCAAAATAAGTGTTTTTGGGTGTTTGTATGTATTTACGCATGTATATGTCTGCTAAGCGCCTTGATGGGTTATGACATGTGTCAATCATGGAATTCATGTTCCATCAAGTCCTGTAATAAATGTCTATAGAAGTTCTTAAGCTACGGAGAGAGGGATAAGAAACTTGTTTTTTGTTACACTTATTACATAGACGACATATACAAGACCAGGTGAGGGACCCCTGGCTAATATGGGTCACCTCAGCACGCGTCTCTCGGCAATTGCTATTGATCGTGCTATGTTTATACATCTAAATACAATGCGATCGGCCTGTCGGTGACACGCGGTCGGTCGTCGAGTAAAATCGATAGAAATTTGTTTGTAAGTCGTAAATGGATAGGTACGCTTAGTAAATTATTCGTGGTTTTGGTTTAGCTGTTATCTCGGTAGGCGTTTGCATAGTGACACACGGCACAATATTTTATTACAATGTGTGAGCGCAAAGATTCGTCAACTTTTTGATATTTTCGCTTCGTTTTTTGATTGAAAAGTTAAAGTTACTTATCTTAAAATATGTTTATGGTTATAAACTTGTACATACATATATCTAGGTAGTATCAAAACTTGCAACAGAGATATTTTAAGTTTTTTTTTTTTTTTTTATGGCGTCGAGTAGACAGACGAGCACACAGGCCACCTGTTGGTAAGTGGAAACTGTGACCCATAGACATTCGCAATCACAAGACTGCAATGCAATCCTAAGACTGCAAATGCGTTGCCAACCCTGAGGATAAGATGGAATGCCACTATGCTAGTCATTTCACCGGCTGTCTTAACCCCAAACTGGAACACAACAATGCGAACACTGCTGTTTGGCGGTAGGTTAATGGATAAGATGGTGGTAGCGATCCGGACGGCCCCTGCACAAGGTCCTACCACCCGCAACCTTTAATTAGTTTGCTTTACATTATGGAGTTTTACTTGTTACCTTTATTTTTATATTATGTGTTTACGTAATGTTATTGTATTTTACTGTTATTTCCTGTAGTCTGTGTGAGTTGTACAACAGTCGAGTTCATAAAAATATGTACAGTAAGTACAGTCAAGGGCAATAATATGTGTACACTTTAGTACCTTGTCACTTTAACCACTGTGACAGTTCAAATATGACGACAATTAGACAAGGTACTAAAGTGTATACATATTTTTGCCCTTGACTGTACATGGTCACTTTAATCGCTGTGACAATTCATATATGGCAGTTTAAACATGCCATTGAAAAAAGGTACTAAATCGTGAATGTTTTTAAAGTTCTTTTATTTCATTTGCATCAAAGCATGCAAAATTATTTTTCCGCAGCAAATTCTGTGATTCCGTTTAATATTTCACAAGAAGCTCGCCGCATGTTTTGTGTAACTTCACCATGTTTGCTGGTTCCGCTTTGTAGGTTCTAGTATTTAATTAATTTGCTGTAGCTATTGCAGAAATTGCATTTAGTCGAGCTACTTTGATATCGTATTTCAATTTATAACATTGATTACAGTTTAAAACATACCTATGTAAGTATTTGTTTTTCGACTCGCGTACTATATACTTACCGCTTTTATTCATATCGTTAATGGTATCAGAATACCAGCTATAGCGTAACCGTAGCGTGAATACCATTGAAAACTGAGCGTTGCCATGGTAATAACAGTTCTATAATAATTATTATAGTATTGTTGACGCGCATGTCCAATGTCAGTGTCAATCCTTTAAATTTTGCTGTCAATTAAGAAACCACCTGTAAGAACTAAGCCACTTACGACAAACTTTATAGTTTCCTTTTTAAGCTTATAGAAAAAGTTATGTATGCAGCGGTACATAATTAGGCCTTTAAGGTTCTCGTGCTTGTTATTAGAGAGCTCGCGCTCTAACCTCAGCACTCTGCCACCCACCCATTCGCTGCCACCAACTGGTAATAGTATGTAATTTGAACACACATACGTGTCACAGGCAGTGAACGTGTTAAGGACGGGTTTATAAAGCCACTAGCTTCTGCCCGCGACTCCGCGAAAGGATGATGGTCAGTTTTATATGGACACTGGCCTAAAAACCAATAATGACAAGCCATATGTCCTTTGAAAGTTTCTTTCATATTCTACAACTTTTTGTACGGCGGGAAATCTTAAATCGCTGTGTGAAATATTTAAAAATCTGGAACATCGGGACGCCTACATAGACGACGTTAGAATAATTACTTGGAAAAACCGCGGTCTTTGCATGGCAATAACTTTTTTCACACAAAGATTTCGAACCACCTGTCATAGTAATAGTGTTACAACTTAGAATTACCTATTCGGGGACATACCGCTTGTCCTTATTGGTCATTAGGCCAATTAGCCCACCCTCCTTTAAATGCAGCTACGATATAAACAAGTTCTACGCAGACGGAGTCGCAGGCAGAAGCTGGTAGGTATCATACTCACATAAACCGAAGCGAAGTGAGGGCGAGTCGCTAGTACAAAATAAAGGACAAGAAAACCGGCAAGTTTTTTGATATCACAAACCCCAATGTTGTTGTTATATTCAAAAGTACCGTTATCGGAGATTTATTCCACGAAGCAGAAACATGTCTTGAACACGGTCAGTGGTTAGGATCCTTTTTTGTGAAGCGATAAAAAGGATAGGAAACCTGGGACAAAAAATTTATTCTGAAATTCAACCTTTGGCAAATAAAAACCCGGCAAAGTTCATGTCTGTTTATTGTCTATTTTCATTATTTGTTGTTATAGCGACCACAATACGGTAAAAATTCGGGTTTACTAATGATTTACCACATCGTCATTTGACAAACTATATCATTTTACAAACTTTCATTTCGCAATGAGATACTTCCCACCGCATTATTTTATATTTTGTGGTCAAAAGTCTAACCTAACTAAGACTTAACTTATTTAATAAGCCCATGTAACTTTTGTAATATTTTGTAAGTAATGGTTTTAAGCACAAACACGGTTTTGCTTTGAAATGAAAGTTTGTAAAATGATAATTATATAGTTTGTCAAATGATGATTTGGTACAAAATCGGGTTCAAGAAATACAGCAATTAAAAATTTCGGGAAAAACCAGTCAAAAAATCTGGTTTTTCGTAAATAATATACTTAAATTTTGAATAAAAATAAATTTATGTTCATTGTTTTTTATTACGATGGCAATGGAAAAAGGCATAACGTTCATGAGATACAGTCCACTGACAAACAGTGCAACAGACAGACGGATAACGCAATAGGGTCCCGTTTGCACCCTTTGGGTACGGAACCGTAAAAATAAACCAGCCAGAAAAATAGATATCACCCGGGCTTCATCTGACTTTGGTCTTTGTATAAGCATGTCGTTGGTTGTTGTATGACCATCCATTTCGTTACTGATATTAAAAATGCGAAAGAGTTTTCATTCTCAGATAATCTCTGTGGGCGAAGTTGTAGAACTAATATCTATCTGTGACCAGAGAACCGAGATAAAGTATGTACGGTCACGAGCGTTAATTTGGGACCCATTTCAAGAAAAATATGCGTGAAGTCGTCAATGTCATTAGAGATGTCAAGTCGCTTGTAACTTTTAGGTAACTCAACCTTATTGTTGTAGAATGCCAGACTGACTTTGGATGAGTACGAAATTTAATCTCGTGACTGTATGTAGACATTTTAATGTAAGAAGTCGAAGTCTGGCTGCTATGATTATAGATTTGACCATTTATGTATGACAAGCTTAAAATTAATAACTTATCTGTTAGAAAAAATAAATGAATGAAAGATAGTAGAATAGTTTATTGTTTGAAACAACGAACAAAAAATAAATCAGTTTTATTCTTGTTCGAAGTTTTAAGCTACGTCTTGTTCAACGGCGGCGTGCGATAAAACTTTGAATTTAGAAATTTATACCTACTAGGACAGACGTTTGAACTTGTTCAAATTAAAGTAAAAACTTCCAGCACGGAAGGCTTAATTCATCATCTTCATGCTTATTAATCATACTAATTGGAGTCAAGTCTCCTTAAAGGAATCCAGTTCGTCAAGCTGTTCTAATTTGACAATCATTCAGATGAGGGTATTTAGTCATCCTATTACCAGGAGTTCAGAACCTGTAAGGGGTCTGCTCCGAACTGGCTGGCCTTACGGTTGAACAGATGTTAATGGGCAATGGATGAAAAATTTAAAAGTGCTTGAATATTTTTATATCGGTAGGAATAGCGTTCCTTATTAACAGGATAAAATTACAGATTTTTAGGTATCGTCTATCATTAATAAATAAATAATTCGTTTGAACTCGAACAATTTGTCTCCTATACATAAGTATGGTTTAAATTCTTTGATACGATAAAAAAATTAAAAAAAAAACTGCCGTTGTTACTCTGTCAAAAGGTCAAAACTGTCAATGTAATTCTAACCTCTCTCTGGGCTTATTATTATCGTTTGCGTTTGGATGTATCTTATATTTTACGACTGCTTACTCACACCGGACCTTTGATATTGTCTTCTTAAACGACGACCTCAGCTTTGGACTCAGGATTTGATATTGATTGTTAGCCTTTACGACGACCACTACACACGTAAACAGGACCGGAACTTGTATTGTATTTGCCTAAATTATTTTGTGTTGATTACCATGGATTCTACTGACTAGGTACAGAGAACCAGTTAAGACATGTTTTCTGCAGACATATTCTCATAATGTTACGAACTCATTTCACACTTCGCATAGTTTTTATATTGACCATAAATTACGTGTTCTGTCTGTCAATTCTTTTATCTTCACTTATGTCGATGTCTATAAAATAAACGTATTTTATTGAGTTAGCGATAATGTGTATTTATATCATTGGCGACGAGAATTAAAGGACAAAATGAACACCGAACAATTCGACAAATTCCTGCAATTGCAGGCAGTTCAACAAAAACAAATGTCTGACATTTTACAATTGTTACTAACGCAAAACAAAGCGGCTGAGACGACTTCCACACCGAACACGACAAACGGCACGGAGTCATCTAGTTCTACTAACAGAAACACCATTTACAACAGTTTCAAAGGTGATAAATTCAATTCTAGTGACACGTCGATCGAAAACTTTATAGACTATTTTGAAACGAAATGCGGACTTTGGGGAGAAGACGCGCGAGGAATCAAGAAAGACCTTCTGTTCGCCTGCATCACGCCTGAAACGTTTCACGATATAAAAGTTGCCCTAACACCGCATTTTGAAACCAGCACGTACGAAGACATCCGAGCAAAGCTTCTCGACCTGCACAGAGTCAAGCGCACACGATACAGAGCACTTACCGACTTTTGGAACTGCATACGCACTGACAACGAATCCATGGAGCTCTACGCTAACAGACTTAAAGAAATAAGTAAAGATTGCGGCTACAACGACAACCTGTTAGAGCGGCAGCTACGTGACCGCTTTGCCACCGGCCTCAACCATCAACAGTTACAGATCGACCTGAAACAAAAATGGCCCGACTTACAAGAACTTCAAGACGGGAAATGGAAAGAAATCACTTTTGCTCAGATATTCAGCGTTGCACAGTCACGAGAACGCGCAGAAGGCGATGAGGACACATACGTCAAGGTGAACAAGATCAAAAGAAACACAAGTTTCCGTCAAAACCCATCTCCACGCAGACTACGGACACATCAATGTTTCAGATGCGGTCAACCCGAAAGACATCCACTACATCAATGCGCGGCCAAAACTCATACATGTAAAGAGTGCAATATTCAGGGTCATTTCGAAGACTGCTGCATCAAGTCAGGCAAGGCACGCCTACCTGATCGAATCTATAACGGATCAAAAACTCTTACAAAAAGGAACAAGTTACACAAGCTGAAAAATAACGGCAGCTGCAACGACTCTTCACGAACATCCGACTCAGACGACAACGATGAAGACTCAGATACCGTTTGTCAAATTAATTGTACAAAGGGCAAAGACAGCAAAAGAATCGATGTTTTAATCAATGACGTTTAATGCACGTTAGACTGGGACCCCGGCTCAGTTTACTCTATTATCAGCACCAAGTTCTGGAGACGGATCGGGGCACCCCCTCTCACGAAGGCCCCAGGCTTACACGCTTACGGTAACATCAGACTAAAACCAAAGGGCCTTACAGACGTAACAGTACAAATGCAAGGGGAAGAAAAATTATTACCTGTCGTCGTTATGAAGTCAGCCGATCCAATGTTGTTTGGCTTGCAGTGGAGTGAGATGTTCAACATGGATTTTCCAAAACCAGTCTACTCTATTAAAAACATTCGACACGAACCTGACAACCTGAAACAGATCTTGGACAAACACAGTGCCCTTTTCGACGGTAAGCTGGGAAAAGTCAAAAATTACCAAGTAAACATACACATCAAACCGCAAGCTGACCCGAAACACATCCCAGCAAGATCAATTAAGTTTTCAATGAAGAAAAACATAGAAGTTGAACTAGAACGCCTAGTTGAAGAAGGCATCATTACTCAAGTGGACCCAAACGTCACACCGGTTCAATGGGCAACACCAACAGTCAACGTACTTAAATCCAACGGTCAGATCAGAATATGTGGTGACTTCCGCAGCACGCTCAATCCTGTACTGATAACACACGCACATCCAATTCCGTTATTTGACCAGTTACGCCGGAACCTCGCAAATGGAGAGAAGTTTTCTAAAATCGACTTAAAGGACGCTTACCTTCAATTCGAAATAAGTCCTGAATCGAAACAATTTCTTACAATTTCGACACACAATGGTTACTATGCATACAATCGAATGCCATTTGGGATTTCGACAGCTCCGTCAATATTTCAGCATTACCTTGATAAGCTTCTAGAAGGGATACCGAACGTGGCAGTCTATTTCGACGACATTGCCATTAAAGGGAAAGATGACAAAAGCCACCTCGAAACTTTACGTATCGTTTTCCAAAGACTAGCACAAGCCGGATTAAAAGTAAACTTGAAGAAATGCACCTTCTTACAACCTGAAGTCGAATACCTTGGACACACGATTGATAAAAATGGAGTACGTCCCACAAAATCGAAGATAGATGCAATTGCCAAAGCTTCCCCTCCAACCAACACCAAGGAGCTACGATCATTCCTAGGTTTAGTCAACTTTTACGAGCGCTTTATACCACATTTACACAGTGTCTGTGCTGACCTCCACGCACTTACTGGAAAGCGGTTGAAATGGCGTTGGACTGACACGGAAATTAAGGCTTTTGAACAAGCAAAGTCCTTGATTGTACGCTCTAAACCTCTTGTAGCTTTCGATGACAATCGTCCGCTGTTCCTAGCCTGTGATGCATCAGAAAAAGGCGTTGGCGCAGTACTTTTCCACAAGAGGAACAATATTGAACAACCAATCGCCTTTGCATCAAGAAAACTTCGACCTGCAGAATCTAAATACTCTGTCATAGACCGCGAAGCTCTTGCAATTTTTTTTGGAGTCAGAAAATTCGACCAATATCTGCGTGGTATCAAATTCACTCTAGTTACTGATCATAAGCCTCTCATACACATCCTGGGGATTCAGCGTAACTTACCTAAACTCGTCAATAACCGCTTAGTGCGTTGGGCTTTGATAATAGGAAGTTACGATTACGACATAGTATATACAAAAGGAGGTAACAACTTGATTGCCGACTATTTATCAAGAATGCCCAATTCAGAAGAGCAACCCTCCAAAGCTGAACTCGCAGTTCACAAGATTGTATCACGCCTACAGTCAGATAGACTAGCCGATCTTGCGTTGTCAGAGGAGATATTAAGAGACGAAACAAAAAAGGATTTCATACTCAGACTCGTATCCCAGTTTATTAAAACAGGCTGGCGTGAACAACAATACTCAAATGATATTAAACCATACGCTCGCAAACGTGGTGAACTATCGCTAGAAAACAAGATTGTCATGTGGCAAGGTCGAATTATTATCCCTGACACTCTAAGGAACACGACCTTGAAGTACCTGCACTGTGGACACCCAGGCATCTCAGCAATGAGAGCGCTGGCACGTTTTTACGTATGGTGGCCAACCATTGAGGAAGATATTGACACACATGGCCGATGGGTGTGGAAAGGAGATATCATGCAGACCACATAAGGCCCCGACTAGCTGGTATCGACGGAGGTGCATCTGGACAGACGTTTCCTGCTCACCTTAGTCCAGTCGCATTTTCGACACCAATACTAGAAGCTACGCAAACACCGATAGTTCCTCAAGTATTAGAAGCTGTTCCAGAGGCTGCTGCTTCACGACCACCGTTAGTAGCTGTCCCAGGGGTTGCTGCAACACGATCACCGCAGAACGCACCCAACATACCAGCTACACCTTTGGTGCCCCGTCGCAGCAAGCGTACCATTAGACCACCCCGACGCCTAATAGACGAGATGGAAAACTAAGTTTTCAAAGGGTGGACGAATGTTACGAACTCATTTCACACTTCGCATAGTTTTTATATTGACCATAAATTACGTGTTCTGTCTGTCAATTCTTTTATCTTCACTTATGTCGATGTCTATAAAATAAACGTATTTTATTGAGTTAGCGATAATGTGTATTTATATCACATAACGACGTGATATAATTGCATGTGGTCTTATTAATCTACAGGAACCCATAATAAAATAAATTTAATACATTATTATTTTTTGTCAAAGTATGTGCTTCATTAATAGGATCACTAGGTTTTAGTATTAAAATATAGAAATAAAAATATTGCCTTGAAGTTGAAGATGAGGTTTTTCAACTTCAAGGCAATCACAGCAAAACAGCAACTGATTGATTTGATTTTTGGTATGATAGATAGAAGTAGTATAATAGTTGAATTAAGTTAACCTCCTGAGGTTCCTTGTACTAATAGTAGAACAAAATACGGCCATTGGAATAAAGATCTAATGCCAAAGAATTAAATTGGAATTTCTTTTGTTTTTATGACTACTGATCAAATTATAAAATTGACTTTATTTCATTCATAATAGATTCATCTGATAAATTTCGTTGTATGGTGGGCCTTAGGAGGTAAATAAAAAATTTATGAGAGTAAAGCCTGCTAATTTGAATAGCAAGAAGTCCATTTTTGTTTAGTTTTCCCTTGTCAATAGGAGCATAATTGTGTCCTGCTATAATTGAAATGGTTTCATATTATTGCATTATACTTATAGCTGACCCAGCTTTACACCTGAATGAATTATACCTACACCGAAACCTTCCTCATTAACCACTCCATCGATTGGTCGAAACCGTAAATCATATAACCGGTCGAGACTTGTATATGCTTGTTTGTGATGTTTGGTTATTTTCAGTGTGATTCGGCAAGTCAGTATGAATTTCAAAGAGGACATAAGGCAGCAATGATAAAACCTGCAGTAAGAAGTGTAGGCTGCGCAGCCAATGTTTAAGCAGTATCTTTAGCTGCAAAAGTAATGCCGAGCCAGTTCATTCAAGTGCCTGCATCAAGTGGCTTTTCGACACCAACACTGTTTGAGCCTTCAAGCCCTTCATTCTCAACCTCATCAAGCAACAAGAAAATAGTTGCACAGCACAGAATAATAACTCCATACCGCTAAAGTGGTCCCTTTTCCAGTCACATTTAACCTCGTAGGTCCCAACGTACTACAAACAGCCAGTAATACCACTAGCTTTTACAAAAAACAAATATTGCCTTGAAGTTGAAGATGAGGTTCATCAACTTCAAGGCAATATTTGTTTTTTGTAAAAGCTAGTGGTAGTTATTTTAATGCTGAGGACAAAAGGAAGGAAAGTAATCAGTCATACTAATTATAATAAATGTGAAAGTATGTTTATCCTTCTTTCACAGCAAAACAAAGCAACTGATTGATTTGATTTTTGGTATGATAGATAGAAGTAGTATAATAGTTGAATTAAGTTAAATAAAAAAATTATGAGAATAATTCTTTTAATAACAGATATACTTGTAATAGGTAACACTTAATTGATGGTCCCAGAAGTTAGAAAAAATAATACAACTTAATGATTAATTAAGTGAAATTTGTTTACTTTATTCATATTTATAATTATTTATATCTGATATGGGACATTTCACCTCTACAACAAAATCTCCACCTCCACATACTCCATCAGGAGATGCCCCAAAGATTCCATTTATCAGCATGAAACCTGATTCATCAATTATTTTATTTAACTCCTCTATTTTTTCTAAATGTTTTCCCCTTTTCATGGCTTTGGTTTCATGATATTTGTAGCCACCTTATATTTCTTGCACAAGGCTCATCAGGCGTGCCACAGTGGGTCATCTCATATATTTTGGAACCTGTAGTTCGACCTTGCCTCATTGCATGCCACAATGGTCAATGGTCGTCGTTTAAGAAGGCAATATCAATGGTCCGGCGTGAGTAAGCAGTCGTAAAATATAAGATACATCTAATTCTAATTTTAATTAATGGCTTTCACTCCTGTTAAGGTTGTATTTCGCCAATGTCGAGTTATTTATAGACACTCCCATGAACTTATTAGAGAAATAAGTCCATAGATATCACACGCGAAGACAATTGTTCGGTAAAAAAGTATTTTCTCTGATGGACTAAACAGAAGCACATGGGGTTAGCTCCACGCGCTACTGTAAAGTCTATAAGATACATCCAAACGCAAACGATAATAATAAGCCCAGAGAGAGGTTAGAATTACATTGACAGTTTTGACAGAATAACAACGGCAGTTTTTTTTTTATTTTTTTTATCGGACAACAGAGTTTAAGCCATACTTACGTATAGGAGACAAATTGTTCGAGTTCAAACGAATTATTTATTTATTAATGATAGACGATACCTAAAAATCTGTAATTTTTTCCTGTTAATACTCGTAAGGAACGTTATTCCTACCGATATAAAAATATTCAAGCACTTTTAAATTTTTCATCCATTGCCCATTGAAAGGAATACTAATGTTATTAATGCGGAAGTTTATGAGTGTGTGTGATTTATTCTGTTAGTATCATGGTTACTTCTTTATACTTAAATGGCAGAATGGATTTGTATGAAATTTAAAATGAATGTATCGTGAATCGACACATTATATTAAAAAATATATGTAAAGATAATTTAAACTTTTGGGACGGTCATATTATTATGGTACTTGTTATCCCGGCAAATTGGATGGTTTGCCAGGGAATGAACTAGACTAGTATTAGACTTCCTCGCGAACGGAGTCACGAGCTTTGTTCCATTGTCACCTGGACTAAAATTCTACACTTTAAAATCTTATTACTTTTCACATGCGTATTGATTATTAACAGCTGAAGTCAATAAGAGCTATCGTAACGTTAACAATTACGGTAACACGTCTAAAGCAATATGGTTTTACCTAGTAGAATAGAGGCCCTGAAATGATGAGAAATTTAGTAAAGAGATGGTTTACCCGAGGACGGACATAAGGTACAGAAATAGCGACAAATGAGTTCTCCGCGAACGGAGTCACGGGAAAAAGCTAGTAAACAAATAAAACAACCTCTGAACATAGTTCTCTGAACTCTAAAGTAGTCCTGGCTACGCTTTTATTCAATAATGTGCACTCACGTGCGCTGACATATCAAGTACGCCCCTGATTTCAATATCGGGTGATATTGCGTATTTCGAGTATCACTAAACGATAATATCGTATCTACTCGTATCTATCGTCGTAGCTGTGGTAAAGAACAAGATCGGTTTATAATAATGGGAACAATTGATTCGTATTCAATATAAAATACTAGAGGTCGCCCGCGACTTCATACGCGTAGAATTAGTTGCTCGCCACTCAATACATTTCTTCCCGTTTGGGGGTTGACTTTCGGAAAATCCTTTTTTAGTGCTCATTTACATCATGTAAAAAACCTCTGATATTAGAATAGAGGTCAAATCAAATTTCTTTGTTTTTCAGAGAAGTTCGAAATTTGAATGAAATAATATTATTGAAATCGATGTTATTAATTAGAAATAATAACGTTTTTACAGATAAGAAATTTGTTCTAACAAAACAGTCTATTTTTATGGTGGTCTTAATGTGCCGTTCTTGAACGCACCATGGAGGGTTTATGTTAAGATATTTGGATAGATAAAATAAATAACGCATTGTTTAAAAATTACGGTTCAAAAGATACAGCTATTTAAAGTAAGGACAGACGGATGTTATAAGCATATTCAAAGGGTCCCAATAGGAACCCTTCGGGTTCGAAACCCTTAAAAATAAAAAAGAGACATAAAAACGGATAACACATTTGAATGAGGCATACTTCAAAACGAAACGATCTTTGACGTTAGCTTTACATAATTATATTTTTATTGCGTTTGTTTACACATAACTATTCTACGAGCGGGTATCGTAACGTTTCATACTTAAACCATAAAGCGTCGGACGAATTTTTATAACAGCTTCGTAATATCGACTATAAACAATAACGACTGTGATTTTAATACGTTTTCGATATTTACTTCACTGATAATGCCTTTGGTAATATAAATAATCCAGTATTAATGCATAATTTACACCCGATAGGTACCAAACGGGATTTTATATGTAACACTAGCGACCCGCACTCGCTTCGCTTCGGTTTATGTGAGTATGAAATAAAGCCTATATAGTCTTCCTCGATAAATGGGCTAACTAACACTGAAATAATTTTTGAAATCGGACCAGTAGTTCCTGAGATTAGCGCCTTGAAACAAACAAACAAACAAACTTCTTGGCTTTATAATAATTAGTACCTAGGTATAGATTTTATCCGAACATCGGCGGGGTTAAAATTAAATACATTCCGCGAATGTTGAACTACCTTTCTTAGCCAAATAGCAATATTTAAAATTCAATAACCGAAGCACTTTTATTTCTACTATAATAGTAAGAAGGTTGATATTGCTAAAGATCTTTTATCAGAGATACTGCATATTGGTTTAGGAAGGTACCAATGGTAGCTAGAGCATGGACATTTGAATTATACGCCGGGATTTCGCATCGTCTTTAGTATTCGCAAACGTACCTTTACCATGAGTTACAATTACCGTACTCACTAGCGAGTTGGATTGCTCTATCCCTCGCACTCTAAGAGTACTGTGACTGACAGTGCATTCGACCTGCTAGCAAGTACGGTCATTCTAACTCATGGTAAGGGTACTGAAGCTATTCCGAGCACGAACCCCTACGACACACCCACGTTTTAATACATTACTAGACGACGCCCGCTACTAAATACTCGTAGAAATCGTTTCCAGCTACTCCCCCTATTTCTTCCCATTGGGGGTTGATTTTCGGAAAATCCTTTCTTAGTGCAACCCTAGGATACCTAAGGAATACTCTCTCCAAATTTCAAGTCCCTAGGGCCAGGGGTTAAGGCTGTGCGTTGCCTGTCAAAAAACCCAACAGCTGTTTGGATAATGTCGTCAAAGTAATGGTACTTATCATGTATATATAAGGTGCTAACAAATTAGTCACGTATATTTTTACAGCTGATAGTACTCGGTTCTCCGAGTACATTTAAGTATGAAATATCATAGGTTTCCTTATGTTTTTTGGAGAAAACTAGGAAACAAATTTGCAACGTTAAAACACCCTGTTAATATGATAATTAAATGAGACATCTTTAGACATTCTAGAACCTCTTTAAATTATCATTCAGACGCTAGTATTTAATAACCTTACAGTTTTCCCGCCGAATCATAATGACATTTACGAAAAACAACTTTTGACAAACAGTGTTAAACATCTTGACAGGTACATAAAAGGGGTGATTATTTTAAAGATTAATTATTATTTATATTTTTTGCTCGGTAAATTAAAACAATAAAATGATATACAAAGTTTCCTTAATTACAATTAAAAGTTAATTGTTTTAATGTAATGTTTTATCTCTTAAAATATCCGTGACTAATTTGTTAGCACCTTGTAATTTTTTTATTTCGCCAATTTCACATTTAAATTATTATAATATAGCCTATGACACTAGTGGTTAAGATGAATCAAACTACGTATAATTGATTAATATTGGTTTAGCCGTTTAGTAATTAAGAGGGAACATACATACAACATTTTATCCCGCACTTAAGCAGGTTGTACAGAGCGTGCTTAGCCTTCGGGCACGTGCCACACGTGTGGAAGCTCGTTAAAGTGATTTACCTGCCAAAACCAGGCAAGGCAGATTACAGTGATGCCAAATCATACAGGCCAATAAGCCTGTCATCATTCTTTCTAAAAACACTAGAGAAACTGGTAGACAGGCACATTAGAGATGGAGCTCTAAGGCGGTATCCACTGCATAAAATGCAATGCGCATATCAACCGGGTAAATCCACAGATACTGCGATTCATTTTGTAGTGAATAAAGCTGAAAATGCACTCGAGAACAAAGAGATATGTCTCGCGGCATTTCTCGATGTGGAGGGAGCATTTGACAGAACTACGTTTGAAGCCATAAGCACATCGGCTGCTAGGCATGGCATTGAACCAACCATATGTAAATGGATAGGCAACATGCTAAACAGTAGGCTAATAAAGTCAAGTCTTCTGGGTGACGTCCTATACGCCACAACGACAAAAGGATGTCCCCAGGGAGGGGTTCTCTCACCAACTCTATGGAGCCTGGTGGTAAACTCACTCCTAGAGGAACTCAACACTGGTCCAATACACACTGTTGGGTATGCAGATGATCTTGTGATACTTATCAATGGGAAATTTCCGGATACAGTATCGGAAATCATGGGAAAAGCTCTGAAAAAGGTGGAAAGCTGGTGCATTAGCCACCAACTATCCATCAATCCCAGCAAAACTGTAGTAATTCCATTTACTAAGAAAAGGGACCTCAAACATATTAAACAGCTAAAACTGTTTGGCGAGGCACTAAAATTGTCAAGTGAGGTGAAATATCTAGGTATAATACTAGATAAAGAGCTCACTTGGAAGAAACACGTAGACAACGCGTTAACAAAAGCGTTGAGAGTGTTTGGAATGTGCAGATCAGCATATGGAAAGACTTGGGGCCTTAACCCAAAAGTTCTGAAGTGGATCTATACCATGATGGTAAGACCCATAATCATGTATGGCTGCTTGGCCTGGTGGCCAAGAACAACGCTAAGGACGTGTAAGGACTCTCTAACTAAGGTGCAGAGGATGGCTTGCATGGCTATAACAGGGGCGTTCAGAACGACGCCGACGGTGGCAATGGAGGTCTTACTAAACCTGCCACCACTGCATATTGCCATTCAGTCTGAGGCGTGCAAGTCGCTACAGAGGTTGAAAGAGACGGGCCTGTGGAGCGACGCATCGCCTAGAACCAGACACACTAAAATGGCACACAATGTTGTTCTAGACAGAATACTGACGATGGGCTGCGATAAAATGCAGCCCAAGTATGTATTCCGGAGGAACTTCAATGTCCACATCCCAACCAGGGATGAATGGAAAGATGGGTTGCACCTCTCAGAGGAAGACAACGCGATATGGTACACTGATGGTTCAAAAATGAGCACCGGTACGGGGGCGGGTATTTACGCCAAAGACTATAACAGTAGCATTAGTATGGGCAACTATGCAACGGTCTTCCAGGCGGAGTTGTATGCGATAATTGCCTGTACGCAAGAGAATATAGGTAGATCTCCACAGGACACGACTATCTACATTCTAAGTGACAGCCAAGCGGCACTAAAGGCACTGACAGCGCCTAAAGTAGACTCGAAACTAGTCTACAATGGAATCCAAGCCTTAAACAGGCTTGGTAGGCACAACAAAGTGAAACTGATGTGGATTCCAGGACACGAAGGCTATCCCGGAAATGAAGCCGCGGATGAGCTGGCAAGGGAAGGGTCCAAGGACGCATACGTCGGACCAGAACCATTTGTGGCACCCTCGCCGGGCACCATAAAAGCAGCCCTGAACGATAACACCCTAGAAAACCACCAGAAGGAGTGGAAAACTACGGTAGGCTTAGGGCATGCAAAGCTCTTCATAGAAAGAGTTGACCAGAGCTGGACCAAAAAACTTTGGAAACTCAGCAGAAGACAACTCCGATTCGTTATCGGAGTGTTTACAGGGCACTTTGGGGTTAAACATCTCCTAGCAAAGATGGGCCTATATGACAACACAGATTGTAGAATGTGCGGCGAGGAGGAGGAAACAATGAAACACTTATTGTGTGAATGTGACGCACTCGCGGGAGTAAGAATGAAAATACTCGGTTGTGGCTACCCAGAACCGAACGATTTCAAGGCTCTGCCATTGCACTCCACTATCCGCTATTTGGAAGGGGTGGAGGCTGCATTGGAGTAAGAGCTAAAAGAGGGGTAATTACACAAAAGATCCCATAGGGTCGAAGTGTATCCGTAAGGACCCCATACAAAAGATAAGATAAGATAAGATAAGAGGGAACATAGAGTTGGACACACGTTCAGGTCAAACACATAACCTCCTTTTAGGTTTTGCCACAGTCGGGTAAGAATAACCAATCAAAAAAATGGGTTTACATGTTTTGGGTACAACGCGATAATTAACAAAGGCTTCAAACACACACAGACGTTAAAAACTCCACGTGTTTTTGGCGTACCCAAATAGATCGAGCATTTTAGGCTAACCGAAGCTGAAAGCCGACGAAAATTCACAGTTCAAATCATTTATTCAGTGGGCTGGCCGCATTTGTTCTCATTTCCAGTTCGGTGAGACGCCGCCACGTGACTGTTAAGCTTTCAGCTGTTTTAGATCATTGGATCAATAGAAAAAAAACGTGACAGTAGGTACGGCGGCGGGTGGTAGGACCTTGTACAGGGTCCGTCCGGATCGCTACCACCATCTTATCCATTAACCTACCGCCAAACAGCAGTGTTCGCACTGTTGTGGTCCGGTTCGGGGATAAGACAGCCGGTAAAATCACTAGCATAGATAGAGGCATTCCATCTTAGTCCTCAGGGTTGGCAACGCATTTGCAGTATTAGGATTGCATTGCAGTCTTGTGAATGCGAATGTCTATGGGTCACAGTTTCTACGTACCATCAGGTGGCTTGTGTGCTCGTTTGTCTTCTCTATGCAATAATAATAATAATAAAAAAGGTCTCATACTCTGAAAGTAGGCCTAGAAGCGGGTTGAAAGTGATACATGTCCACCCTAGAGAAGAAAAGTAATTGCATGTTAAAATAAAGTACCAGGAGCGCAGCGGTAATAAGGAGGCGTAGCGCAACTTTAATCGCAGGCGTAGCGGCGCACCGGCGGGCGGGTGGTCGCACACGACACAGCACGGATGTCTCCCACACGTCACAGAAATGTATTTTTAATGTTTATGCACTCCTAGTATATTTATTTAACTTAACTTCTGTTTATTTTTTAATTTTAAAATAAATAAAATTTAAAAGTTTAATTAAAGTAAATTTTTAGAAACTTATCATCATTCCACATAGTTGCCGTAATTTCCAATACAATCTTTTAATATTCACGGCCGGCACCGATTAAAATACGCACGAGTTTTCTGTAAATTTCTTGAAAAAAAATATCTAGAATAATAATAATAATGTCTGTTTTTCTGTTGTCCTAGGTAATTCAACCGATCAAAAAAAAATTGGCCTCATACCGTACACCGTGCCTGATTAACTTCACATTGGCAAAATTGTCTCCGCGACGGATGCCACTTAAAAGATTTATTGACAAACCAATATGATGATGTCATGGTAAGTATCTAAGAGCTGGTCTGATGATGGAGTCGGAAACTGGCAACACGATCTCCGCTATACTTAACGTAGAAGAAGAAGAAGAAGAAGAAATATATTTATTCACTACACAGAAGACACACAAATAGACAAATGAAAGATAACAAACAATGTGATAGAAACAGCACGCAGTGTGTGTCCTCGAAGGCTTGAAGTGAAACACTGGCTCAGCATTATGCTGAGGTGTCAGACACATGACAGACATGTTTTCAGCCAGTACCGTTTTGGTGACTCATGGAACGCTGTACAAAAATATACTATACTATACTATACTATACTATACTATAACATACCATACCATATGCTGTAGATGCATCAACATACTGTGTAAAATACTTATAATATAACTTAGTGACAAAAGTAATATACCTACAGGGCGTCCCAAACTTATGGGACATGAAGGGGAAGTACCTTAAATATCGTAGATAGTGAATTTTGCTCAAAAAAGACTTTATGTTATTTTTAAAAGTTAGTAATTCTGCATTCGTAGATTTTCTAAAAAATACTTGCTTCGTCTGGGAATCGAACCGACTTTAATGACAAAAAAAACATCCTACTTTTATGATGCCAATCAAAAGAATAGCTAAAAAAATAATAACTCTTCTTAAGTAACATAGTATGTACTTTAAAAGAAAGGAACAACGTAAAATGATTGAGTGAAATTTCAAGAAAGTTATTTATTGCCGATGCTATACAAAAAGCGATACGAGAACGTGGGCGAGTTGCAAACAGAATTGTGCCATATCAGATCGAGTGTTCACCATAAAATTATAAGAAAATCAACAGGCAGCGGGCTCATTAAAAGATTGGCGATTTGCGTAAGACAAGAGGGATCACATTTTGAGCATTTAATTATTTAATTTACAAAAAAAAACCTACTTAATTGACTACGGCAGTTTCGTGTATGTTTTTAATTTGATTAAAATGATTAAT
Source organism: Acleris laterana (assembly GCA_963966035.1). Lineage (NCBI taxonomy): Eukaryota > Metazoa > Arthropoda > Insecta > Lepidoptera > Tortricidae > Acleris > Acleris laterana. The sequence continues at coordinate 3,405,730 of OZ014443.1, forward strand.
TTTACGTTGTTCGTTTCTTTTAAAATACTATGTTACTTAAGCAGAGTTATTATTTTTTAGCTATTCTTTCGATTGGCATCATAAAAGTGGGGTGATTTTTTTTGACATTTAAGTCGGTTCGATTCCCAGACGAAGCAAGTAATTTTTAGAAAATCTATGAATGCAGAATTACTAACTTTTAAAAATAACATAAAGTCTTCTTTGAGCAAAAGTCACTATTTACGATAATTAAGGTACTTCCCCTTCATGTTCCATAAGTTTGGGACGCCCTGTATAACAAGCGTGTACATAAATACTGATATACAGCTTTTATAAGAAGATCAAAACAAAAAGAAGAATAAAAGGTGATTTTAAAACCAACCACGTAGACTGTTGTGAATCATTAGTTTGATCTTGATGATTGATAACAAAAAACTGAGGAGTTACTGTAATTCTCGACTTTGCAAGACTTTTAACGTTGCTAACATAAATAACGTACAAATTAAAGCGTATATTACGTGTTTATTCGACGCAAAATACGTATTTATTTACTTGACTACTAATTTTGTACTTCCCTACCGGTTGTTTGCTCGTCGTTGTATTAAAAGCTTTGTGTAGTGTAAATCGTTGCTGGAGACATATAATTAGACATTTCCAACATGACTGGTACAATTTCAAATTTGAATAATGAAATTGAATTTGATGGAATGGTTTTTAATTACAGGGAATTTACGTATATGAAGAGTTAAATAGAAATAGAAATATTTATTCGACGATCACAACAAAAAAAAACACAGATTAAATTGACCATTAACAAAGAATGGCAACACAGAAAACAAAATTAAATAATAAAGAAAACGAATTTTAAAAAAGCAACAAAAAATAAACAATTGTAGCATAATGTTGCCATGGGTGATTTCTTGACGTCAAAATTGACACCACCATTGATTTTCAGTGGCGCCAACGAAACGATGATTATACAACCTTTTTGTAAGTCTCTTTTTCCCCACGTGGTTGCCGGGTAAGAATAGTACCACTCCATGTCCTCTCGTGGATGTCGTAAGAGACGACTAAGGGAATCAAGGCTGTGTAGTACTGTTAGGCAATGGGCTTGCAACCTGTCACTAATACACTGGTAAATATCTTAGCCTAATTACCTATGCAAAATGTGGTTACAGAATTATTAACAAGTTTTTAGAGTTGTCAGTAATTCTGTAGCTCTGCCTACCCCACTCTGGGAATAAAGGCGTGAGCTTATGTATGTATGTGTATGTTTTTGTAAGTTTCTAAACGTAAATCGTACAAATATTATATTTGTAGTTAGTTTTTTACTCCTTCACGCTACAGCGGCTGGACGGATTTAGATGAAATTTGAAATAGAAAGTGAAAATAACGCGGTTTTTTATTGTACAAACCGTTTACGACCAAACCTTATGTTGACTTTGGCAGTTTTGGAAAATATAAAACGGTAGCAAAATGACAACATTCGACTAAAATGATTATCATTTATCATTTCTAAACCTAAACCCGTTTAAATTTTGTATTAAGTACTTTAAAATCCAACTTTTTTTTTCTTCACCATTTTTCATTGAACGTTTGTCTTTGAACCTTGGACCAGTGTATATGCTGAACCAAGCATTACACGGCTTCCACGCGAGCACCTACCCTCAGTGTCAACGTTATACCTAGTCACTATATCGTCGGTCATACTGCAAAAAACTAACAAATGTAACTAACAAATTTATGATAGAGAAGAATAAACCTTACTACCTATCTTATTAAAAAGGTGCGTTTTGCTCCTCATTAAAAATGATACTTTCGCTTTTTTGCAGTTTCACCGGCGATATGCCAAACGCATGCATTTGTTAGTTAACGAATATAGTTGGAACTGCATCCACTTTAGTTAGTCTAACTTGACGACATCACACGTTAGCTTAGTAGTTATTTACCCTGCCTACGAAGCTAGCGATCACGGGTTCAAGTCCCGGTATAGGCAAGTATGTGTATGACGAGTGCGAGTATTTGTTTCCAAGTCTTGGATATTTCCTATGTATTTAAGTATTTACTTGTTTAAGAAAGTATTTATCACTCATAGTACCTATAAGCCTAAAGCTTTATTTGGGACTAGGTCAGTTTATACGTGATTGTTTAGCCAATATTTATTTATTTAATAATATTTAATAAACGAGCATCTGCACCATTTAAAGTACTACAATTTCGTTCTACAAACTGTGAAGTTGTCTTTCGTATCATTATCAAATACTTTAAGGAAACGTTAAAATATTGTCTAGATGGATTAGAGGTCCTTGCTACAAACGTGCTGTAAAAGGGATTCGAAAACGTGATGTATAACGAAATGTTCATGCCTGAGCTACAGTTTCATTTTATATTAACCCTGGGTTGATATTGACGTGGTTTCATTCAGTCGAAATAATAATTACGCAAAAGTTACATTAATTAAACAACATTTCATCAACATGCGGTTTTAATAACGAAAACCACCATGCACGTCACTATCACAACGTGGAACTAATTAATATATTTAATGGTTGATATTAAAACGTAAAGGTGTGCACCTTAATTTAATTAATTTATTCTAGGGGATCATACATTTGTGTTTCAGCTGTGTATAGCTAATGTTTATTGATAATAACAATGACCTTGCATTATTATTTTATTAAATAATAATAAAGCACCTGAAAGACCGAGCGTTGCTCGGGTTTAAAACGAATTTTCCCGAAGACAAATCGAACAACATGACAGATCGATTTTTCGATGACATTTGAGAATAGGGAAACGACTTACAAAATGGCCCGAAAATAAAAAGGCCTTTACCCTGTAGTGGATGGACGTAAACTGATGATGATGAAATAAAGATAATTGTTCATTAAATAATATATGATTACAGTTGGAGTCAAGTCTCCTTGAAGGAATCCAGTTCCTCAAGCTGAACACTCACTCAGATGAGGGTGTTTAGTCATCCTATTACCAGGAGTTCAGAATCTGTAAGGGTCTACTATGATCGAACAGATGAGACCTGGCTGTCCTTATGATCAAACAGATGTTAATTGAAGTATAGGATTAAGCGCTAAAATACCCCATTTCGTGTCCATTTTATATAAGAACCAGAGATTCTAACCTCGCTTGTAACTTTCTTTGAAAAGTCATCAACATATACTGACCGAGCAAGCATTAACCAGTTTTCGACTCTATTTGTATGTACTGAAGGTTTAAAAGTGGTAAAGGGCCTTCTTGGTCGATTATACAAATACTAACCCTGTCGTTTTAAGCAAAAACGCAGTAACTAAGATAAACCTCCTGTAGTTATATCAACCTTATCGTTAATGGCATAGAATTGAATCTGCTTTGGTGATTGAATTTAAGATATTGCGTATCTCCCATTGCTGTTGCATTTCCCTGAAGTTGCATGTTATGCTTTGGGCCTCAACGTGCTGCATAGAAGTTACAAATAGACAGTTGGTTAGTTGCTTTGAATATAAAGGTAATGCCAAAACGACAGAATAAAACTGATGCAAATACATCACGGTTTTTGAGTAAGACAAGTAAACAGTGATCGCAACAAAGCAGCATTATTGTTAAAAATCTGTCAAGTTTATTTCAGTGAAAGGGACCAAAAATTACACCCTCTTGCTGACAGTCCATCGTTTTGTTTGTCTGGTTCGATTTTAACTCAAGAAGTTAAGATATTTCAAAAGATTACAAACTTATTTTATGTAAAAGAAAATGGCAAAAATGTTTTAAAATTTGAAACCTAAGAAAAATATATTTTCAAGCATTAAAGTGGAAGGGGATAGAATCTGTAAGACTGAAGTTTTACAATAAAGACACATTACTGCCTCCATTTAACACATTAACCCTGCCCCCTATTGAAAAATTAATTGATTATTTCTTACAAGATTGTGATTATTGTACAAAGGTGTCTTGATTCCATAAGAGTCTAAAAAGACGTTTGATATATCAACTAAGATGTAAGTTGACTCACTTACGAACTCGCTGCTGTTGTCAGCTTTGGTGGATAAAACTAAAATGATAAAATATTATGTCAAGTAAGAGAAAAACTCTTTTGTTTGGCTGTCATTTGAGTGCAAGTAGTAGTATTCTCAACGTTGGGTTCCGGTGTGGGCGCCAACTAGTAAAAATAATAGAATTAATTTATTCCCATACTACTCAGGATTGGCAACTCATTTTACTCATTTTGCAATTTCCATTCTTGCGTTCGCATTTGAACTTAAAAATAGATAATTTTCGTACCTTGTCGCGGCTTTTGATATATTACTTAAGACTGCGCCGAGCGTATGCGGGATGTACAGTGGCGCCCTCATTACTATTATTGTGTTTTCTAATAAACTAAAGTATTTTCTTGAAATTGGTCGGTAGGTTTTTGTACTACAAATGAAAACAACTTAAAGGGTATATGACATAGTTTAATAACAATTCACCTTCGAGTTATCAACATAACGGAAAAAAAGTGGCCACCTTTTCCCGTTAAGCTGACTACTCAAAGGGTAATTGTTATTAAAGTTTGATACGTATCCCATAAATTGTGTTTTTACGTGCGGTACAAAAACGTATCGTTTGATTGCAAGGAAATTCTTTAGTTAATTAGAAAACACAATAATAGTAATGAGTGCGCCACTGGACGTTCGACGTTTGCTTGGTGCAGTCTTAATTCAAACCACTCGCAATATAATACATTACTGTGACAAGGTACTAAAGTGTACAGCTAGAATTTAATTTAATCGCAGAGTTGTACCACCATTATGTAGTCTGTATGCTTATTTGCCTTCCTTTTTTTAAACGTAAAATTCCCAGTCAAAGTTACACGAGCGCCATAAATGGAGTAGAGTATAATTTCTATTTGCGTTTACAAACTGAAACGAACGTGAAAAGTAATTAAAACTTACGAATATATCCCCTGTGTAAAAGTATCGCTTGCATACTTGTTGCTTTGTGTATTTTTTCCGTTCCAATTAATGTAGGCAGACTGAACCGAAAAAAAATAGTAGAACACGCACCGAATTTAAAATACAATGGAATTGAGCACCACCTTCTTTATTTTTGAAGTGGGTTGAAAATAAAACACTTTAGGTATATGATTTTAAAGTATAGCAATAGATGACTACATACTCGTTCTATTCAAATGTCAAGGGACCATCAACAAAGGGTATTCATTTCCTTAAGACCTGTCACTTCAAAGGTTTTGGCAGAATACCATTGCTGCGGGTCTCTGCAGTTTTATGCTGAGCCAGTGCCTTTTTTTCGCATTATCACATAGCTCTCTTTCGTACGTAATGGTTTAGTTTATTTTTAGTTTAATGTCAAGATCGTAGCAAGTGGAAAGAAGTGGTCTCTGCCTACCCCTCTGGGAAACAGGCGTGATGTATGTATGTATGTATGTAGTTTAATGTTGTTAGTTGTATTTTTTTTTGGAATTTGTATTTTGGCTCTAATAGCCATGTGCATGTTTGTAAGGAATAAAGATGTTTATCTATCTATCTATCTATCTATCTATCTATCTCTATATCTATCTATCTATCTAACCAGCGGGTGGTAGGACCTTGTGCAGGGTCCGTCCGGATCGCTACCACCGTCTTATTCATTAACCTACCGCCAAACAGCAGTTTTCGCATTGTTGTGTTCCGGCTTGGGGATAAGGCAGCCGGTAAAATGACTAGCATAGAAGCATTCCATCTTAGTACTCAGGGTTGGCAACGCATTTGCAGTCTTAGGATTGCTCTGCAGTCTTGTGAATGCGAATGTCTATGGGTCACAGTTTCCACTTACCATCAGGTGGCCTGTGTGCTCGTTTGTCAACTCTATGCCATAAAAAAAAAACAGAATCAGAACCAAACCAACCAAAACACGGTTAGATTCTCAAAGTTACTTTAATGCAGCCTTTGTCTTAAATCTAAGTAGTTTCAGTCAGATAATAATAATATTGATACAATGCGTCTCCAGTCACAATATTGGACTATACCAGGGAATCTCTCAAATAATAATTTATTCACGTTTTTAATTTCGGTAAAAAGTGTTACATATTCAAATTATTTCAAACTAAACTATGGGCATATTAAAAAAAAACTCATTCACGTTACCTCTTTTATTTCCAGCGGGCCTAGTATGGTTGAGTTTATTTCGTGATAAAATGTGGATAAAGCATACGTCACTCTCATTCTTATTACAATATACGGTGTCAAAAAGTGACGGATGTTGTATCCACATTTTGTCAAGCGATACACGCGATATTACGCCCCCTACCTGGTGGTACCTAAGTGGGATCTGGGACTAGACATTTGCATTCCCAAAAGTAAAATCTCAAGACTTAAATCCTAAAACTGTAAAGGCTTAGTTTTATTGATGGATAAAGCGCATGCTTAGTTGTACATTGCACCGCTGCAATAGCTCCCGGCTCAGCACTGTTAACACAACTCGTCAATGGATTGCTACAGGCATGCAGGCTATTGCCCAGTCATACTAAGTCATAAATGCGTTGCCAAGCAAGGAGACTTGCTAGTAACTTCACCGGCTTTTTTATCCCCATACAGAAACACAACAATGCGAACACTGCTGCGTGGCGTGGCGTGGCGTGGCTCTTGCAAAAGGTCCTACCATCACATTAAGCAACATGGGCAACACGGCGAGATATTTCACAATACACATTAAGTTACACGCAATTCATCACGCAGGAAACAGTTCCCAAGAGAAACACAGTGTACGAATTATGGAAACAAAGTTGGACGGGAAGATGCATTACGTACCGCTAAATGGTAGTAATAGAAATTTCTTGTTCTTTTCAGGACTCCGTGGGGAAGGAATTTTGAGAACCGTTGTACTAATGGTTTTACTATCATAGGGCTTGATGTACATTGCTTAATTAGCTACTTTCGAAATTCGGTTTTGGAAAGCTAACTAAGCATTTTTTTTTTTTTTTTTTTTTTTTTTTTTTTTTTTTTTTTTTTTTTTTTTTTTACATCTAGGCACCATGATAGTATTGAATCGACTCCATACGAGTCGATAGAAAACAGAAACTTTAGCACCTTATTCATCTTAGCTACGCCCTTATTAATTGTCATGTTGACGATATAAAATAGAATTACATCCCATAATAACATGTTAAACCACCATATGTAGGGTAATACAAAAACAACATTATTATTTAATCAATTTTGCGTCGTTATCTAGCCGCCGGCCCACGAAATCTCAAAAATATTTCAAAATTCATGTTTAAAATAGGTCGGTACTTCCACCACAAAGGATTTAAAATTCACCTTGTGGCGGTGCTCCAACCACTCGACCCTCAGTGTAGCTCCAGCATACTGCCGTCTTAAGCAAAAACGCAGTAACTAAGCTAAACCTCCTGTAGTAACATCAACCTTATCATTAACGGTATAGAATTGAATCTGCTTTGGTGATTGTATTTAAGATACTGCTTATTGGCTTCGGAGGGCAGCATAGTGGTGAGACATACTAGGCCAATCGCGAACTGAGTCTTCCGAATACGCGTCCTCAAACTAGCTCCAAAGACTAGTTTTACGAGTATTTAGAAGTACGCGGCTTGTTGAGTATTTCCTAGTTGAGTTGTGTTTCTAAGAGGGAGGTTACGCGCTCAGTTCATTAGATGAGTTTGTCAGTCTGGTAAAATGTTCACAGAAGATGGATTACACGATGAATTTAAAACAACAGATAAAGCAATTTTTACGTCAAAAATGATAAATGAAAATTACAATGTCCACAGAATTTTGTGAACTATGCCGCGCGCGGACCTGCTAGAGGGGGTATTCTTTTTGTAGTGGTGATTTTTATTTTAATCTTTAATTTTTCAGTAGCTTAGTTTTATTTTAATTAAAATAAGTTTAGTTTTTAACTTTGAATTGTATTAAATTAATTAATTATCTAATTAATCATGAAAGCTTTCACAGCTTAAAGCGGTACCTACTCTTAATTTTCAAATGACTGGTTGATTTTTACATGTTTCAGTATTAAATACACGGCTTAGTTAAATTGTTGAGTAGTCAAACAAAAGCAAGCAAGTTGTAAGCTTATGACTTTGTTGTGTTAAGACTGTACCGAGCAAACGTCGAGCGTCCAGTGGCGCCCTCATTACCATTATTGTGTTTTCTAATTAACTAAAGAATTTCCTTGCAATCAAACGATAGTTGAGTTGTGTTTCTAAGAGGGAGGTTACGCGCTCAGTTCATTAGATGAGTTTGTCAGTCTGGTAAAATGTTCACAGAAGATGGATTACACGATGAATTTAAAACTGACATCAGACTGATAAAATATGCCTGTCGCCGTTTTCGTCCAGATTATCAGTCCGTCAGTCTGTGAGTTAGACGCGCTCATTCTCCGGTCATTCTAACCAAATGACGAGAGGACGCCTCAGCCTGTTAGGTTGGTAGTGACCCTGTTTACGAAACTTTCAAATTCAAATTCAAATTCAAATTCAAAATCATTTATTGCATGTCACATTTCGTTTACATTAGATGGAACTACAGACAGGTATGCATGTGACGCCCTGCAAGGGCACAGCAACACGAGAGGGCTAACTATTTCAATATCCTTATATTAAGTTCTTGCACATTATCACAATTTTAACAATAAGATGTATGAGGTATTACACTTATTGCAGTAATCATTAAAAATAAACTAACGGTCCCAGGTTCCATTCTCGGTACGGGCAAATATTTTCGGTTTACGTGAGTATGATATATAGCCTTTAGCCTTTCTCAATAAATGGGCTATCTAACACTGAAAGAATTTTTCAAATCGGACCAGTAGTTCCTGAGATTAGCGCGTTCATGCAAACAATCAAGTTCTTTAGCTTAATAATATCAGCATCGATCATTGCCTACCCATAGTAAATACAAGCCTACAAAGAGCTTAATTAGGGACTAGGCCAAATTGTGTGTGATTGTCTACCATTTTTTTGTAATATGTGCCCAGTAATATGTGCCCAGTTTTTTAGATTTCGTTGCACTCAAGAAATGCTACGACGGTAATAGTGCAATACCGCGTAAGTAACAAATTCAATCAGTTGCAAAACACTACTGACTTATTTTCTAAGCTGTATTTTCTTACTTACGCGGTATTGCACTTTCACCAACGTAATACGACATTAGACGTCCAAACAAACCTTATTCCAGTTAAACGTATCTCCTCTACGTGGTCGTTGAAATATAATAAATAGAAATATTAAATATCTTTATTTGTTTCTGCTTACATAATATCACATCCATGGCTGAAGTCTCCTTTTAAGTAAAAATATACCTGTGCCAGGAGACCCCAAGTCGTTACTCAAACATACTTAACGACCTCTGTTGCCTCCGTAAGTAACATTGTAAAAGCTCTTATGCACTAGACATAAAGAGCTACTTTTACGTCAGCAATATGATTACGATAAGCAAAATAGGCTAAAACAAAGTAGAACACTTCTCAATAAAAAGAACGCATACACCATTTGATAGTCAAAGCAAATTCAGCCCCCTATCTTAAGAAATAAGGTTACATATATACATACGCGGTTCGATGAGACATACGTCCTTTTTTTTGGGCTGAATAAAAACCACGCATTCATATCACTTAAGCTGATAGAATACAGGACCAAATTGTTCCCCTAACCTAATCGGTCATCGACCCTACGTCACCGAATGCCGCAATCAATCTTCATACGGCTTCTGCTTCAGTTTTGTTACAGGGATATGTCGTCACAAAGATACTAACCTATTTATAAGCTGAACAGTGAACACGGCAACGGTTAAAAAAATATAACGGTTAAGGCTTTATTCTAGTCGGTTAATTCATTATTGCCTTTGACAATGTATAGTCAACGTTATAAATAGTTCTAATTGACTTGAAAGTTATGGTGGTCGAGTTAAATACAAAGCGATAAGGTAATGGCACCAATGTTGGACACTTTAAGCTGCACCAATCTAGGACACTTCATTCCTAATTCAAAGAGTATAAGGTTAAACATTTATTGTTGCAAAACAAATGAATAACCCTTATCTTTTGTAAAATAATAATCAAGTGTCCGTCATTGGTCTTTATTAATTACTGGTTTCATCACCCTACCATGTAAAATCAAATAAGTGAGTGAGTGAAATAAGTGATATCCTCACGTTGACAATACGATAACACGTCAAAAGCGATATTTACCTGGGTGCGCCAAAGTTCATAGAATGATTTTTAGTCTAGATATTTTTACTAGTAATTTAAATGTTATGTTTTTGACCTAAGTTTACATTCTACTTGGTAGGTAAATTGGGTCCATATTGGCTCATATAAAATTTGTAGTCCGAATGTATTGCTACTCATAATCATCGTAACTCATATCGTATTTTTTCTTAAACGGTTTTTAATTCTGATTTTTTGAAATATCTGGCTGGTAAATGAGGTCGGAGGTGAGGTGGTAATGAAGTGAACAGACAACTCATAGAGAATATCACATAGCTTAATAACAATTCACGTTCGAGTTATCAACTTAACGGAAATAGTGGCCACCTTTTCCCGTTAAGCTAACTACTCAAAGGGTAATTGTTATTAAAGTTTGTTACGTATCCCATAAATTGTGTTTTTACTTGCGCTACAAAAATAAATCGTCTGATCCAAGGAAATTCTTTAGTTAATTAGAAAACACAATAATGGTAATGAGGGCGCCACTGGACGCTCGACGTTTGCTCGGTACAGTCTTAACACAACATAGTCGTAAGCTTACAACTTGCTGGCTTTTGTTTGACTACTCAATAATTTAACTAAGACGTGTAATACTGAAACATGTAAAAATCAACCAGTCATTTGAAAATTAAGAGTAGGTACCGCTTTAAGCTGTGAAAGCTTTCATGATTAATTAGTTAATTAATTAATTTAATTAAATAATGTACTCGGCTATTACGCTCGTCCAAGTTGATTACATTATTCGACTGCATGCTGACATTTTTACTCTATTTGAATATTCACAAAATTCTGTGGACATTGTAATTTTCATTTATCATTTTTGACGTAAAAATTGCTTTGTCTGTTGTTACATTCAAATTTATTCATGAAACGATCGGGTTAAGACAGTTTTTGGTAAGGTTTATATTTAAGGTTATTCAGATTTATGTTATTATTTCTAAAGGGTTTACTTTAACAAGTTAAATGGGTAAAATTTACATTGTTAAATACATGTTTGATTAAATAAACGATCTACAAATCTTTCAAAAATCAAGTTTTAAAAAGCCCAACTGTTCCTAATCAACTTTAAATCATTATAAACCCTAAATGATCATTAAAAATTAAACATAATGAAAATGTAATTTTTGAGTTAATTGCACGGGCTTTTGTTTCCTTTATTTGTTTCTTTTAATTTTTTGCAAAATATAATCTGCTTATCAAGGCCAAACTAATGAGTCCCAATACGTAAGACGGTTCTTCGTTAAGTATAGCGGAGATCCTGTCGCCACCTTCCGACTCCATCATCAGATCAGGGTAGTGATTCTGTAAACAACGCCGGTAGTGCGGACTGTCGAGTGATACCAAGCGGCGAGATTAAGTAATCCCGTCAGTGCGAACAAAACACATTGTAGCGCGTGCATTTTCAATTTAGCAGCACGATGGGTCGAACGTATAAGGCTGCTTAATTGAAAATGCACGCGCTACAATGTGTTTTGTTCGCACTGACGGGATTACTTAATCTCGCCGCTTGGTATCACTCGACAGTCCGCACGACCGGCGTTGTTTACAGAATCACTACCCTGATCTGATGATGGAGTCGTAAGGTGGCGACAGGATCTCCGCTATACTTAACGAAGAACCGTCTTACGTATTGGGACTCATTAGTTTGGCCTTACATACCATACTATTACATTGTCATCAGGTTTACATAATACGACGCTTGAAAGGCGAAATGGGATAAGCGACCAAATAGTAACTTTACAGGAGAGCCAAAAAACGGCACAGATTTTTGAAAAAAAATCACTATAATTTATTTTATAAGCCGATTTTCAAAATTCAACTTTGTACATGATCATGATGGTGTTTTCTATATACTGTGCTCAATAAATTACCCACAAAGGTATTATTTTAGGATTTAGTGTAGCTTACGCAAATTGATCTCAAAAACTGCAGGAGGTAAAATTATCTAACCAAAAATTGTGGTGAAAAATGAATCAAGTAAAAATGTCTAACGGGAAAAAGATTTAAGAGATAATTAGGAAAAACTATCTAACCGCAAAACCTTTCAAATTTAAGAACAATGTTAGATTATATAAAAGTCATTTTTAGCCAGAAATTAAATCAAGACAAATAATCTAACTGCTATGAGCGACAATTTTAAACTTCAAAATATTTTATCTAAGCTAAAATTTAACCCTCATAATTTTTTCTCCACTAATAAATCACCACCAAAATTCAAGATATTGATGAAAAAAGTAAATATAACAACTGTTACGAATATTAATGGGTCTTTAATAAAAATAAACTGAAAAAATCCAAATGACTAAACAAATATAGGTACTTCACCTATTTGAAATAAAAATAAACAAATAAAGTTAGACAACAATTATCAGAGATCAAAAAAAAGTTATAGTCAAACTATTTGTCGACAAATTTTTTTGTACTAAAAACTCTAATACTTAGAGTAACTTTAGAATTAGCGACAGTAAGTAGTTTAAAAATTATTGCAGGTAAAACAGGATAAGCGACATTACTCTCGAAACTCATATCAAGTAAAAGGCTACAACCTACAATAGTGCGGATAAAGACGTTTAGGTTATTTGATCTAAGGCATTTTTTGTACTGCCGTCCATTAACTAAAAGGCGGCTAAAGGCACTTACGACCTTTTTGAGTTATATATACAGGGCGATTCAGCTACTTATTAGCTATCGATCTATCTAGGTTTGGTTTCAATATCTTTAAAAACAGCCGAGATACAGCCTTCAGAAAAGCGGCTAAATTCAGATTTTTTGGGATATTACTACCAAAAAGGCGGTTATTTAACACTTACCTATCTTAAAGGCGATTAAAAGTCGATAACTGACAATTTTTAAACGTAACACGTGTTACGGTACAAGACTTAAAAGCAGCTATTTTATTTTCCACAACTTAAAAGCGGCTATTGGACTTTTGCCATCTTATAGCTTAAGAACGTAATATTCAACTGCAAAAGAGGTCCTAGATTAAAAAGCGGTCTATCCGTGTTTACATAAGAAATAAGCGGTTAAAATCCAATAGCCGCCTTTTTGTACGGAAATTTTATTATTTTTTATCAAAATAAATAACTAAAAGGCCGTCACGGTTTTATAATCTAGAAACCAAAGTAATAAAAAACAATTCTTGCTTCATTAAATGGCGGCTATACGACATTGCCTAACTAAAAGGCGGCAACTCATTCTCCGCACAGCAGTCGCCCTATCCCCTGTCTCGCCTGTCGGGCTGACGGCGTAGGCTGAAGTCAGTCGCCGAAGTGCTTATCTAAAGAGCTGAGGGCCCAGACAAGATGCACTACGCTAGCTAGCGTTTCTTTTCGTTTAGTTTTTAAACCAATCGCGTCACTGGTAGATGACGTGATACGAAAAGTCACGTTAAAAACTAAACGTATAGAAACGATAGTTAGCGCAATGCATCTTGTCTGGGCCCTCTGGTCGCTTCGCAAGCGGCGCGGGCGTCGATTTCCGCCAATTCCACCATGCCGCTGCCTCCAAGAAAAACGTCTACGTAAAGTTAAAATTTCTCAAAAGGCAGTTAGGTTTAGCTAGTACCTACTATTAAGTAAACTTTCGTTACTGTAGCTTGGTCCTCCGCTCGCTTTATAGTAGGGGAGCCCATGAAACTAAACCTAGTCCGATAAGACTACCGGATGAGATATATTATTATATATTTAGACGCATCGTTAATGGGAGAACACGAAATGGCGGATCCATATTGGCTCATATAAAATTGGTCTTTCGATTTTGTATACAAATAACGATTTGTGACTATACTGATCATAACTCCGAAAAAATTTGCTCATACTTTTTTGTTCATACTTTTTTAAGTCATAATTATCGCAACTCATAAAGTAATTTTTCAAAAAACTGTTACATTTTAGATTTTTATAAATCTAACCAACCTAACTTAATTTTATCTAAACGTAAGATATTTAAGAAATTGTGAAAAGTGTACGGTTCCATGAATATTGGCGTTATAAGTTCAGATGATAAGTTCCGATCATTTCTACTAAAAAAAATATGAAGAGTATGAAGAGTGATCATTAGGTTGTAAAATTCTATGAGATTCAATTTCGGAGTTCCAATAATCTAACTTGCAATTTTATATGAACTTTGGCGCTCCTGAAACATACCAAACCAAACAAAACCCTGGCACGGTATTAAAAAAAAAATCAAAGAAATTTTTAAAATCGGGTTTTTGGTATGATAAGACTCCCAAATTTTGTTTGTTCCTCGAAACGGGAGGTGTAGGACTATTACGATAACGCAATGCTGCAAGCCTTCACAATTGGCCTTATCAGTGCCAGCAGCATGACAAAGACGCCTCGTACGATCGACCTCCTCAAAAAACCAATGCTCATCAGAAAGAGCATCAATTTTTGTGTCGGGAAAACCACTGCTGCATTTTCCAAACACTGGAGAAAGAGGTTGCTGCAGCGATTGAAGGTAATTCTTTGCGCAGCTGTATTCGATCAGACTACCGGATAAGATATATTAGGTCCTTACCTATGAAATTGGCGTTTTATATGGAGAATTTTATGAAAACTGTGGTTTTCATACATTTAATTTTGCGGATTATTTTGAACGTCAAATAAAAACCAAACAAAATTCTGTCAGGAATTTTGGACACTTCTAAGTTAGATTATACATATCTTATTTACTTAAAAATATTTGGCTTCATAAAACTCTGCGTAATTGAAACACTTGAACTCGCAACACATGAAAAGAGTTGAGTTCACACTTAAATTTTAAACATTAAGTTAGAAATTTAACCATATTATTTGTATCTATAACCTTTGTAAAATTAAAAAAGATCTTGAAAGTTAAAATTGAAATGACTAGATTCCGTACGAAAAAAAACGCCAATTTCATAGGTAAGGACCTAATATATATTTAGACGCGTCGTTAATGGTAGTACACGAAATGGTGATGCTGCTATGCAAAAAACCTGGCAACGGTATTGAAAAAAAAAACCAAAAAAAAACTTTTCTATTTTACGATAAGACTCCCAAATTTCGTTTGTTCCTCGAAACAGGGGAGGTGTATGACTATGCGATAATGCAGTGCTGCAAGCCCTCATCATTGTTCTTAACAGTGGCAGCACGATCTACCTTCTCAAAAAACCAATGCTCATCTCAAAGAGCATCAATGCAGCATTTTCCAAACACTGAAGGAGAAAGAGGTTGCTGCAGCAATTGAAGGTTGCCCTCCGCGCAGCTGTATTCGGCATTTAAATTTTGTCTGCGAAGTCGATTTTAACCTACTTACTTCTAATTGCCGGATTGACTTGACATGTTGCATACAGGTTATTCCGATGACAAAACAATATTACGTTATCATCGAATTGGTATTATGAGGAATACTGCCGCATCCAAATCGGTTTATCTGTTTGGGAGCTACGATGCCACAAACAAACATTCAAATACATAGACATAGAGATACACGTTATAAACGAACACCCCTTTTTTTATTTATTAGTTATTGGATGTCTGTTAACCGCAGAAGAAGAAGTTCCAAGTGTTTTAACTGATGACAGCCTTCTATTTTAAGAATGAGCAATTGATCTCGTTTTGTTTTTATAAGTTTAAAGAAAGGTATTATTTAGTAGCTAAGCAATAGAAAGTTACGCGTTTAAACTGTGATTTTATCAGTGTATCTTTGCAATTGGTTCCTTTATTATAAAGATTTTATATTTTGTATGAATGAATTTGATTTCAACATAGTAAATGGTGTTTTTATTAAGTTTAATTTTGCTGTGTTTTTAGCAGCTTCCCGAAGTCATTGGATGTAGTAACATACTTCGATTGCAATCCATAGCAAAAAAGCAGTTATTTTTGTTTGTTCTTCAATTAACTGCCTTTTTCTCTAGCATTGATGATACAAAACGTATATTAGATTCTGCCATATGCACTCATTTTAAACTAGAAGGCAGTTAAAGTCGTATGGCCGTCTTATAGTCATGTCTGTTTGCACAGGATTAACTAGGTATACATAGCTAAAAAGCGGCTATATCATGTAACCGCCTTTTAGTTATGTTTTTCATATAACTTTTTTGTATTTGTATAATCTATGGTGGATTACCTAAATTACTGAACTAGAAGGCGGCTAAACATACTTTAACCGCCATTAAGCTTTGTAACGTATTTCATAAAATGCTACGGTATCATAGCTAAAAAGGAAAATCGAAGATTTCAGCTACAAAAACAAGTAAAATCATATCAAATTTATATGTATAAAATAGAGCAAGTCTCGAATATTAGTATACAAAAAAAAGTACAGGGATATCGCTCACCAGTTTTCAGAGACATGGTTTCCCATGTTTTTTGGCCATAACTCAAAATGACCCTCTTGCATTTAGCCGCCTTTTAGATAATGGACGGCAGTGTATTTCTGTAAATATAGGTAAAATGATATAAAGGAAATAAAAATACGTTTTACGATGAAGTAATAAAATATAACCGACACATAAAAAGAAAGTTGTAAAAAAGACAAACAGTCTAAGTAACATTTTGTAAAAAAACATTTTATCTAATCTCCTATATTCAAAAACCTGTAAAAAAGAAGTCGCTTAGTAACAAAAATAGATCGGTGTTTCTAAAAATCACCGATGGGATAAGCGACATAAAAGTCGTCATACGGGCGCGAGACCCGGCTCATGCGACGCAGAAAAATCTGCTGATTTTAACGATGCATATAACTCAATATCACAAAAAATGTCGCTTATCCCATTTCGCCTTTCAAGCGTCGAATGTGGTCCAAATTTCAGCCTATTCCATTGACGGGAACTTCAAAATTGACTTGCAAAGTAAGCAGACAATTTACAAACTAACATACTGTACAATCAGCGTATGTTAAATAAAAGCTTGTTAAAATACGGACGTTTATAATTATCTGGACGTCACTGTATTGTACGGATGTGGATGGATGGCTAAATGACAATATGTAATTAAATATAAACATGCGGGTGTTAGGACCATGTGCAGGGTGCGTACGGCTACCACCATCTTATCCATTAACCTACCGCCAAACAGCCGTGTTCACATTGTTGTGTTCCGGTTTGGGGATAAGACAGCCGGTGAAATGACTAGCATAGAGGTATTCCATCTTAGTCCTTAGAGTTGGCAACGCATTTGCACTCTTGTGAATGCGAATATCTATGGGTCACAGTTTCCACTTTAACGACTTTGGTGGCCAGTGTGCTCATTTGTCTTCTCTATGCGATCAAAAAATAATGTATTGCCTCACCTTCAATCACGGCTCTGACACGTTCATTTACTTCCTGAGTGATCGCTCATCTTATCCGACAATTCCAGTGCCCCGCCATTCAAACTTCATACAATATAGACCCGATATTGAGTACTTGGCATGTAATGTGGTAATGAACTTGGACCTATTTCGTCGTAAGTTCGTAAAAAGATGAATCGGTTTATAATAAATAAGAGGGAATGATTTGGTACTCTGCCGTTTGGGTGAAATATTTTTGCCCGAATCTATTTAAGTATAATTTTTTTTACAAATATAAGTGCTTGCTATTTGGCAAGAAGCAAGAAAAATTTGCCAAACGAGAATCTCAAATAATATATTTTTATCAAGAGAAACTGCCCTATTGTAGGCACTTTACCAATTACTGGGTCCATGAACCTTATTTTCATAGGCCTTATTTTAATTTTCTATTAAATATAGGCAATAAATAATTAACCAACCATAAAAATAGAAAATAGAAATAGAAATAGAAACATTTATTCGACGAACACAAGAAAAAAACAGAACAGAGAAAAACATCATTAAAATAAGATGCCTGATACTTTAAATTCCATCCTTGGCTATTTTAAACTTTTTAATTTTTAAATTAATAGGTTCTTAGAAAACGGATTGACCTTTTAAATATTGAAATTGAAGTTTGTGGGTCTTTACTACGTATTCCTAATTAAAATGTTCTTATACGTACTTATAGATACCGTATTTTGTAAAGAAATCTAAACAAATTCTTCCACTTTTCAGTGAAAGTGAAAAAGGTTACCTCAGGTATTTAAAAGTACCAGACATACTCAACAATAACTGCTATAGTTACTGTCTGTGTTGCTGTTGGTGTTGCTGTCTGTCTTTTACGCTCACCGTAACATTAACTGCATAGCAATGTCAGCCCCCTGATAACCTTTACTGACTTGGCTTTATAACTTTTTACTTCTTTTCAAAAGAGAATTTAGACTCACGATGTATATCAGGATGAAAAATCATGTTATGATTTCTATAAAATTTAGCAGAATATAAGGAAAATATGGCTTTTAATTAAATAGGTCTCAGATCCCACTTGCCATACAAAAAAAATATCAAACTACCTAGTTAACCCAGAAATTTCATTAAAAATAAGTAGTCACAGTAAGAAAAGGTTAGTCACTTTTGGACCACTGAAATAGAGTCGAAAAGTGACGAACCTTTTTTTACCGTGAATCCCTGCCTACCTAATTGGTTAGTTGCTGACTAATGCTGACTTGGCAAATTAGTAAAAGGATACTATCGTCGTAATGAACTTTACCTTCTCAGTATTTAATTAAGGTATCCGGTATCGTGTCCCCAAATTGCCCACTTGTTGCCATTTACAAGTAAGATAAGCTTTATTTGTGGAATTGCTACAAAGTACTTCGGTTAGGACTTGTATTTTTTATACCTTTTGAACGCCACAGACGGCTGTGGCCGACATACGAAAGTCGTGCCACTGACGCCACCGCGGCTACAGCCGTCACAAGTCCAAGTTTAAAAGAGACTTTGTTTCGTATGAATTTAGTTGTCATTTGTATAGCATAGCAAATGTGTTTGGCGTGTGAGTGACGCATTTTTTAATCGACGAAAGGCGTTCAAAACGTTAATGATTTTTATTTCAAAGAAGAGTGGAATTCAGTCATTTTCATTTTGTATGATGCTTAGGTAACTAGTGGATTACTCAGAAGACGTGTTAGCCTAGTTGGTAGACCCTGCCCTCGAAGCTAGCGGTTTTGGGTTCGATTTCCGGTATGGGCAAATATTTATGTGATGAGCGTGATTGTATGTTCTGAGTCTTGAGTGTCATCTACTTATATTTAGAAGTATGTATTTATCTAGGTATGTTTATTAAAATCTAGTACTCATAGTACAAAAATGCCAAAAATGTCTACCACCCTACAGTTTTCGAAGACCGATTTTCCCTTGCAATAATATTATGACAGTGATCTAGAGCCGTGAGTGAAGCCTAGAGTTTAGTTTGGGACTAGGTCAATTTATGGAAGATTATACCTTGATATATATTTATTTACATTAATTTAACAAAGAGGTGGGTTGAGGTAGTTAGTATTGATATTAGAAGACAATCGCACATAAATTATGGGAAATGTTTGCATCACGAGCGTAAGTATTTATGTATTTATTATTTATATAATAGTTAGGTATGTTTATCGTTGTTTAGTACCCATAGAACAACCCTAGAGACTAGGTTAATTGGTTTATGATTTTCTCTGGATATTTTTGAATTTTATTCACCTCATAATAACACTGAAACCTCGCAAACTCATCTACGACCTCATATTCACCTAAACAGCAATACAATTACACGATCAAAGTTGAACCGCTCGAAAAGTCGTATAACAAAGTTGTAAACTACTTTACAACTTAGTTCTTGACGTATCGCTATAGTTTCGGTTACCTCCTTTCGGAGTAATCTTGAGTACTTCTTATTAACTATCTAAAGTCCTTTTGTAGAACATATCTGGTTATTATTTTACTAGCGGTTGCCCGCGACTTCGTTCGTTCAGAAAAATATAACATAGCCTATGTTCATCAGGGATAATGTAGGATTGTAATGGTGAAACAATTTTCAAATCGGTCCAGTCGTTTGGGATTCTATTCAATTCAAACAAACAAACAATCAAAATCTATCCTCTTTATAATATTAGTGTAGAACTCAACTTAAGTAGTTCTTTAGCATCGTTAGTTAAATTTCTAGAGACATTTAAAGGACTATTAATTCGTTCCCATATCAAACTTGTGCATGAAAAATCATCACTAACAAGGAACGTCGTGATCGTTATTAACTGGCTGAGTGCAAAAGTTAAGTTAACGTTAATAACGTTTACTTTTAATACACTACTCGTTAATTTGTATATAAAATTCTGGTAAGGACGGTTTCTGCGTAATGACGCACCAAAAAATAAGCATGTCTTGGCAATATGGCATTTCAATTCACTACGTCTGACCCATCACTTAATTCTTCATACGTATCAAATTCAATTTCATGACCATCACAGGGGATTATTCGATTATTCTAAATATATAAAAAAAACAAGTTAATTCGAATAAATTATATTAGCAAGAAAAAATACACAAAAATGGATTTTGTATGAAACTTTATGCTCTAAATCAAATAAGTGCCATATTTGTCTACATATTTTGAAAGTGATAGCATTGATAGAATAAAATGTCTGAGTCGTTTATAATTATTATTACTCAAGAAAAATACATACATACATACATAAACTCACGCCTTTATTCCCAGAGTGGGGTAGGCAGAGCTACAGAATTACCAACAACTCTAAAAGCTTGTTAAAAAATTAACTGAATAACTATTTAAGTAAAAGTATTATGGCAAGGAATCCTGAGTAAAGCATTAAAGAAAGCCTGATTGGTCTCCAATTTCTAATAACCGCTTACAAACCAAAGACCACAATACTAAACATCTAGCTATTGTTGCGTAAAATAATGACACCATAATGATAAATGATAAACAACCCGACCAAACCAAAATAGAAATCAGAACGAATGATTTATTTTGAAAGGCGTATCTATTTTCAGCGCATGTCAACTCGCTCTGTCAACAAGTTGCTCAACATGTTGATGTCGGTGATGATTTGGAACAAATGGATTTAAATATAAGATTCTTTCACATTAGGTGACAACCGCGCGACAAATTAGCTGCTGCAGAAGAAACTACTTTGTAATGATAAAAACACACTGAGCTAAAAGCGAAGAAATACAAGATGTGTTAGGGATACTTTCCATTTGGTACAATTTACAGCATTTCAGATAATTTATTTACCTAATTGAAAACCATTAAAAAAAAATCTTTACCGAATGCCGAAAAAAATCTGCGCATATTTTCAAAACAAAAACCGTAGACAATCTAGATAGCTCATTCGGCTTTGAATCTTCAATTTAAATAAAAAAATTAAATAAAAACCAATATTTGAGATTCATTCTTTTAAAAAACCATGTCTTCCTACTATTCAATTCGACTACTTGTTCAAAAATGACACGACATTTGCAATACCGTTCCACTATGTCTGTTGCAATAGGGTACTTGCCTGTGGTTATAATAAACAAAGATGCTTTGCATATAGCTAGTTTTAATGACGAGGATTATGATTATAGTTTTTATTTAATTTAATAAAGTCGTTATTTTATTATATATCTTATAATAAAATAAAGATTTTTAATCTATATTGAAACACCAATGAGATTGCGTGACGTCATCTTACTTAATGTTTTTTTTTTATCATACTATCTGTGTCACCAACTCGAGACAGTGACAACTCTTATAATCTGTGGTGACAACTGTGACATGACAAGATTCATTCTGTCTGCTGCGTTTACTGTAAACAAAGATTTGAACTTGAGTCTACTGGCGAAAAAACTTACATTATCTCATACGTACTGGGTTAGCCGTTAGCAAATAGGTACATTGCAATAAACAAAGATCCAGCTATGGCGTCTTTGGTGAACACATTTACCAAAGCAGACAGTGTCAATTTGCCGAAAATCGACACAATAATGGTAGCAACTTTCTTCGCGGCGAATCCAGATTTTTGTTCCGCTGAATTCAGGAACGTGAAAACTGCCAGGTAATTATGGTTCGTAAGAGAGACAACCAATTATAACAAGTTGATTTTAAATAAAGCTAGTTTAACCAAAAACACGTTGCTTACTTTAATCTTGATTTTGTTTTTGCTCTTACTTTAACTTCTTCGAGGCTATGTCAAAATAAAATTTTTTTTAGGTTTCTTACTCATATAACATATCGTTTTTTCAGATCTTCAAGAGAAACATACGGGGACGATGCCATTGGTTATGTTCAACTGTGTCGCGAAAATTACTTGTGTGTAGTGAAATGCAAAATATGTCCAGAACATAAAGTTCATAGCAAACAGTACAATGTCACTCTTACAGTGAATGAAAAGGCGGAGCAAGTTATAAGTGTAGAGTGTCATGACTGTGTTGCGTGCCAAGGGGGGTGTAAGCATTCAGTGGCTTTTCTGATGTGGGTGCATAGGAGGAGTGAAGAGCCTTCTTGCACTTCAATTGAATGTTACTGGAAAAAATCCAATCTATCTCGCGTAGGCAGTACAGTAAAATTTATCACTACTAAAGATTTGCAGAAACGACCACCTCCCATGTGTAGTGCAGAAGAAAATAATGTGTTTACTTTATTTATGGCTGAAGCAAAAAAACGGAAGATCAGTAATTGCCAATTACTTAAATATCAACCAAACTATGAAGTGAATACAGCACAAAGTCTTTCACTTCATTATTTATGTGTAATGCAAAGTCAATCTGACTGTGACCAATTTTTGAACTCAATTGCTTATATATTTAGTGAAGAAAGTGTCAAGGCAGCAGAGATGGAGACTAGAAACCAGCATAAAAACCGATTGTGGTTTGAACTAAGGTATGGCAGAATAACTGCATCAAAAGCCTATGAAGTAAGTCGCTGCCAAGTTCCTGATGGGTCACTAGTGGAAACTATTATGGGTGCTAGAACTCCAGACACAAAAGCAATGAAGAGAGGGCGTAATTTAGAGTCTGAAGTTAGGGAAACAGTAGAAAAACATCTTGGTCAAAAGATAAAAACATGTGGCCTAACAATCTGCAAACAATATCCTATTCTGGCAGCGTCTCCTGATGGTATTGTAAATTATTATTCAATTTTGGAAATTAAATGCCCTATGAGCCAACTGACTTATAAAAATTACATACAGGGTGGAAAAATATCAGAAAAATTTATGTTTCAAATGCAGATGCAAATGTATATAACAGGCCTAAAAAGTGGATATTTCTGCATTGCTGACCCTGAATTTGAGGTAAACCAAAAAGTTGAAATATATATTAAAATGCTGTATGATGAAACAAAAATCAAGGATACTTTCGATGTACTCTTGCATTTTTGGAAAACAAATATTTATCCTAAGCTTTACCGAAGCATAAATACAGTGCTCTAAGTGTCTTAATAGCTGAGCATCCAGCTTGTTATCGCTATCACACTTGCCTTCGCAACTGACAGTATTATTTGTCACTTGTTACACACACACACACACATGTTGTTATAAATAAAACTATATGCATACGAGTTTTTTGTTTTATTAAAAAAAATATATAAAGAATGTTACACACAACACACATTAACTAACAGTGAATTAATATTAAACATCGTTTGGTATATTATTCTACAGCTGTTTTATCTAACGAAAGCGAGCGGGCCATACTTGTAGATGCACATGCACCTTGTAGTTAAGCATCGCCGTAGTGTGCGTATGTATATGCATTATTATAACTACTAGTATGGCCCTCCCGCTTTCGTGAGATAAAACAGCCATATACATATTTTATCCATCTAGTGAGTGCTTTCATAATTTGCCATTGAATGGCGTAGCCCGGCACGATTTCGCCGTCACGGCGAAACAGGGGGCCGATATTTATGGATTTGTTTAGACACCCTTTTAATGGTTATTTAAGCCTTTAATACAATTTTTAATACATTTAAATACAAAAACAAGTTTTAATAATAGTAAAATATAACACAACTAACCTATAATATAAATCCCTTCATTACCCCCACTTGCGGCATCGTGTCGAGGACACTCGCAGCGTTACCCCGTTGCACTGCGATGCTCAGTCTTTGGGCAAAAAAGGAGCCTTGCCTGTGGTCGCCAGAGACACCTATTAATTTGTCACTTCTTTAACAATTTTTTTGTGTCAGATGACCACGGACCAAACGTTTCCATAGCATACATACATACATACATACATAAACTCACGCCTTTATTCCCAGAGTGGGGTAGGCAGAGCTACAGAATTTCCAACAACTATAAAACTACTATGGTTTGGGCGAGGTCTACGGCGGTCCCTGGCTTGCGAGAAGAACCTTGGACGTGAGACGGTGCTAGCGTATCAACACAAGTGACATCCCACGACGACCAAGATGCCACGGTATTAAAGTGCATCCGTCGGGTCTCTTTCCATCTGAAAAATAGGTACCATTTCAAAACAATACCCGGTGCCCGGGGCGATGCATACCGATCGGAGTGCGTTTGCCGCTCAAGACTACGTTACGGTACGAAACTTTGAACCGTGTTAAACAATATGTAATGTTGTTAACTACTTTGTTAAACAGTATGTGATGTAGTACTTACATCAAAATGATCCTCACAAAAGTACATTGTTGAATTTGCGGAGAGTTGTGTCCAGTCCCTTCTTGAAAGGTCTAACCATTGTTTTCTGGATTCGGGGTCTCGAGGTACAGGAATAAATAGTTTTGCAGGTGTTCGTTTTGAATTATTTACGCAGCTAGGCACTATACAATACTGGTAATAAGATTTTAAACTCATATTGATGTATCATATTATTATCATAATTTACAATACTACCCAAATATAACCCCACTTTTTGAAGTTTTAAATTGTCCGTTGGGTTGAATGACATTTGACATGTGTAATATGACGTCATAACACAGATCATACAGAAAGATGTCGTTTTGGCTGTAAAGAGTTAAGGCAATTATTTATTTATTGTTTTATTATTGTTATCGGGTTAATATCCGTGCGAGTTTTTTTTTACTATCATAAAATGGATTACTAATTAAGTATAAGTACTTTTCACAAACTAGGCAAATACCCTATTATCGTGCAGTCCTATTGTTGTGTCATGCAGCGCTAACCCCAATTAAGCAGCCGGTCTCGACTGCTCTAAACAGACCGTCTGTAAAGGCACTTAGTTCCATGACCAAGCTTAATGTAAAAGCACTCTTAGCTGTGGATTTCTCGCATTCCTCTTTAGCATCCTGTCAACGAATAGGGCAGTGGAATTTGTCAAGATAAACGAAAAGCAGAAATTAATGTGGCACGAGAAATGTGTTGGAAAGTTTTGGCTGGAGTAAAGATTAAGGGGCTATCAATGTCAACGTCGGACGTTGTGTTGTATAGACGGAGATAAATTAAATGTGTAGGTTATAAAACTATCCATTTTATCTTCCTAGCCGATACTCGTAAAACTGACTAACAAAATGAAAATGAAAAATGAAAAAGTTTATTGAATATAAAAAACATTTCAGTGGTTATAACACGACCCTGCATCCTGAGCTAGGAAGCACTGTTACGGGATGCAGTTTCGTTCGGACTCACATTTAGAAAAAAAATATATGTGTGTGTGGGTGGGTTTAAAAATTAAACTGATTTTTGAGTTAGTGACCGAAGTTTTTTTTAAAGTGAATGTGTAGATTAGGAACAGATTAAAAAATACTAAACGAAAAAATCTACCATTATTAATCCATAATTTAATTATATCATCAGTCATAACAAAAATTAGGTATACATCAAAATAAGGTAAATATTTAAATCAAAACTACTGCAATTATTTTGTTAAAAATAATTAATTAAAATCTAAAGCCAAGAATTAGCCTATTCCTCGAAATCCCAACTATTAAATGTTCCGAAACAAATCGATATTTCAGTCCATTTCGGAAACGAAACCAAAATAATTAATGTAAAACTAACTTCTAAAAGTCGTAATCGAGTTTCCGAATTCAGCTCGATATTCGAGAGGGGTAGTCGTGATCTCAAACGTGGAACATTCAAGATTAAATCTAAGTTATATACAATAAAGTTCTCTTTGGACTGTTAGGTAAAAACCTTTAAGTCTAAAGTAACTTGAATGCGTAATCAATTGAACTCTGTGAAGTTAAGTAGGTAATTGGATTCGAATCCAGTGATTAGGCAGAGTGTTTTACGGGCAAACATCTTAGCTGTCGTAATTTGCCCTTTTAATGGCCTTTGTGAAGCCATTTGGACAATGATTTCACGATTTACAAGTAAGAACAAGGTTTTATACCTAAGAGAGGAAAAAGATCGAAGCTAGTGGTCCTGGGTTCGAATCCCGGCAGATATTTTGTGTGATGAGCGCGAATATTTGTTGCTGAGTCATGGATGTTTTCTAATGTATTTAAGTATGTATATAAGTATTTATATCGTTGTTTAGTACCCATAGTACAGTCAACAGCAAAAGAAACTGATGAAATAGGGTCCCAAAATTATCTATACAATACATTAAGTCAAATGCTACGGACTATTGTAGTTGATCAAAAGTAAATGAGCTCAATAACGTGTCATAATAAGTGATCACCATTATTTCGATTTTTGAAAACTCAATGACAGTTTAAGTTATCGTTGAACATTTCGAATTAAAGTTTTAACTATAAAATCTTGGTTTTGGGACAACCTCGGAGTACTTTGGTTAATATCGGTTATGTTCGTCGAAAAACATGCGAAGTGACAAAATAGCAATCTCCCTTACGCCAAGATTTAAAATAAGTTTTTATTACATCTTGGAATTATTTGCCATAAATCCTTCTTTTGCCGATATTGTTGGAATGACGTTATTTTGGTATTCAATTCACGTTTGACGCTTTTGATAGAAATGTCATGTCAGGCTTCTGTTTTGCACAGCTGTTATGATCACTTTCTTTTGACTAATTAAAACATCAATTAATTTAGCACTTTAATATAACATGTTATATTTGGGATGCCATGACAATAGATATTTTGAAATGTTGATTTTGATCACTTACTTTTGACGTTGACTGTACAAGCCTAGAGCTTAGTTTGGAACTAGGTCAATTGGTGTGAGATTGTCCCCTTATATTTATTTATTTATTATTAGTACGTGATTCGTTTTAAACAACCATCGTTTTTCTTCATCATCATCAGCCTATATTAGTCCACTGCTGGACATAGGCCTCTCCCATTGCACGCCAACGAGCACGATTCGTGGCCACTCTCATCCAGCTCTTGCCAGCCACCTTGCGAAGATCGTCACTCCACCTAGTCTGAGGGAGTCCTACACTACGTTTGCCAATTCGCGGTCTCCACTCAAGAATACGATAACTCCAGCGATTATCGGTTCTGCGGCATCTCTTTTAATTTATACAAATCTTGCTAGTCAAGTTTGAACCAGTTCTCGTTAATGGAACGGGCTGAAATTTAGACCACATTAAACCCAATAAGGATCTTGGTTATACCGAACCCACCATGGGTTTTATTACTTTGGTAAAGGATGAAACAGAAACTGACTCATCAAAGCAGAGCCTATACTAATGAAGTACTTATTTAAGAGCTGGGCACTAGAGGTGAGCTGTTTTCAGAGTTCCCATAACATGGACATACCTTGTCATTCAATGGTAGAATACATGGAAAATCTTAGCCTAATTGTGCAAAATGTGGTTACAGAATTATTAACAAGTTTTTAGAGTTGTTAGTAATTCTCTAGCTTTGCCTACCCCACTCTGGGAATAAAGGCGTGAGCTTATGTATGTATGTAGGGCGCCTGTCGTATCGCATAACGTTTTTTGTCCTAAAAATGTTTGGCCGAGAATGTTTGGCATACTGTTGAATGGCATACTACTCGTTTGTCCTAATAATTTTTGCGCATACTCATTTAACGTCCTAATATTGATAACTCTAAAGTCTAATTACCTAAAGCATAATATTCCTAACATGAATTGTCCTAATAATTATTTTGCCTATTATTAAACTGGCTACAATTACAGCACCTAAACTAAACTATGGTAGGCGTGAAGTCGGAATCGTTACGTATTCTACCTTCAGGTAGGTCAGATTTCGGTTAGGTTAGGTACGACGACGAGCGAAGCGAGGAGGAGTGTTAGGTAGAACACAATTTTAGCACATTAAATATTAGGAATATTACAATTATGCACATCAATCATTCGACAGTTGAATCTTAGCCACATCAAAAATATGCGGAACAAAGTGTATGCCACACGTTATTAGGACAAAAGACGTTATGCAACACAACGATAGGACTAATAATTGTATGCCATTCGATATAGACCCATGTATGTATGTGTATGTCAATGGTAGAAGTGGTGTAATTTAATAACTAATGAAATTGTTTTATTTAGGCTACCTTTTTGCTACGATCTTTACGTCCCCATCAAAATAATGAAGAAGAAATGCGTTGAAAACTAAAAATATAGAAAATTATAGTTATTTATTACAATAACAGAACCTTTAGAATAAATAAAAAAACTTAGTACTTGTTCTGCACATAATGCATTGTCATTTAAGTTTAATTATAATTAATAAAGTTTTATTTTCTTTTAGTATTTATTTTTAAGGTGTATCTATATTAATATCTACACTTGACACTAATGACTTAAAATTATTGGCTTACACCTGCCGACCACTGAGTATTATACACCCTAATACTATTGCAGATGTTTTTGGAAACACCGTTGCCATGAACTACAGCATAGTAAATAAAACCTATACTACTTTTTTAAATTTTATTACTTTGGCTATAGAAATAACGCCCATTTTTAAATGGCTCATATTTTGCGCATGTCCCCTTTAGACATTGTAGGTTGAAATTGGACATGAACCGCAATATTGCACGATGATCCGACGCGCTGGATCCAATTAGTGCCTCATGCTGTCCTTTACGGAACATGCCATGAATTGAGTCAATACCAAACAGGGATGCTATTCTCTTTATAGGTTAACAAGCGTCCCGCCCTCGAAAAAAACAACAATTATATACTTAAATAAAAACCGAATAAGTACGAGACGGACTCGCGCAGAAAGGGTTCCGTACCATTATCTTTACAACATTTAGACATTATACCAGTTACAGATGTAGTGAATAATCCTTTCCCATCGTTTTTGGTCGGATAACTTCGTATTTATCTTGCTTTCTCAGTTGGCATATTGATGGGTACTGAAGCTAATTGAGAAAGTTAGATAAATACGAACATATCCGACAAAAAACGATGGGAAAGGATTATTCACTATATCTGTACCGTTATTAATATCGAGCAAAAAACAGCAAAATAGTTACGTTTGTTGTATGGGATTATTTTATTCTATTTTTACTAGAGTTGTTACAGTAAAACATGGCAATTGGGAATTTTCACATTTTTACAATTACTCCAATTAGAAAACCATTTCGAGGAATAGGGTTTTGAAGCCGTTCTGCGTTATTAAGTTTTGAAATATTTATCACATTTGGATATTTCGACAAAAGTATATTTAACCTTTGTTTGACTTTCGTTTTCGGTTTGATGCCTTCCTAGGTATATTTTACGGGTTAGGCGAATACAGCTTGAAATAGTATGTTTTAATACACTATTGCAATCATTTTTTTTCATTGGTTATCATTTCATTGTTGTAATTTATTAGAAATGCCATCCATTAAAATAATCATGTCATCCATAAAATGTCTGCTAAATAAATAAAGATATTAAAACAAAACTATAGGGTCAAATACAAAATTAATGAATATGGTGTCTTAAAATTTCCTATTCTTTCGAATGAGAAATTAAAAACCGTGAGTTATTTTTTTTGGTCAATCCCAATTGGCCACTTTCAGTGTTGAACAGTAACACAATAGTTTACTGTAACATCAACGCATATTGCTTGTCTCTGCGTCAACCTAACAATGTATATATACTTACAGGATTATACTAAGAGTGATCAATGTGATCATACATGTCAATGGTGTTACTTTCTTCTACACCCTCACGCTGCCCTCAGGAACCCAAACTAGTCCCTGATATTACAGTAGCGGCAAAATTTCAACTGTCTAGCTATCACGGTTCATGAGATACTTACAGCCTGGTGACAGACAGATAGACAGACAGTGGAGTCTTAGTAATACGGTCCAGTTTTAACCCTTTGGCTATGGATCCCTAATAATTCCCGATATGATGGTGACTCTCTTCTCCTTTCTTCGTCGTCATAGTTTTAAATTTCACCATAAAGTAGAAATATTTTCTTACCAAAAACAATATGCTTTTTTTTAATAATATTATGCCCATGAAATAATAAGAACTTTTGCTCGAAGGAAAACATTTTGTTTTTATTACGACAACAAAGGAAACTTTCAATGAGTTTATGAAATCGTTCGAAAGGCTTTTCGCTTTGTTCACGCTCATGTTATGATTTTGATTGTTTTGCATTATGCATGTATGTAAAACCTTATTGAAAGTTAATAAACGAAAACAAAAGCTAATATTAACGCAGGAATTATAAAATAACTGTGCTATTGCATACCTAATATAACAAGTTCATCTTACTCCTATTAATACTATGAATGCTAAAGTTTGTGTGTGTGTATGTGTGTTAGTTGGTTACACCTTCACGCTGGAAGGGCTAGATGGATTTGTATGAAAATTAAAATGAAGATAGGTCAACTGTTTGTGCCGTTGAATGTTTTGTCGAGGAATACTGTTTATAAGTACAATTTTATGGAATACAGTAGACTAATATCCAATGCGTTGTATTACAATGGTATTTAAACATAGAACTTTAAGTATTTGAAAATAGAAAAGCAATAGACTTTTTTTGAACCGGTGGTGTGACTTTGTTGATGAGCTAAAAATATTATTGTTATAGTAGTATGAAAACTTTAAATCAGTTGAAAAAGAAAAAAAAAACTTTTAACAGAGTTCCCTTACTTTATTAGGCCAATACTTACAAAATTTAAAAGAGGTCCAAATAGGTAATAATTTGGCTTTACCTACGACTTTCCATATTTTGATATCCTTATAATAATATTACTTTCTGTCTCTAATATTATTTTACAATCTATCGTATGATAGAAAACCTAAAACAACAAGATAGCGAGCCCAAGACATGTACAGTCAGCATCAAAACTAACTAAGCAGAATAGCATGCTTAAAGCCCGCTTCTATAGCGCATCAGGGATGTTCGCAGCCACCGGGGTCGACTGCTTCCACACCACCATGCGCAAGCGGGCCGCGTCCCTGGTGCGCCGCGTGCGGGCCAGCCCCAATATCATCCTCAGCATGATAGGGAGCAGGGTTGACTGCCCCTATGTGCGTCACTGCTGTGAGCTACACGCACCTTCTACCTAATTATTAGCATAGGGTACTAACATTTAGGATTAAGAATTATGTAAGTACTAACAATATATGAGTTGTAATTTTACTTGAAATTAATATTATTATTATATTATTAAAATGATCTAGACACGACGTATTCTCTTGACAATTGAGTCGAGTGCAGATCATCTTGACGTCTTCGGTTGCGGACTGTACCTTCCTATACTTTGCACGTGTTTTGCAAAGACCATTATTTAAGAATTAAAATACGTCTATTAATGTGTTTGTTAAACTAAAGTATTTTCTTGAAATTAGTCGGTAGGTTTTTGTAGTGCAAATGAAAACACAACTTATAGGGTGTATCACATAGTTTCATAACAATTCACCTTCGAGTTATCAACTTAACGGAAAAAAGTGGCCACCTTTTCCCGTTAAGCTGACTACTCAAAGGGTAATTGTTATTAAAGTTTGTTGCGTATCCCATAAATTGTGTTTTTACTTGCGCTACAAAAAAGTATCATCTGATTGCAAGGAAATTCTTTAGTTATTAGAAAACACAATAATAGTAATGAGGGCGCCACTGGACGCTCGACGTTTGCTCGGTGCAGTCCTAAAACTGTGATACGTAGTTTTGCGGGCCAGTGTATGTATTTACGTATGTATTTATGTATATAAATAAGTTCATCGTTGTCTAGTACCCATAGTGCAAACCTAGAGCTTAGTTGTGGACTAGGTCAA
Organism: Acleris laterana; assembly: GCA_963966035.1. Taxonomy (NCBI): domain Eukaryota; kingdom Metazoa; phylum Arthropoda; class Insecta; order Lepidoptera; family Tortricidae; genus Acleris; species Acleris laterana. The sequence goes on from OZ014443.1 coordinate 3,437,804, forward strand.
TGGGTGTGACATTATCCCTTAATATTTATTTATCTATTTATATGTTCTTGTTTTAGTAGAATAGAGCTAGTAGCTCAGATTATTTTGCACGAAAGCTAGATTAAATAACAAACAACTACGTCTGACTCCCAGATTAACATTTTTCTTGTTAGACTAAAAGTTTCAATACTCTAGGTACTCAACTTTGTCACCAGGTGACGTTTAAATCCTCTGTGAAAACAGTCGAGAGACTTCGCTTGTTAAAATTTTGTTCCGTTCCAACATTTTCCGCGCCTCGGGTTGTGTAACGATTTTTAGTACACATTTGAATGTAGAATACGAGACGCGTAGAAAATGTCTATGGAGTTTAGATGTCATTTTATCTTTAGGGGACTTGTGTGCAAATGACTAGCATAAAGGTAATTATCAGACCTAGTAGGAATATTCGGGGCAAAATTAAATGACAGCTAGGGATTGCCTATATCGATAAACTCAATTATCGATGCTTTTCCCATATATTAGTGATCGCTCCAAGTTTTGTTATAACAAAAACCACTTTCCGCTGAAGTTTTCAATATTGCCTTATTAAAACGGTTTCCATTAAAAAGCATGTTATTTCGAAACAGATCTGATACATTTTGAATAAAATTCATGATTTCACACGCATTTTCGTGAAAAACCCACCCGTTGCGTCCGGCCACTCGGATGTCACACCTTTTTACTTTTTGCAGTCAAACCTTTTAGGTATAAATGTTTTTTTAAATACATTTTTTCTAAACTACCTTACTTAGATCTTCAAATAAATGTGTAATTGTATTGTTTGTAAATATGAGGTATTATAACGCTAACGATACGGTAATGTGTCATGTCAAAAGCAATAAGGTTTTAACGAGTTAAATTTGAGGTAATTTGGTTCATACTTCCTAGAACATTTAAAAAAAATACCTAATAATATACAGTATGTCCGGTAAATTTTAATTTAATCGGAAGCTAAAGTCGTTTTTTATATTCGATAGTTTGATAGAATTCAGTCTTTGTTGGATATAGGTACTTAATAATAACTTCGCTGCTTTAATCAAAAATCTCAATTGCGATATCGTTTTAGAATTTTAGAATTAAACAGGCATTTTTTAAGAAAGACCACTTCTTTCCACTTGCTACGATCTTGACAAATTTCTTTCGCATCTTCCACATTCATACATCGAGTCATGCACGCACGTCGGTTTCGGGTACTTAAGATTCGGCCCTTTTCCAGTATTTCACCGATTTGACTCGAAAAAGTACGTCTAGGGCGGCCCCTTCCGACCCGTCCACTCACTATCGATGTGTATATCTCTTTCGTCAATCTTGAAAGAAGAAGTTGGAAAGAAGTGGTCTCTGCCTACCCCTCTGGGAAACAGGCGTGATTTAATGTGTGTGTGTTTTTAAGAAAGCAGCGCTACAGGTTTTCATTTTTGTTTAAACCGTGCGGTGTTAAACTCGGTGGAAGAAATAATAATAGTATTTTTTTTTATTACTGTCAGTGGTCGTGGCATCGAATATGGTGAATCAGGAGATATTTCGTTTTCCGTCCGACTTTTATAAAACATGATTTATGAGGTAAGCTATCCAGCCCTGTAAGGTTATCCACTCTATTCTGGACATTTTTAGGGACTGGTCATTACTTTCGTGAAAAAACCTACAATTACTTTAACTGAAAAATACTATTATATCCCAGTTTCTGTCAATTTTATGATGTAAAAGTTTGTTTGGGATGTTTTGATATTTGTCTAACGTTTACGCATTCTACGTCCCGGAATAACACAGAGCTTACGTAAAACCCACATAATTTGTTTGTTTCCGTAGAAATAACATCAAACAGGTAAATAAATTGACGAATTGAAACACAGCATAGTTAAATATTTAGAAAAAATACTTAAACATAATAAATCATATTATGAAACAAATAGGAAGTTTAACACAAAAAATATCAACTATCAAGAATTAACAAAGTTATACCCTAGCTAGTTAAGTTGTAGTTTATATTTTCTATATACGTCTGTATATATTTCATTGAAACAGATTTTTTTTCAACGCTTTTTTCTTCGCACCGACCTTAGTTTTTATTTCTGTTTTGCCTACTGGTTGACTGGTAGAGAATGCCATTGGGCATTAAGTCCGCCATTTGTACTTTATTGTATTTTGTGCAAAGAAGTTGAAATAAATAAATACCCATAATTATTATCTCAACGCAAAAACTAATAACCCGACTCATAATCCATTCTAATTTCAAACTCAAATCACGTGAACAGGGCTCAAAATAAAAGCAAACCTAATTTCGACGTATTTCTTTTTATTTATAAACGCGTGATCGTAGCTCACGAAGTATACTTCGACCGAGTCCACTTGACGCTTTGCGTGATCACTCCTAATGCATGTTTGATGCATACATGCCCCAATGCTTTATTATTTTAGTCCACCGACGAAACCAGCCGGTATTTAGTGCAATAGGTCGACTCGTATCGATTACTTCGGAAATAGATACGCCGACTGTTTTTACTATTGACCCAATTCGGTACATAATAAGGGATAGGGGACGCCAAATTATAGGTGGGGACAGTTTGATTGTAGGTTTTTATGGCATTCTATTTGTATTATTTGAAAGGTTTGATGTTTAAAATTACATTTATTGACTTTATCGACATTGTTTATGGCGATTGATATCAGCGCCCTCTAGTACGTACTTCGTACTTAAATTCGATTGCAAAATGATTTTAACTTTGACTTTCGTATCGTCATCGAGTAAAGGTGAAGTATACGTAAAATAATGAAGTGACATGAGTTTATTTTAGGATAGGTTTAGAAAACCAACTAAAACTCTATTCTTAAGATAATAAATACAGCGTTTTTCATTATAAAATACACCTTTAATACGTACATTATTATCTTTTATTACGGAAAGTTGCTAGCTATCGGGAAGATTTGTCATATTTTATTGAAGTTATGGGAAATTGTGGGGTTTTTGTTTGTAAAACCTGACTTTTCCTAGCTTCAGTTTTCATACGCAAATAGCCACTTGGAAACGATATCACGTTCACAGACTTTTTTATGTTTTACGCCTTTGTGTATTTTTTAAATTGAAAAATAACACCTTATTCATAAGTATCAACTTAATTCACACTTTATTCATAAGTAGTAACTTTGGCCAAGGCTGTATGGCTGTGTTTTTTTTTATCTTTTTATGCGAAACCATTATATCGATGAGTAAGGAAAAATATGCACCAATTTGGTTGTCATCATCAAATTATTTATTTCAGACACAGTCCGGGTATGCCTGGCCCGGATACATTGCTAATTAAAATGGTGTTTGGCTTTTACAAATAAATCCATTAATGCACAATGGAGGATTTTGCGCTTTGCCGGCTTATTAATCATTGTTTGCGGGTGTAAATAAATTTTTGATATCATCGGACTTCCGCAGGAACTACATGGATATAACAGAGCTAGTAACTGTTAATTTAGAATAAATTTTACTATTAAAGTTATTGCTTGAAGTAGGTTCAATTAACCAAAAAAAAAAAGTTTGACAAAAAAAAACAACATTTTACATAAGCGTAGATGTCCGTTAAGAGAGCAAACTAGGCTGAGCCTGTATTCTGGCCGTCTGAGAGTGGGGTTAACAAAATTACATAGTTAATGCTTGTGTGTGTGTGTGCTTGGGCGACTTACAATTTAACAACCGTTCTCATTATATTTTATGAAAGCTAAAACTACAAAACAAAAGAAAACATTCCACCGCAGCGTCTTTTTACTCTTGTAATATTCACTTCATATATTAAGCGCCAATACGTTTTTTCGAAACGAAATGTCATAAAATGAAACGTACCTTTGGTAAAATGAATGGAAACCATTAGCGTGGACGTTATGTAAATATAATAACAACAGGTCGGGTCACCGGCCACCTGCTATACGGAGCAAGGTTGCTTCTGCATATTTTATTGAAGATAAATAATAATAAATGGTACCAGTCATATATTTTTACATAGGGTTGTACAGAAGGGTTGATTTCTATAATAAATTAATTGAGCCTGTGTATCGATCAAGGTAGGGACACGTTTGAACATGTAATGTAGCGTTGAGATGTCAATGTAAACTATATCGGGTGTCCCTCAGAATCCCTTACAACAATTATTATTGTCCTAACACATCGTTTGTCAGAATTTTCATTTGCCCTAAACTGGTTTTTAGATGAGTCAGGTAAATTTTTAAGTTTTCCAATTATATCTTCGGTTCGGTTAAGTTAGGTTTGTATTATAACGACACTAAAAAGTTTTAAAATTTAAGCGAAATTGGTTTTAGGATAGACGAAAATTCGGAAAACGATGCATTAGGACAAATGACGATTAGGAATTCCATAGGGGAAGCTCGGCTGTGAATTGTCTTAGAAAAAAAAACCGACTGATTTTTACTAATCGTCCTAAGTTCGTCAGGAGTATTTTTATAATGCAACTTACATTAATAATTTAGGCCAATAACTTGTCTTTTTTGCTGGTTACTTGTTTTACATAAAATAATACATCAAAATGAAAACGTAATCTAGGATATACAATAAAGTGAATTATAATAAGTTAAATCAAAAAAATGGCCCGCGATAGTGTCCCGAAAGTAGTATCTTAAATTCAATCACCAAAGCAGATTCAATTGTATATCTTTAATAATAGGGTTGATATTACTACAGGAGGTTTATTTTAGTTACTAGGTTTTTGCTTAGGACGGCAGATTTCCTCTCTGTATTTCTAGACCAATGCGCTGAAACAGGAAACTGCCAGCTCTCGTTTCTTTTTGATTGATTTAGGTTGTTATGTTATGTTGTTTGCATGCGTTGAATACATTATTTATGACGTTACCTACGTCAAAGTAAAACCAAAACAAAAGGAGAAATGACAATTAAATAACCAAAGGTCGTATCTCAAAGCTTGGTTTGAAAACGCCGCAGGCTTCGATTTGTTGGTTTCAAACAATCCAGCAAATTAACATTCACCGAACACCATTCAACATCTTACTTATAGCTCAGCGTTGCCATTTAGTTTTTTTTTAATTGCGTGGAGAAGGCCAAATGAAATAGTTTTATTCCAAACAGGTTCCATAGAGTGCACAAATAATAAAAATATAATAATGACACACTAACTTAACTAAGAAGGTAAGAGTGTTACCGGCATTTATTAAAACTGCCGATAATATGTTGTTTCAGATTTTTTTTGCAAGTATTATCAATTAAAATGTAATTAAAATAACTTCACAATTTGTAGTGCATGTGCTGCATGTTCATCGTTATCAGTATCGCCTGTTGCTTAGTACAAGGCATGTCGTGGTACGGGGGCAAATTATAATAATCAAAGTATCCGTCGACTGTCATTTACGCTTGTCAAATTGCTGTGCTTTACATTACTGGCAATTAAAATTTTGTTAGAAAGTTAACAAAGCCTGATTTGTTTGTTAATTAAATTAATGTTATAGTTACGTTACAGATATACGTTATATTAACCTACTTTAAAAAAAGCCAGGGTGCTGGTAACACTTTATAGGCGACGCCACGGATCCCGCGATGACAGGTTAATGGTAGCCCCTCCAATGCTCGTGAAGCGGGCTCCCGTCCCACTCCCTTACCGCCGAAAGCTGTGAGTTTGAGGAGGTATAGATGACCCTTCTGGCGGTAGCGCTCCTCACAATGTAATGACCAAAGCAGCTGCTTTGAGGTGTAAGATGACGGCTTGATTTTGTTTGTATATGTGTCTGTGTATTTGTCTGTCTGAAGCATCGTAGTTTCAACGGATTGACCGATTTGGGCGCGATTTTGCTTATAGAAAGCTATTTTAATCGGGATGGTTCGTAGACAGATTTCATAATAATGATTATAGAACTGCTATTACTAAGGAAACGCTCATGATAGAATCGTTTTCACGCTTCGGTTACGTTATAGGTGGTATTCTGACACCGTTAACGATATCAATATTAGTGGTTTATAGAACGTGAGTAAAAAATTTATAAACGAATAACGTGTAAATATAGCCCAGGTTAGGTAAGGTTCGTATTTATTGGGTAGCTATGTTTTAACACTCTAGCGGTTCCGTAGCCTCCTCTTAAAGCGATTGGTGGAACGCCCCGGGGGTTTTATTCCGTGCATGCCGGAAATAACCCGCCCTGGCCTCCGTCGGGGCGAAAGTGCATAGGCATTTCTATCAGGGTATTTTTTTTAAAGATCGTAAAGAAGAATTCAGGTTCAATGACAAAAAATACTTGATGCCTTTCTGCCCTAAACCAATAAGCAGTCAGTTAATCACCAAAGCAAATTCAATTCTATACTGTTAATAATAAGGTTGATATTACTACGGGAGATTTATCTTAGTTACTCCGTTTTAGCTCAGGACGGCAGTTATGCCCTAAAACACATTATGACTAGAATTGTGGCAGAGAAAAAAAACACTTCGTAAATGAGCTACTTTCAATAGTACCTTTGCGGGTGGTAGGACCTTGTGCAGGGTCCGTCCGGATCGCTACCACCATCTTATCCATTAACCTACCGCCAAACAGCAGTGTTCGCATTGTTGTGTTCCGGTTTGGGGATAAGACAGCCGGTGAAATGACTAGCATAGAGGCATTCCATCTTAGCCTCAGGGTTTATTGGAAATCAGCGATTTAAATAGGAGGTTGAATACAAATTCATTTTTAATAAAGAATCAAATAATTCAACAGGGTTGGCAACGCATTTGCAATCTTAGGATTGCATTGAAGTCTTGTGATTGCGAATGTCTATGGGTCACAGTTTTGACTTACCATCAGGTGGCCTGTGTGCTCGTTTGTCTACTCGATGCCATAAAAAAAAACCTAGCTTAGTCATACATGCATAATTAAATAGGATGTCCGTCACGGCCTTCGTTAGTACTAAATAATACAACAGCTACTTACGAATGAGTCATATTGTCGCATGCACGTGTTTACTAGATAAAAACATCTGGAATTCCTTTGCGGCGCACGCTACACACGCACAGGCTACACGTGAGCTAAATACGTCAATGGAACTTGCAAAAGATGTAAACAAAACCAAACGAACTTATTCACCATGATTACACGATAATCACGTACTTTAAAGATCAAGTGAGGTCTTTGCAATGATCTATATACTAGATTACATACACATACATAAACTTACGCCTTTATTACCAGAGTGGGGTAGGCAGAGCTACAGAATTTCCAACAACTCAAAAACCTTTTTGATAATTCTGTAACCACATTTTGCACACTTAGGCGAAGATGTTTACCAGTGTATTAGTGACAGGTTGCAAGCCCATCGCCTAACTACTACACGCCTTTATTACCTTAGTCGGCTTTTACGACATCCACGGAAAGACACGGAGTGGCACTATTCTAATCCGGCAACCACACGGGATTATTATTTTCATATTAAGTTTCAGATGAAATAACTATCTGAAGGACTGGCCAGAGACGGCAAAGAATAGAGACACATGGAAAAAGTGGGGGGAGACCTTTGCCCAGCAGTGGGACACATCCGGCTTTTAATAATAATAATACGTTATTTTTAAGAAAAACACGCTTGGTGAATATTTGAGGTTATGTGTCAAACAGTACTAATTTATTTACATCGTTCACAAGTTCTATTGCCGGCAACTTTATGTGGACTATGTTCTAGATACATTCGGTCTTTAAAAGGGAGTGCTGCGATCTCGGTCAATCGGTCAATTAGTTCGGTCTTTTAGTTCCTTTAGCTGCGGAGCAAATTTTGAGATCGGAGCTGAATACGCTTTGAAATAGGTACTATTTGTCTCGTCGTGCCGTGTGCTTTGTCAACAATTACTACTGTTCCAAAGGACACGTGCATGTTTCCGAAGAACTTGTTCCTTTCGGTCTGTGACGGGAATTCATTACTTTTAGTTCTTAGTTCCTGACCGACTCAAGCCTATTAATTCACCATCAGTTACTACTATAAGTGCTACGCTATAGCACGTAGGTTAGGTTAGGTTAGAATGCGGCGTGAAATGCGAATTCTGTGGAATAATACGCTCAAGGTGTTTTGATAAAATAATAATCACCCTGTTTTTATTCATTAATACATAAAAAAGAGGTGTAAAAATTTGCATGTTATTAGAGGTGTGAAATAGACGAAGAACTGGCCACGGGAAAAGGGTTGAAATCCTCTAATCAGCGTGCCTTTCCTTCATTATTCTTGGTTCTTTTTCTTACAACTGTTCATTAGTTATCCATTAACCTACCGCCAAACAGCAGTGTTCGCATTGTTGTGTTCCGGTTTGGGGATAAGGCAGCCGGTGAAATGACTAGCATAGAGGCATTCCATCTTAGTCCTCAGGGTTGGCAACGCATTTGCAGTCTTAGGATTGCATCGCAGTCCTGTGAATGCGAATGTCTATGGGTCACAGTTTCCACTTACCAACAGGTGGCCTGTGTGCTCGTTTGTCTACTCAATGACATAAAAAAAATGAAAAAAATAGTAGTTTGTAGTAAAATAAAAATCTACCGTTTCTTTTAATTAGACACAAGCCCCACGAAAATGTCTCGCTATGTTATCATGCAAAAAACACTCATTAAATTCGGAACAATATGGAATACATTTAAATTTGTTAATCGTTTTGGAGAGAGTTCTCCCAATCACACGTGGGCCTAGTATGGTTGGGTTTTCGCTTGAAAAAGTGTAGATAAAGTATCCGTCACTTTTAAAAAGTAACAGATAACATTTTATTACACGATAAACTCAGTAATATAAGGCCCCCAGGGCATCACGCCATCTCCTTTTGGGTCAACATCTACTAACACGTACATTTATGGAATACATTTTATTAATAAGTATTTTTCTTCATTGAGTTAGATCATCGGTAAAGAGGTAAAGCTTTTAGATTTTGAGCATGTCATGTTATAGTACATTGTGTATTAAGGGTGGTAAAGAAAACAAGTCGGTTAGAAGCCCGAAGCCGAAGGCTGAGGGCTTTAATGACTCGAGCTTTGTATTTTCTTTACCACCCGTGTAACATACAATGTTTTTTATCACAATTGCGAGGAAATTCAATAAAATCAGACAAAAGATAATTTTTTTAACTTATTTGCGGCAGGTTACATCATTGTCTGTGACTTACCACAGATAATGTCAAACGTGTTCGGAGTCCGATTCTAGTGATAGTCGAGATCAATAGTTTATATGCGAGATTTTTAGGAAATTGTATGCAACTGACATTTCATCTCGAATGAAACTTAATTTCGAATGGCACAATAATTGGGGTCCTGACGTATTGTGATAGTTTGAGTCCACGTACAATATTTAAAAAAAAAAAGCTATTACGCACGATAGGGCGTAATGGTAAAAAAAGGCCCGCGGGTATTATTTTGGATTTACGGTCGATTTTTCTAGCATGTTAGGACGCTATTTACGAGCAAGTGTGATGAAAATATATGTACTTACTACTTTTATAATGACTCGATAGTTTGAATTAAACGTCAAACTATCGAGTCATTATAAAAGTAGTTAAACGAACCTTCTTTACAAATATAATCTGTTCTGTAGACATCTGTGGTAACAATTTTCGAGTAAAGTACGCTTAGTTCACGCTTCGATTGTCTCTCTCTAATTATGCAGTCACGAAAGAGAGGCTGCGAACTAGTGAGAATAATGCCATTGTGCTAGATTTTCTGTTCCGGACGGGCTGCTAATTGAAAAACTGAATAACTGCTACTATGAAGGATCCGGGAACTCTATAATTATCTGTGCTGCTTACTTTGTTGAAGTATTTTGAACGTTGTGGATTGCTTTCAAAGATCTAAATTTAATAATATTTTTTGTAGTAATAGTAACTTACAGTAAGTTATTACAACAATTATTTGCCCAAAGTATTGCCCGAAAAGCATTTTGTAAAGTTTTGATTTTATATCCGGTGTATCAAAACCACTTGCTAGGTATAGATAGACTTAAGTATTTCTCTTGCCTATAAACACACAATACCACTACATATGCAATTCTATGCTCTCGCGAATTCATCTATAATTTATATTAGTTTAGGTTACACTTGTGACTAAATAAAAAAAAAATAACCCGGTACCTACAGTTAGATAGTGCTTCGGGTTTTTCCTTGTTTCTCACTCGCTCTCATACTCTCTTATTAAGCGCAAGTGAGGGAGAAGCACAAGTCCGAAGCGACTTCTAAGGGCTCACAGACTTTACAAGCTTGAGTTATACTGACGATTTTTTTTCGTCGAATGTTTTTTTTTCGATGGCTCATTAAGTACAATTTAACAAGTTGCAATTAATTGATTATTACTTACTTGAAAATTGATTTATTTTACATGCAGGTAATTAAATGTATCATTAAATTTAACTACATTTAGGCAAGGTAAGAACTATCTTTGAGCATCATCGAAAACTGTAGTTATGTACAGTCAACAGCATAAATAAGTGATAATTTCAATACATTGTCCCTTTCAGTCGTTTCACAATGTTGTGTTACATTTCAAACACGACGTTAAAGTGACAAGGTACATAAAAATGATCACTGATTGTACAAAAATACGTTTGGAATTGATACCTATTTATGACTCTGAAATGGTACCTATAGTGAGCCTCTCGATGAGCGAAAAATGACATGCAAATTCATTTTTGACTCAAACTTCGGTACTAATACAGCATGATCTAAAAATAATACAACCTTTATTCTACATTTCAATCTCTTTAATAAAATCCAATATCGTTCCTTACCTTTGCACTACTATTGCAGTACTTTGCATACATAAATAATGAAGGCCAGACGGGCCCGATTCCCATATTGGAAGTTGAATAACTTCTGTATGTGCGTCGATATCTCTCTTGGGTATAATCTCTAAGGCATAAGGGTCAGTTTCTTAGCAACGGATACATGAAAGAAGAGGCAAAGGGCTTAATATTGGATATAAAAATAAACTTTGAAAGGAGAATGAAATATTATATATACTATATTTTTGTGTGTATGTTTACTTTTGTATCTTTTGTTGTTATTGTGCACTAGCTTTTACACATGACTCTGTCCAGTCAATTACCCTTGTTCCCTCGAGAACTGTCTAATTTTGATTTAGCCGTACTCGCATGATTGTGTCACAGATATTAAATGTTTCGTATTCATACTATTAGTAAGATAAGATAAGATTGAGTCAGTGAAATAGGTACTGATAATTAGGTACAGTTGGCCAGAAAAGTCATTCAATTACCATAAATGCCTATTAAACAAAATGTCACGATAGTCGATTCTTCGGATGGACAGACAGACATATTTAATTGACGTTATCGTTTCAATATGCGTGCAAATGAAGTTCGACCTTAGAATGACAGACCACATCTTTGGCTTAAAGTAATTTTGTCTATTTGTATTTTTTTAGACATTGTTTTGTATACAGTTCATAAATATTTAGTTCTATATTTTGAGTTGAAACTATATAGCTTATTAGGCACAACAAAGATTAAAACGTCTACCTTAACAAGACAATTTCTTATATTTATAAATACAATTTCGCGTCAACTTAATTCAAGTTTCTACATTGGATATATAAAACCCAAAAAACATTATCAAACAAGTAAACAAGTATCTTGTCAGGTCAATTTATTCAAAATTAATATTCCCCACGTATTAGGTACACGTGTATAAATTCCAAAGCACTGAGAACGATTTTGATAAAAGCAGTCTCCATTCGTAAGCTGTATATTCACTGCCTCGTCCCCCAGCCGACACCTACACACTCTGTATATAAACATTATCCAGCCTATAGCACCTTATACAGCGTGTGACCTGAAGATACGGCGGTATGACTCAAATGCGGCTTACCCGGTAAGGGCTAAATCTGTCTGTGTTTGCATAATTCCCTCCGTCGTTACGGGATAAGTGTTTTCAGCTCTTACTTATTACGCGTACATTACTATAATAAAATACAATTATTTTCTTTGCTAAAAAATGTGCCATGACGTGTTTTCTAAAGCATGATTTTTTTAATGAAGGTGTTTTGGAAACATTTAAGCCAATTTTTCAGAAAGATGTTTTTGTTTTAAATAAAATACGTAGTAGTTGGGGAGATTAAAAAAAAAGGCCCTTGACTCATTCTTCAGATTTGGGTAAAATTCTGCACGCTCGTTGTGATTGCCATTCTGAACAATAAAAAATAGTTCTCCCGATATGTCCTCAAAAATATGTATGGAATTGACCGTTTTGTTACCAAGAAACGCATTGGATATTGAAAACAAAACGGAACAATTCCATACATATTTTTGGGGACATATCGGGAGTAGGTACTACTTTTTCTTGTTCAGAATTATGATCCCAACCAACGTGCATTCTTTTTCCCAAATTTGAAGAAAAAGTCATGGGCAAGCTTTTGGGTTTTTGTTCTCAGGTAAGTGGTATTTTTCGGGATAATAGTACTTTATGTAAGTTTTCAGGCTATAAACTACTTATTGAACCGCGTATGCGTAACCAACAAACGCACTTTCGCATCACTACATAGTATAAAACAAAGCCGGCTTCTTCTGTCTGTCTGTCTGTCCCTATGTATGCTTAGATCTTTAAAACTGCGCATAGGATTTTGATGCGGTTTTATTAATAGGTACCTAGAGTGATTCAAGGGGAAGGTTTTTATGTATAATAAATTCTGTTTTATGTAGAGGTGTTGCAGAAAACTCACATAAACCGAAGCGAAGCGAGGGCGGGTCGCTAGTTTTATATTTACCATTTCCCATCTAAGTCAATCTTTCCACACTATCAGCCTGTCGCTTAATTATTCTATTTATAGTCTATCCTTTTCTGTAAAGTGAAATTTGAACTACAGGGTGAGTTTGGAAAGATTGACTTTCATCTTTCATTGTACAAAAAAGGTTACACTATAAAAAATCCTTCATGACGGCATTATCCTGCAGGAAGGTTTACGAGAAGTTTCAGGTCAAGCGCCCGAGGGCACGAAAGGTTTATTGTTTCGTTTCGACTTTCAATCCTTAACGTTTCACGCTTGCTTTGGTGAGACATGAATGAAAATAAAGGAGAATAAAAGGTTTTTGGGTAGCATGCTACTGGTTTTTTCCCCCGACTTTGTCCGTGTAAATCTTCCTTATCGTTAATTGAGTAAGAAAAAGTACATTTCACATTCAAAACTAAGTCCTAGACTATTGAATGTATTAGATTTTTTACAAAGGCAAGCCAAAAAAATACACACACACACACACATAACCGCGAGCATAATTTTAGAATTTCTTTATGTTCCTTTAATATTTTATATTATTTTCATATTTTATTTTACTTACCTCCAATAAGACTACCCTAAACCTAAGACTAGCTTTTAACTCCACTTGTTTCCGGGGCGGGGGCGTGGAGATCTGTATTACAGGATCACTCCTAGTTCGGACTCCAGTCCCTCACAAAGGTTTATTTATTTAAGTTATTAGGCTTATGTAAGTTATTACCATAATAACCTTTGTGAGGTGAAATAAACGTTATTAGTATAATTATTATTATTATAATCAAATACATGATAAAAGTTATAATAGTTTATCTCTTTAACTACAATTAAGTTCCAATTTTCCGCCTGCTGTTCTAAGTTACAATTTTAATAAATTGTTGATTTTTGAAATATTTTGAATTTTAATATCAAAAATTTGGTTCGTTCTCAAAAAATTACAAATTTTTGTTCTTTATTCACATAAAATTTTGAAAGCACCATATATACAGCGTGTAACATAATCTCTGTCCTCCACTTCTTACCACTAATTTATACATCAGATGTAAATTTCAAATTTCAACTAAATATCAAATTCCAAACTGCCCGCTCGAGTAACGATCTCAGCTCCATACGTAGCCCGAAGCCTAAGCCCTCCATCCCCGCTCACCGCACTGTTTCATGTCAAATTTCTTCAAGCTCCAAGCTCCAGGCTATCCGTCTTTAGAACGCTTCTGTTTCAAGACTTGGTACATATTGTTTTTCAAGTGCACATCGCAAGAAACATTTTCTTGAGAACCTTGAGTATTAACCTCTTGTATGCCTAGACGATTTTTTTTAGAAAAGCTTTGAATTCAGTTTCGTTTCTTTTTGAAAATAAAAGAATATTTCCTTTAAGTAAAATGAGATCTTACGAATTTTAACATAGTCCTCAAGGACCCATATTTTTTTCCCACCTGTATATTTAACATTAAGTAGATCTAAAAACCAATTGGACTATTTCCCCCAACGGAACAACTTACTGGCATTTACGGTTGGTTTTGCCCAGACTTGTGGTTGCTGCAAATTGCTCGAGCAAAGTCAATAAACAGCGTGTTTGCTCGATTTATTTGGCTATTCCAAGAGGTATTTACATGTTAAATCGAGTTTAAACTGCGACTTTGGTATTCTGTGAAGCTACAGAGGTTATGTATGTATATATTTTTTGTAATAAAACACCTCCATAAGACATTTTTTTAAATTGCAGAATTAAAAGTCGTTTAAATGTGAACTGATCCCTTTAAGAGATCTTTTTCAATTAAGCTTAGGGCGATTGAGAATAATATGTTGACAGACAAATACTAATGTACAAAATGTAATGTAGCCGAAAAGAAACAATAGGTACTAATAATTTTAATAAAAACAACACAAAAAATAATAAATTAGTCCACAAAGAACATACATACATACATACATTAAATCACGCCTGTTTCCCAGAGGGGTAGGCAGAGACCACTTCTTTCCACATGTTACAATCTTGACAAATTTCTTTCCCTTATTCCACATTCATACATCGAGTCATGCGCGCTCGTCGGTTTCGGGTACCTACTTAAGATTCTGCCCTTTTCTAGTATTAAGTAAAAAATACGCCTAGAGCGGCCCCTTCCAACATAAATACATACTAATGATTTATATCACGAGATCTAATTTAAATTATTTTGTTTGTCTGCATTTACATTAAGTTGTTTTTTTTTTCCTGGATTGCCATACATACATCCAACAACTTGCACTTTCTGTAGGTTTCTTTAAACGTTTTGATAAATTAAAAGGGTTAAAAAAAAAGTTCATCTAAGTTAATATTATAAAGATGAAGAAAGCTAATCTCAGGAAATATTGGTCCGATTTGAAAAAATATTTTAGTGTCAGATAGCCCATTGATCGAAGATGGCTATAGGCAATAATATTATACTCACATAAACCGAAGCGAAGCGAGGGTTGGTGGCTAGTATTTTATATGTATTGTTTTTTTTTTGTAGGAACCGAAAATTTTAATTGAGCACGCGTATTCAGTTCAGGTTTTGTGTTGAAGAACTGTATAAGGTAAATAATACTAGTAACAATAATGGCACTGAATTATGGTGCACATAACTTGAACGAGTTTGAACCTGTTTTGATACATAATTGCTCGTATAATAAGTCACAAAGTATAAATCATGTATCTGGCAAGATGCCACTATGCATTATTAGCACCACGCATATATGAAGCTCACTGCCTCCCGTCATGTTTGTTAATAATTATTAATTTACGATTATAATGCAATTTATGTAATTTTCAATGTCAAACCTAATGTGCTTTTAAATTTATTTGAACGAAAAGAAATTCATTAAAAATGTTGTTTGCTGCCTTAATTATAAAATAAAATCCCTTATCAGGAAGTCCCTAAAACTTTACGTTTTGGGTACTACTTAAGATTCATAATCCGTGAAATGATGCCGATTGAGAAAAAATCTCGACGCAAAAAGTTACGTTAAAGATGGAAAACGGGAATTAATTGAGTTTGCTTCACAATCTCCGGACAAAGAACTTTTCTTTTAAAAGTAAGTTTGTTCAATTTTACGTTTAAAACATTGTTGAAAATTATTCTTTTTGTTTTTGGAAGTAGCAAACTCTTTGCGATGTTTAAGACAAGTAGTCTGATTTAGTTCGTTAGGAGACATAACTGTTTCAAGAACTGGATAGCAATAATGAAGAGTAAGTAGTTTTAAGACTGCGCCGAGCAAACGTCGAGCGTCCAGTGGCGCCCTCATTACTATTATTGTGTTTTCTAATTAACTAAAGAATTTCCTTGGAATCAGACGATACGTTTTTGTAGCGCAAGTAAAAACACAATTTACGGGATATGTAACAAACTTTTACAACAATTACCCTTTGAGTAGTGAGCGTGAGCATACGCCGGATGTACAGTGGCGCCCACAGTACAAATTGTGTTGTGTTTGTGTTCAGATTGTGTTTCCTAATAAACTAAAGTATCGTCTTGAAATTGGTTGGTAGGTTGTGTTGTAGGTTGTACTACGAATAAAAACACAACTTATAGGGTATATCACATAGTTTAATGACAATTCACCTTCGAGTTATTAACTTAAGGGAAAAAAGTGGCCACCTTTTCCCGTTAAGCTGACTACTCAAAGGGTAGTTTGTTGTTAAAGTTTGTTTCGCATCCCATAAATTGTGTTATATTTCGTCTGATTCCAAGGTTTTTTTTTAGTTAATTAGAAAACGCAATAATAGTAATGAGGCGCCACTGGACTGGACTGGACTGGGCGGTCGGCGTTTGTTTGAGTCTTAATGTCGGGTTTTAAAAATTAACAGTCAATTTCTATGAATTGGTAAGAACCGCAGTAAAACTGTATTAAAGTAACATTATTAATACCGTTAGAAGTGATAAAACGATATTTCAATCAATTTAAATTGTTGTAAAAATGGCATGAATAGGAACCCATCATGACAAACACCTTGTACCTACTCGATGAAAAGATAATGAACTAATCTGATCGCAGCACAAAAGGAAAGCCAATTTAAACCGTTTTCGGGACCTTTTTAACGTGATTTTAGATTTTATGAAGTCGCTTTTACGATACTCTTTTTTTAGAAATAACAGGGTTTGATTTTCGCATAATAAAAGTATTTGAATAAGGAATTAGGGCAAAGCAAATTTTATGTTCGTTGATTTGATTTTTATCACTTAATGTAATTTGTTAAAGAAATAAATTTGGTTTCTTTTTGAGTATTCATTTTGTACGGTTGTTTTATGCTTAAAATAGCTTCACAATACAGTCTATGCGTCAAACTTGAAGCCATAAATGGAAGCATGTAGGCGTAAGGGCTCGCGCATGCTTCGTGATACATTGCTTCGCTGCAATAGCTCTCGGCTCAAAAATGTTTATACAATCCGTCAATGGATTGCTACAACCATGTGGGCTATTGACCAATGAAACTGAGCTTTAGTGTTCGGGCTACGACACGCACACAAGTGTATTAATAATGTTAGTAGACCAATATTGGTGTAGTTAGTTAGAGTGTGGCATCACGGCGCGTGGACTAGGTTTATTTGTTACTAGCAGACCTAGGAATATACGGGGCAAAACTAAATGACAGCTAGGGATTGCCTATATCGATAAACTCAATTATCGATGCTTTTCTCATATACTAGTGATCGCTCCAAGTTTTGATTGTAAAAATAGTTTATTTTTTAAAGTATGCAAATTAAACAAAATAGCAACATAATTCTGGTCATTCTTTATTTTAAACGGATTTATAACCTTCACTCATCATCGTCATATTGTTTTTACTCCTAACAAAGTCTAGTCGTTTATTTTAACAATAGTAAATGGGACAGTCATTCTGAAATTCACAATACCTACGGAAAATATATATGATGATGATGAGTGAAGGTTAAAAAATCCTTTTAAAATAAAGAATAACAAGAATTATTTTTCTATTTTGTTTCATTGCATACTTTCAATCAAATTTTATTTTTACAAACAGAACTTGAAGCGATCACTAATATATGGGAAAAGCATCGATAGTTGAGTTTATCGATATAGGCAATCCCTAGCTGTCATTTAATTTTGCCCCGAATATTCCTAGGTCTGGTTACTAGCTTCTGTCTGCGACTTCGTTCGCTTCAATGGATCATCATTCCCTCGGGATCTTGTAATTTTCCAGGATGAAAAGTAGCATGTGTTGATACAGGGTATAAGCTATCTCGATTTCAGATTTTATCCAAAGCGTGAAGGAGTAATAACCAAGTAACGGGTGTACCGTATTTGCTATAAAATCAAATGACAAAATGCTATAAAATAAAACCTGTAACGTTTAGTAACTATAACTGTAAGTTGTCAAATATTCATAAATTACAACTTTTCAAATCTGTATAATTTGTTTTTTATAACATTTATTTCCTAAACTTTGATTTAACTGAATGTTCAAAATCTATATACTGACTACGTCTAACCGGTTCCCTCTTCTTAATCTTAGATTGAATGAGGCAGACATGCATGCATGAAAACAAGCTAGGAAGCAAGCAAGTTTTTTTTTAAGCATGCAAAAAAAAAAACGAACTGACACCGAAGGTCAGCAACGCGCAGCGCAGCGTATGTACATTGTACAGTCCAAAGGCGACCGGTTTTTTTTTCTTGCATACATCACAAACACACTCTCACACACACTTTTAATATTCGTATATAAAAAAAAAATTGTACATACCGTTATTTTACTTCATACATACATTAAATCACGCGTTTTTCCCAGAGGGGTAGGCAGACAAATTTCTTTCGCTTCTTCCACATTCATACATCGAGTCATGCACGCACGTCGGTTTCGGGTACTTAAGATTCGGCCCTTTTCCAGTATTTCTCTGATTTGACTCGAAAAAATACTTCAAAACTTCGGTTAGAAGGGTTCGACCTCCGGTATTGGCAAATATTTGATAAGTACAAATATTTGTTCCCGAGATTTGGGATACTTTGTTATACATATAAGTATGTTTAACGTTGTCGAATAAGGTAGCTCTGCAGACTTAGTGCTTTATCACTTTAACGTCGTGTTTGATCTGCCAGCACTAATACGTCAAAGGCGTTAAACCGACAAGGTTCAACAGTAACTTATTAAGGCCTGTAACATCAAGGACTTTAAATGTTCATCCACCATAGAACCTTGTCAAAATAACAGCGTCAAGTGACCAGATAGAAATTACATTGGAATTAATCGTTGGTTTTATGCGGCAACGTTCTATAGTGGCTCATTATTAACGTGCCCGTACCTATCGTAACTTTAATTCTCGACCCATTATAAAACCATACCATAATGATCTCGTCAATTCACGAGAAAGAAATCATTTTTTCAGAACTCTGCTCGGAAATACTCGTACCACCAACGATGGTCAAACACCACTTTTGTGAACAGCCCAATAATATTTGTGGCCTAGTGCAAACATCAGCTAAAACATTTAAGTGTGCTATTTTGTAACACCACTAATCTTATTTTACTATTATTATAAATGCGAAAATTTGCATGTTTGTTACTCAATCACGCCAGAGCGTCTGCACGAATTTGGTTAAAATTTAGGACAGAGATAAATTATACTCTGACATAACAACTAGGCTACTTTTTATCCCAGACAATTGAACCATTCCCGAGGGGACAGCGCAAACACGCGCAAAAACTAGTTGATAATACTTCCGTTTTCTTTTGGCAGTACTTTTCAAAAGCACTGTTTCTGCCTCAGTGAAAATGGCAAAAGATGGAAACAAAAGTGTACATTATTCTTTCCCGGGACTCAAGATATCTCGGTACCAAAATGAAATGCAATCGGTTCAGTGGTTTATTTATGAAAGCGTAATAAAGAGACAGAAACACAATTAATTAATCATATTAGAATATTTTTACTAACATTATTCTAGTTGCAAAATAATGTAGCTAAGTAGGTCTCAACGTAACTTAACTAGTTTAATACTTATTACAGTTGGATTTCAAAAACTATGAATTCCTTTGAGAGAACGATAGACTTTACTCAATTATCTAAATGAGAAAAATCATTCTTATTAAGCTCTCTTTTATCTAGATCAAAGGCTGCATCCATAAATAGCTAGAATCAATAGAAACAGTCTAGCACTATTTTAGGACTTGCAATCTGTTAGACCTAGATAAGTTGCTGTAGACGTTAAAAACTGTAAATATTAAAGTTTCGGACAGAGGTAAGCTGCGTATGGTTTCATCGGTCGTCTAATTGGCCGGTTCCTATATTCAAACCGCGGACAGATAGGCTTACTTTGGATTAAAATTTGACACATTTTGTATGGGCAAATGTCACATTTTAAAGTAAGCCTTATAATAATAATAATAATAATAATAAAAATATTTATTCACATCAACACACTTAAAAAGAAAAAAAGAAAAGACATATAATAATATAAATAAAAAATAGTTGTTGTGAAACGGTCCCAACTCAGCATGTGCCAGCTGTTAAGCCAGCGCTGGTCTTCCGTTGAGACCGCTCGGTGGCAGCACGGAAGGTGACACAAACAATTTACAAATAAGGTGACACAAACAATTTTTAGCAACTTAAATAAAAAACATTATATAATATGTGGCTTAAAGGACCAGAGTCCAGGCCATAAACATTAAAAAAAAAAAAAAAATTAATAATTGTATGTATGTATGTATGTATGTATGAGTATGTAAACACTTTATTGTACAAACAAGAGATAACAATTATAAAATAGACAAAAATATAACAGGGACGTACAAAGGTGAACTTATCCCTTTAAGGGATCTCTTCCAGTTAACCTTTGAGTGATTGAGAAATAATTAATTTACAACGAATAGCCAAATAAGTACAACACTAAAAGTAATTTCTATAAATATCTATCTGCGGTTTGAATATAGTAGTAGTAGTAGTAGTAGTCATTTATTTCGTATTGGAAATTACATTATTATATGTTGCATAGTTATAATGAATTCACAATAAGATCGTCAGTATAGGAACCCGACATATGAAAATTTTGTCAATTCCATATATTTTAGCAGGTTGAATCTAAAATAGAAATTCTAATTCTAACCGCCTGCTTCACAATCGACAAGTAAAGCATATTTGACACATAAATTTAGCCCTGTCTCTTTCTTGCACTTGAATATAGACAAGGAAAGAGACAACTTTATATGGCAGATAAATTTACTCGTCGATTGTGAAACAGGCCCTAAAAATTCATGTCTTTCACTCCTCCTGTTGTGTTGTATTTCGCCAATGGCGAGTTATTGATAGACTCTCCCATGGAATTATTAGAGAAATAAGACCATGGATATCACACGCGAGGATAGTTATTCGGAGAAAGAGTATTTTCTCTTCTGGACTAAACAGAAACTCACGTGATTTGAAAACGTGACGTATGATTGAAAAGTTTGTGCTCGAGCTACTGATCATCCTTTACTTGGGAATACAAAATCATATCCATACTATCCAGACTAATATTATAAATTCGAAAGTGTGTCTGTCTGTCTGTTAGCTCTTCACGCTTAAACCGCTGATCTGATTTAAATTTGGTGCAAAGCTAGTTTGAATCCTGGGAAAGGACATGGGATAGTTTTTTGCGACGTTTTTTTTGAGTCGCGGGCAGAAGCTAGTGTAAAAATACATTTCAAAAAGATAGCCCTGTCACTAAATAAGGATTTAAACCCGTTTTTACTTTTAGTGTAGTTTAAAAACAAAACCAGAAGCTTTTAGGACAATTTAAAGTTTGTAGTACCCATGTTTATTTAGTTCAAAGGTCGTGACCCGGCCTTCATGTAATATTCTACCCCCTAGACAACTATTATGCCGCTAGCATACAACTTCTGGGCAAATACTTGCTCCCTGGTCAAATAGGTCTGTTTAAGACTTAATAATTTATGGGCTTTGAGCATGACATTCCGTTTAAGCTAAAGAATGTTTCATTTTAGGTTTTAATCCCTATTGAAGTAGTGAAGAATTTAAATGGGTTTTTTGAAATCTAAATAGAAAAAAGTTGTGATTAAATTTTTTAATATTTTTTACTCCCAACGCAAAAAGTATGTATGTATGTTTGTCTGCCTATGGCATTGTAGCTCCCAAATTGATAGTCCAATTTGAACACAGTTTGTGTTTAAAGAAAGCTGGCTTAATTGTGATGGTTTTTAGCTAAGTTTCTTCAAAATTGATTGGGCCGTTTAATAGATATCAACTCTGAAAGAAGGGGTCACCATTACACCAGATTAATTGATTTATTTCAATGTTATTAACTATTAATAGAACGTTAAAAACATGTTAGTAGAAGTATTTTTGCAACGTCAAACAAGAAAATCAATTTCAATATCTTTTAGGCATCTTGCAAGATATACTTTTCTTGTTAAATGTTGTTTTTTCTTAACATCGCAGATTTTCCTCTTCCGCTTGAAAAGTCAAAGGAGAGCAGACACACCATTAAGGACTTTCGTAACCTTTACCATGAGTTACAATTACCGTACTTGCTAGCGATTCGATGGCTCTGTCCCTCGCACTCTATAGTAATACTGCGAGGTCTGCGAGGGACAGAGCATTCGACTCGCTAGCGAGTACGGTAATTGTAACACATGGTAAGGGTACAGTACTCGTGTCACGCATATTTATCCATGTGAAAACTTGGCGAGATCGTAAGTTCACCGTGTGGGAGGATTGTCAATATTGTGCCTTCCGGACGGACCCTTTCTAACTTATTCTTTCAGTCTGAAATCAACATTAAACAGTATTAAATTCCTAACCCTCAGGGCCTTTTTTACTCGGTAAAACGGTTGGTTATCATATTGTTTTCGACCGCCATTACTGTCAAGAAAAAAAAGAGGTCAATGGTACTAGCTTTTAAGCGATGTAAAAAGTTTATGTTCATTTTGGCTGAGATTATAATTATGTTATTTATAAAGAAGGTCCCAACGCAAGACCAGCGTTGGCTTCACAGCCAGCACATGCTGAGTTGGGACCGTTTAGCAACACTGACATTACATGTCGTCTCTTTTCTTTTATTCTTACTGGATTTTTTGTTGTCTGAGTGTAAGTGTTGGAAATAAATGATAAAAAAAAAGATGATTTATTCAGTAAGTAGGCCGTACGGGCACTTTTACACGTCAAGAATCTACCAGCGCTTCCCAAGAGGAGACACTGCTGAGACTTACCTAAAAGAATATTACTTAAGTAATCATTTAAATTTGACATATTTATGTTATAATTTAACTAATTCTTTTAAATGGTACTCACTTACTTACTAATTCACGTTTTGAAAAGTGCCCGTGCGGCCTACTTACTGAATAAACATCTTTTATCTTTTATCTTTTTTTTTTTTAGCGTCACGGTTTCAGGCCGTGGCATAGTGCAGAGTGGTGTCAATTTCGACGTCAAGAAATCACCCATGGCAACGTTATTATTGTTTAATGTTGTTTTCTGTGTTGCCACTCTTTGTTGATGTTCAATTGAATGTGTTTTTTTTTCTTGTATTCGTCGTATAAATTAATATTTCTATTTAATTACAGAAATAAATAAGTCCATAGATTTCACACGCGAGGAGAAGTAGTAAATGAGTATTTTTTCATGAGGGCTCATTGAAACTGTCAAGCCCAGGAACATCTTACTATGGCAAAATCCACGAGAGAAGGAATACCTACTAACTTTATTTATTAACCTTTTATAACTCTTAAACAACACTAACCCAAAACTATTTTGTCCATTTCTCCCTTGAAATTATGCTCTCAAAATTCAATTTCAGCCCTTGGCCCAGTTAGAGTACTACCAAAGTTTACCAATTATTCAGATACTCATTACCAGCGTAGAATCGATTGTTCCATCACTTCTGTGTACGGCTTCGTAATACCGGGTTTACGTTGTAATCCGTCCGTTGTGATGTTTTCTGTAGTTAGGAAGTAACTAGAGTTCGTAGTTTTCATGTCATTGATCATGATTTAAAACAGGATGTTTTTTTGTTACGCAATGGGTGTCATTCGTTTATACAGTGTGTTACCGGCATGCGGGCATTTATTAAAACTGCCGATATTATGCTGCTTTAGCAATTGTTTGCAAGTATTATCAATTAAAAAATAATTAAAATAACTTCACAATTCATTTTCTTAGATACTGTCCATTTTTAATGTAGTGCATGTGCTGCGTGTTCATCGTTATCAATATCGCTGTTGCTTGGTACAAGGCACGTCGTGGTACGGGGGCAAATCATAAATAATCAAAGTATCCGTCGACTGTCATTTGCACTTGTCAATTTGCTGTGCTTTACATTGCTGGCAATTAAAATTTTGTTAGAAAGTTAACAAAGCCTGAAAATGTGTTTATTAATTAAATTAATGTCATAGTTACGTTACAGATATACGTTATTTTAACCTACTTTAAAAAAAGCCCGGGTGCTGGTAACACACTGTATATCTTTTAATCGGGGTGTTTTTTTAACTAGGTTTAATAAAAAATTGGTTTGCGTTGTGCGTGAAACTATTTTAAGTAATACTCGTAGTTTTTAAACAATCATCGTCTTTGAGTTTGTCAAAGGTTTGAAAAAATACTTATATTGATGTATTTGTATAATTTTCACGCATTGTTTGAGAAAAAAAAAATTGTCTTCGCGGAAACGAGGATTTCCTGACTCGTATTTTAGCAGGCCTCGCTAGTCAACTCGTCAGGAAATCCCTTACTTTCCGCGCCTAGGCGTAATAATGTACCATTGTTTCGTGCTTTCTTTCCGGTAAAAATCTTTCGACATAATTTGGCATAATTATCCAAATTTTTGCAATGTTTTGGTGGCGAAAGTTAATAGGATCTTCGCTGTTCTTAACTATCCATCTTGAGTACAAAGACTCAAGAGTGGAAGACTGTAAAAAGAGTATAGGGCTCTAACGCTGTTACTACAGTAATAAACGCGAAAAATATTTCCAAAAACACAAAGATAATGGTCTTTTTAAAGTTGTGTAGGTGATTTTCGGTAGAAACAAAACATATTTGTGGCCTGTAACTTAAGAATCAATTTAGTTTACTGATGTTTATAGTGATAGTTTTCATTCTTGACTCCGAAACTCTAAAAATAAAGTGAGAAAAGAAGTTTCGCAAAAATAACATTTCTTTACTACTTTGAAAAAAAGTGGATCTGATATTTCGAGATGTTTGAGTTTGAACTTAATTCTATCAACGTTTGAGTTTCAAATCGTAAGTCACGAAATATGAGATACTTGGTTTTTTCGAAGTATAGACGATTTCCAACATTACCTTATATTATATGGCCCCTAAGGAACACGAAGATAACATTGGATATTACAATTTTAAATAAACTTTTACACTTTGAACCAAACAAGCAATCGCAGTTAAAAAACCAGTTAAGTGTTTGGTTGTTTTGAACTTTTAATGAGACCTTGAGCTGGTAGTCAAGGAAGTGGAGAATTACACTTCTAACCATAAATATCTTAAAACTTGCAAAGACGTCAAACTTTTAACAAAGGGGGTGGACTTAAGTTTTTACTGATTGCAAAAATTATCTTAACCGTCTAAATTTAGCTGTACCTAAACTTGGGTGTAATATTTTACACCCCCTTAAAAAACAGGCACTTTGGATTTTTTAAATAGTTTTAATTATACCTACTGTAAATAAATGAGATTATTATGCTACAAAATGCTACAAAAATAGGCGTGTGTCGGTCAGGAACTACAATTATGCCGTTCTAAGAGGCACGATTTGACAGCTGTCATCTTAGTACAAAATATATGTTTGAGGTTATATTTTGTACGGCGGTGACAGTTGTCAAATCGGGCCTCTTAGAACGGCAAAACTGTAAGAACTAAAAGGAGTAAATTCCAGTCACGGACCGAAACGAACTACATAGTTCTTCGTAAACGATCTTAATCGGTCTTCGGTCCTTTAGGTAAGTAGCAAATGTTGTACGTATGAGCGAAACAGAGCGCACGGCACGGTACTCGATGTGAACGAGACTAATAGTACCTATTTCAAAGCGTGCCCTGCTCAGATCTCAAAACTAGCTCCGGAGCTAAAGCACTTAAAGGAACTAAAAGACCGAACTAGTTCCTTTCACCGATTGACCGAGATCAGAGCGCTTACAGTAAAGACCGAGCGGGCACAATTCTACTACAAAATAAAAATATAGGTTATTAGTAGTATTCATTTAACTTTGTAGCATTAAATCTCCTTTCCCTACCATTTTTACCCCTTTACTCGAAAAAAAAAGCTCGTTTTCTCCAAAAAGCTTAGTAACGAAACATTTAATTCATGCGTAACTTTTGATTACTAATTACTGAAAGTTTCGGAGCGTAAAGAAAAAACATGTACACGAACTTTGCCTACGTGTATTAAAAGTTTCCTCTCATTTGCATTAACCGTTACTTCACATAATTAAACTTTCATACTCAACTTTTAAGCACGTAATAATTATAAGTTTTAATTTTGTAAAGACTGTATCGTTTAGTATAAATACATACAAAACCTAGTCTAACTTTTGACATCCGTATTATTTTAAATTACAATGTTGTGAGGATATGACCTGCAGGTGTTTTTTAACCATTTCATCTGATATAATATGGTTAACTTTTGTGTCTTGGAGACTTTATGATGCTTTCAAAATCGTCCCCAAAATATATTTCGGACAAGCCTATTGAGCTCAATTTGAAGTATTTCAGCAACTCCTATAGTATAATTTTAAAATGCAATAGGTTGGTATGCAGCCAAAACATGTGAACTAAGTGTCCCCTTCATGTTTACCCGAATGAGCATCCGCAGAATAAATATGATAGATTTTTACTTTCACACAAAAGCGACTTTTTACGTAATGTTTTGGTTTCCCATCAATATCTGGTGCGAGCGGGAGGAGGGAGACAAACCAAAGGTCTCAGCCAGACCCAAGCACAATGGACAATCGTGGCGTCTAACCATCGGTAAAACACGTCGATAGAAACGCTTCTTAATAGTTATAATAGATGTCAAAGTCGGAGTTGTAATGAGTAATATGCCATATTCTCAAAATGGCCACCGCCCATCGCCATCCATGCCTTTTTTTTATTAAAAATAAATTAAAGAGAATGCTCAGATGTTTTACTTTGGGAATCATGTGTAATTATGGTTTGCGTAGTATGATAATTTTTTTTGGTTACGTTGTCTAGCTCGCAAACAGTAAAATTTATTTTGCTATTTGTCCACTTTCGTTAACATCACTCAGATGGATTCGGTAAATTTTGACTAAACCATATGCCTCAAGTCGAGCCCGCAGGATGAAATGTGTACCTAATAAAAGCACTAATTAAACACATGTACATTTAAATCTAAAAAATACTTTAGGAAAGAAAGACGACTACGTAAAGTTGTATTTATACTTAACGATACAGTCTTTAGATTACTTGCTTTTGCCTGCTTTTCTATCCATGCAGAACTTGTTTATTGCTATTTCCTCAGGAATTGACCTATTTTCTAACATATACCTAAGCGTATATACTATCAGACCAATAGAACCCAAACCCATGATAGAACAGTGACGTTATGATTCAATTCATAAGAAGTGTAGACCGAGTCAAAAACAATACCAAGTAAAATTTGTAAAAAAAATATCAAGTAAATTTTATCCCAACATTGCCCTACATGAAAATATCTATCTGCCCGTGCGATCTCTATTCAACCTGAATCACTGGACCGAACGCCGACAAAGACGAAACACGGGCATGCGTCTGATAGGCGCAAGATCCGGTATATTGTCGGTGCTTTGTTTGACGACCTGTCGGCATGGCCTAGTGGCCTAATGGTCTGACATTTGACTACGACGCTCAAGAGGGTTCTATTCCCTTCCGAGTTAGATACGTGTTTAGTTAAAAGTTATATTTTTCTTGGGTTTTGGTCAGGTAGATTTGATAGTTTCCTTCCGGAACTAAAGTTTGTTTAGGATGAAAATTATTTTTATAACCTTTGCTGCAGCTCAAGGTGTGTCGATAAGAAATTCCATCAAAGTTGCTTTAGCGATTTAGCCATGGAGGTGCTAAAAATGGAGTAACAGCAAGAAAACTCACTTTTTCATCTAAATATACACATAAAACTAGAAACTAAGTGACTAGAGAGAGTCCAGAGATTCCAAATTTGGCACGTAGGTTGCTTATGAGATCTAGGGGTGCACAAAGAAGGAATTTTAGGAAATTCATCCCTAAGGGGGTAAAAAAAGGGGGATGAGCGTCAAATAGACAATATGCATTACGAGAAAGTTATCATTATCGAAAATGTATAGGATTGACGTAAGTTGCCAGACGGTCGCTTCGAGTGCTTATGGCAATTCCATACATTTAGTCAGTTTTTAAAAGTCGTTAATGAAACTTGTCTATGGGCTAGTTCCAAATTCTATATAGTGTAAATAAACAGTAGATGATGTGTACGAGTACTATGGAGACAAGTCTAGACAACAGACGTTATGGTGGGTAGCAAACATTTGCTATCCTTCTTTACATAGTATAAAAACAAAGTCGCTTCCCGCTGTCTGCCCTCTGTATGTTCGCTTAGATCTTTCAAACTACGCAGCGGATTTAAATGTGGTTTTCATCAATAATTATATAAATTAATTCAAGAGGATTTTTAATTCTGTATTATGTACGGGTGCTAAAGAAATATCACATAAACAGACGCGAAGCGAGGGCGGGTCGCTAGTAAAATAATATACGTGGTCTGTGAGTTGACATTGTGAAGCGACCGACGGGTAGTGCTCAATGACTCCCAATGAACCGGAAATCCATAGATACGATGGAAAAGCCTGTTGAAAAAAAGAGAAATTAATACCTAAATGGTTTTAACAGAATGCTATTGTGACGTTTAAATTTAAAATGAAGTCATGTCGTTAATACAAAAGGACAGATAAATTGATTCAAAATTAAATTCAAAATTAAAATACTTATTCAATAAATTGGCCACATGAGGGCTCTATTACACGTCTGTAATATGGAGTGAATCTATTAGCGGTTCTGAAAAGACCATCATTGCGGAGAAGAAGCGCCGCAAGAAACTCTAGGAGAAGGTCATTTTTCCAACCATAAAATACAAATATACTTCAAAGTAACATTACAAGTTAGTAAAGTAACACAAATAAAGTCATTACAAAACTAAAGCTATTAACCTTTTTAAGGAGTTATCAAAAAGGCTAATAGAAACCAACGGAGACCATAGAGCTGGCAGCTTCCTCGGCCAACGCTTAAGCATTGCTGTACAACGAGGAAATGCTGCCAGCATCTGTGGTACTTTGCCACGGGGCCCTTTCTTAGTTTTTAGTTTTTATTTAGTTTTAATTTTATAGTATTTAGTTTAGTGATAAGTAGGTTTTATTTTAGCTTTAATTTATTGTAAATTGATTTGTCCTGTAATTGTTTATGTGCAATAAAAATTATTTTAATGTAAGTTCAATAACATTATATTAAAAAAACCGGGCAAGAGCATGTCGGACCATGCTCAGTGTAGGGTTCCGAAGCCGTAACGACAAACACAAAAAACTATCTCAAAAATCAACATTGTATGAACCAATTCTCTATTTAAAGTTATTTGGCGCTGTCTTAGATGATTTTTAGTAGGTATAAACCCGTTAGTCGCCTGTATCTCAGGAACTAATTAAGTCTATTAAGTAATGATTATTTTTCTTATAAATTCGTATGTAATATCTCAAACAAGAGCCAAGCTTTTAAGTGTGAGATCAGTATACCTACCTATGTAGGTAGTTAGGAATCTAAACTGCTTCAAACCGCCTTTAAATTGCAATAAAAGTTTAATCTTTTATAAAGTAATTGATAGAAATTGAAAAGAAAACTAGGGCCAGTAAATAGAATTTTAAGTTTTCCAAACGATACTCGACTCAAATCAATAATCTAATCGATTATTTGTAAACTTTCAGATCGCAAATCGCAAACTTGTAGGTAGCATTTCGGGGCACGTCCGAACAGCATAGAATCTAGGCGCTCGCGCTTATGAGCGCGGCTGTCGCTCGATTTGTTACTTGCAC
Source organism: Acleris laterana (assembly GCA_963966035.1). Classification (NCBI taxonomy): domain Eukaryota; kingdom Metazoa; phylum Arthropoda; class Insecta; order Lepidoptera; family Tortricidae; genus Acleris; species Acleris laterana. Next base: position 3,467,544 of record OZ014443.1, read on the forward strand.
AGATCGACTCCCCCCGCGCGTGCAGCCCCCCCCCCCGTTAACAATTTTTCTATCAAAGTTATCATAGGCGATTTTGATAGCTATAAACACTTTAGTCGCCTGTATCTCAGGAACTAATCATGTCTACTTAGCCGTGATAGTTTTCCTTAAATATTCGTTATATGCGCTTTCGTTGAAGATATTTTTCAGATTTTTAGTATTTGTAGTTTTGGTTGTAGGGGGGGGGGACACTTGACTCTAACAAAAAATAGCGCTTTAAAGCTTAATATTTCATAAACGGATCCCTTAATCGAAAAATTGTTGTTGGCGTGACTAATATGTATATTCATGCCAAATTACAGCTTTCTAGTACTATGTCTCTGAGCTAGACTGGGGACGGACGGACGGACGGACATGGCGAAACTATAAGGGTTCCTAGTTTGACTACGGAACCCTAAAAAGGGACTAGGAGAACAACATGACAGGTCTCTACGTCAGGAACGATAATTACAATGACATTGACGATAATTATAAAGGTGCTAAAGCATTTTTCTTATGTTTTCTATAGTGATTGACGAAATGTGCGTGCCGCATGATTCTTCGAAATAACGCACATTTACTTGATCATTTTAGCACCTCTAAATCAACAAACCAGCGTTTAATGGCAGCGGCAAGCTTGGCAGCATGGCTTCTGTCGATAAGATCGAATGTATAAGGCTGCCTAATTTTGAATGTACGCGCTAAAATGTGTTTTGTTGGCTCTGACTACTTAAACACATTTTAGTGCGTGCATTCACAATTAGGCAGCCTTATACGTTCGATCTTATCGACAGAAGCCATGCTGCCAAATCGAAAATGCACGCGCTAAAAATGTGTTTTGTTTACTCTGACGGGACTACTTAAACTAGCCCCTGCGATTTCGCTCGTTCGTCTGACCGTCCGTTATTTTTGAGAGAATCAGCGGAGCGGAGACGAAATGTGAATTTCAACTATTAACATTACTAACTATTATAGAACCAAATAAGTACAATAGTGGCACAAATGCCACTCCTAATCATTTAAACTAAAGTATAGGACAGCGGAAACACCTTTGAGTATAAATATAATTCACCAAAATATTCAAGGGTTTTCCAGCAAAGAATTAGAAGTAGGATTATTTTTAGATACTGAAAATGTTCAAATTATGTGTATTACAGAACATTGGCTTAGACCGGATCAATTAATTTTTGATTTTATAAATTTCAAATTAGTTAGTTTTTTTGCTAGAAAATCCGCCATTCATGGTGGTTCTTTAATAATTGCTAAAAGTACCGTTAAGTCCAAAGAAAGGAAAGATATTGTTAGGCTATCCATAGAGAGGCTTATAGAAATCTCTTGCATAGAACTAGAAAATTACATAATTATTTGTGTTTATAGACCACCATCAGCTGATTTCAGCACATTTGAATCTACTATGGAAAATGTGTTAAAATTAGCATGTAAAACTCAAAAGCATGTTGTTGTCTGTGGAGACTTTAATGTTAACTTACTAGAAACGTCAAATAATACTATTAAGATCTTAAGTTTATTTAAATCTTTTAATTTAGGTAATTTGTTCTTTGAACCTACACGGATAGGTGTTTCAAGTGCTACCTGCTTAGACAATATTTTTTGTAATTGTGAATGTTTGGATAAGGAGATATTTAACTGCTTTAATTCAGATCATAGTGGTCAAAAGGCTTCCTTTCTAAATGATTTTAATCAGGAACCACAGACAATAACATACAGACACATAACTTGCAATCGTTTAGAACTATTTAAAAATAAAGTTCAGAGTAATCTCTGTGGGTTATCCTTTTCACATAATGATTCTAATAGTATTTATAAAGATTTGTTTGGTGTAATTCTTCATCAATTTAATAATCATTTTAAGATGAAAACTATTTCTAGGTCAAAAACTAAGTTTAGTGAATGGGCTACTGTAGGCATTCATAAAAGTAGAAACAGGCTTTATGAACTTTACAGAGAGAGGGAGGAGAACAAGAACGCCGACTTCTTAGTTTACGTTAAGAATTATTCAAAAACCTTCAAGCAAGTTTGCTTGACTGCTAAGTCAAACTTTCTAAGTCTTAAACTCAAAGCTTCTGACAATAAGGTAAAAACTGTGTGGAAGATAATAAATAGAGAAACAGGTAAATCAAAAACTCGTGATAATAAAATCGCTCTAAACAATGGTGACAAACAAATCACCTCAAACAAAGACGTGGCCTTAGCGTTCGAAGATTATTTCTCCACCATAGCCATTAATACCACGAAATGTCTTCAATCATCTGCGATTGAAGCTCAAAAATCACTTTGTGCTAATGTTACTAAATGTAATGTTAGCTTTGATTTTAGCTATGTAGATTCAGCTACTATTGTTAAGGTATTTAAATCGCTCAGTTTAAAAAAAACTGAGGATTTATGGGGAACTTCAGTTAAAGTCATCCATCATGTCATAGATATAATTGCTCCTCACTTAGCTTTAATCTACAATAATTGCATTTCAGAGGGGGTCTTTCCAAATCTTATGAAATATAGTAAAGTCATACCACTTTTTAAATCAGGTGAGATGAGTGATTTAACGAATTTCCGTCCCATTTCTATTCTACCTGTTTTAAGTAAAGTTTTTGAGAAGTTAATGTTAAATGATATGTTAGGTCACTTCAATAGAAATAAACTGCTTAACAGTAATCAGTTCGGGTTCACCAGAGGACGATCCACAACTGATGCAGCATCTGTACTCATTAAATATATATACAATATTTGGGAGAAATCTTGTGATGCAATAGGAATTTTTTGTGACCTTTTTAAAGCTTTCGATTGCGTAGATCATGCGACTCTCATATTAAAATTAGAACATTATGGTCTGACTAATAATTCTCTAAATCTCATGTCCTCATATCTTAGTGATAGGACACAAACGGTTGTTGTAAACAGAACACAGTCCATTGGAGCAGCTGTTAAATTAGGTGTGCCTCAGGGCTCCATATTAGGTCCTTTCTTATTTTTGGTTTACATTAATGACTTACCACCCATGATAGAGAATATTTGTGATATTGTGCTATTTGCTGATGATACATCATTGATTTTCAAGGTAGACCGAAAATCCGTCAATTACACTAGAATAAACGCCACGCTAGGTAAAGTACATAATTGGTTTACTAGTAACAATTTGCTACTCAATGCTAGGAAAACTAAATGTGTTAGGTTCGCTTTGCCTAATGTTAGACCGGTAGAATCTAGTATATTTCTAAATGGCGAGTGTTTGGAAATGGTAGATAAGGCGCTTTTCTTAGGGATAACTATAGACAAAAACTTGCAATGGAGTCCCCACATAGCAGTACTAGCAGCTAAATTAAGTTCTGCAGCTTATGCTGTTAGGAAAATCAGGCAACTTACGAATGTTGAGACAGCTCGCTTAGTTTATTATAGTTATTTTCATAGTGTTATGTCATACGGTATTCTGGTTTGGGGAAAAGCTGCTGACATACAGACTATATTCGTGTTACAAAAAAGAGCCATCCGTTCTATATATAACCTAAACTCCCGTGATTCTTTAAGATTACTATTTAAAGAAATTAGTATTTTGACAGTAGCGTCACAATTTATTTATGAGAATATTATTTATGTCATTAAAAATCAGGACTCTTTTATTAAGAATTGTGATATACATAATTTTAATACAAGAAATAAAAATAAAATAGCTACTAAAAAATTTCGTGTTCGTAAGGTTTTTAAATCATTTGTAGGTCAATGCATCCATTTCTATAATAAATTACCTGACGAAGTTTTAAAGTTACCATTTCCAGTACTTAAAACTTACTTGAAAAAGTCGCTAATGTCTAAAGCTTACTATAGGGTCGAGGACTATCTATCAGATAAAAGTGCTTGGCCTAAACTAAACACCCAAATAACTTAATAATAACTTCATCGTAAGAAATATGTAAACATTGTATATCGTCGGCTTAGTGCAAGAAGTCATTAACCCACAAAAAGTCAAGTCAGAGAAAAACGGGCCCAAAGTTTTGACTTAGTCAAATGAACATTATTGTTGTAGGTTCGGGTCTAGATTTAAAAATTAAACACAAGTGGTTAGCTAAATATATTTAGTATCAAAACCAATTAAAAACTTTGTACAATAATTCCAAATAACTTTTTTAAAAGCCTAAATATGTAGTTAGTGACTTTTTGTCTTTCTCGCTTTAAGGGAACTTACAATTAGTTATTTTTTATTTTAATCACAATTAAATCGAGAATTCGAGAAACACAGTTTTAAACGAGAAATTTGGTTTCATCAGTCTTAATTATTACCTTAGAAACTTTATGAACATTATTTACTAATTAACAACGCATAAACAGTTTTAAAAACTCTACTTCACAGATATAAACTCAACAAAACCACAATAATAACATAAAATTCTCAAAATGGCGTTATTTGTAACTCCAAACTAAAATAACTAAAAAATGATTTTTTTTTATAGTGGAACTTAATATTATATTATAATCCCAGACTTTCACAGCAAGCACTACTTACTTACTGTTATAAAACATAAAAACTTCTAAAAGTATTAAAATAAAAAGATCAGCCTTTGATTTTGAACTAATACTGTAAGTACGAAAAAGAGTTAAAAAACCTAGTCATCCATCTTTTTTACTCTTCGTCTTCTGAGTTTGAAGACATTTCTTCAGGTACATAATCACGACTTTCTTTGGCTGGCAAGTTCTGGTACCAGTGGTGAAGTTCCGCGGGTATAATTTTTACATTGCACATTTTTAGTAAGTCTTTTTTTAGCTAGAGTGATTGGCAGTTTTTGGTTGTAAGCTTTTCTCAAAACGTAAGTGTTATAATTGAAACCCTGTATGGGTTTTTCAAGCTTACGTTTTCGCAGTTGTTTTATTGGGGCCATAGATTGGGATGTATTACTTTTTAATACGTGAAATTCTTTATACTCAGATTTGAAATCGTATCTGTAAAACAACATTCGGCCTTTTTTTCTCTAGTCGAAAAGATTTCACTTTAAGCCATCGCAGTTTTTCTCCATTGACATCAATCGATCGATTCTGCATCAAGTTATCACTCAAGTCGTATAGGTTTAAAATATCTGTGTGATTCATAACTATCGGTTCGTACGGTTTTTTCAGGGTTTTATTTTTCTTATTTTTTCTGTTTGATCTTGCTAATCAAATAACATTACAGAAGTCTATCATTGAGTACACTGGCATTAAACGCAATTGGTTCTCAATCGCACTGTGCATGCTATCTACCTCCATATGTGTATGACCAGACTCTAAATAAATATGTTCTATTACCTCGAGATGAGTTGTCTGAACTAAATACAACTGCAGGCTTAAAAGGAATTGATTACGATTTTGGTCTCCACAGGTGTCAGTGAATATGGAAATCTCTTTTACAGTAGATGGAAGACGTTTTATTCATAGATACAAAGCCGTACCCACCTCATCGCTTCCTTTTTTGCCATCCAGCTCAGACCAGAGGTATCAAAAGCCGTCATTGGGAGTGCGAGCTTCATAAATGGTAGCATTGTACACATTCAATTTGCGTTGGTAATAAAGAATAGAAACAGTTCCATTTGGGATATGAAGTACCTTTTGTAAATCTAAGGTTATTGAATTAAAGCTTTCATCTTCATTAGCACGAATTTTGTCCAATTCTTTGGCTTCTCGACTTTGTTCTTTTAGTGAAATGTGTAAGTCATATTTTTGTTTCCAAGATTCAAGATCGGGTCCGTTTGTATTTTTGATACTGTTATACTTATGACATGTTAGACATTGGTCTTATTTTGGTTTGTGAAAATCCAAATTATATTCAGTTCCATATACATTTCTGTACACGTTTATAGTAACAGAAGTCCGAGACGCTTTTTTGCATTCCTCTGTATAAAGTTCGTACATTCTTGAAATAGATAGCGTGCCATCTAAATAGAGTTTTGACGATGTTTTTCGGCAATAGTGCGATTCCATTGTAGGGAATGATTCGATGTGTTGTTTTATAAAATGTATATCGTCTTGTTTGGTTTTATTGTGAGCAACATGCTTACCACCTTGGTCTTCTCTTTCAAAAAGACCAGAACTGCCAACCTTGGAAAATGCATTGTTTATAGGGCCGTTTGAAATACAGAGGGTACTTTTAAAAAACTTTTCACATACCTTGATTTTACCTTCATCATTAGAAAAAAAATACGAACGTGAGATGGTTCGTTTTCTAACTGCTTTTACGTAACACCTTTGTGGAGGATTTACTGATATGTTCGCGAGTATAAAATCCTTTTGACGACAGTAGTCTTTTAAGCCCCAATATGTTTGACAATTTTTTTTACGTTCTTCTTCGCTGAAATTTAGTGGGCAGTTAAGCTTGCATTGACAACCTCCCGGCTTGGGGGCTTTTCCTGGCAATAACTTTTTTTTATAATTTTTGTACGGTAAATCACAGTGCTTACAATTTTTTTGCTTCTTTCGGTCGTAAGACTTTTCATTTTTTTTGTGCCATCTTGTTGTTTTAATTTTTTTGAGTGTTTTTGTTTCCAACTCATTATCGTCATTATCACTGATCTTATCAGTCAAAAAATCAAAAACAAAATTAGGTACCTATACAAAATCTCGCCCTAAGGACAAAATTGGTATTTCGCAAATGAAATACTTACTTACCTACAACTTAACAGCATAAAGTAATTTGCACGTATCTTATAAATAAATGACAAAGGTAGTTACGCTGTGATCTTCATTCTCCTTATTTAGAATCTTTTCTAACATCAAAGATCCTCGTCCTGCCTTAAATTTAATACCATTTCGCTTCATTTTGTAAGAAATCACTAACTTCTCGCGTAACGTCCATCCCCGGTCGCAGCCGCAACGGTATGACTTCGATCGCGGTGGCTGAACCCCCGTTACCGCGAGAGCAAGACGTACTCGTAGGTATAAATGAGTTGAAATATGAACTGTTGTGCAAGAATATTTCACTAAAGGTGTTCAAATTCATACAAGTTATTTGCCAAAAGTCACTAACCATAATTTAATCACGTGAATTACATGTCTTTGGACATAACAAAAATCGATAAATATCATTAATTACTTTAAAAAATCATTCTGATTGCCATTATTGCTGTCTCCTAGTTTTTTTAAACTTTATAAAGTGTTTTAGTTATTTTATACTAAAGTAAAAGTGGTAATGTGCATCCAATGCTCATTTTGTTAAAAATCATTAAAGCATGATAATAACTTTTATTTTCGTTTTACGGTTTGCTAAAAGTAACTATATGCATATAATGAATTCTAGCTCAAATACTTTCATAGCTTTATTCATATTGTTTTATTTTTTAAAGTTGATAAGTAACAAAAGTGAATATTTAAACAAAATAAAAAGATAAAAAATAACAAATTTGTTTTGTTTAAAGTTAGTAATGGTCTAAAACCAATTTACATCAAATCAATAAGGCAAAAAGTTAAGTTAATGACTTAATGTCATGGCTGTAACATCGAAATTATTCAATGTAAAAAAAAATGGATCCGTGCGTTAGAAAGAGTAAGTCGTGGCGAATCCGCCTGTGCTTGTACCTGTACTTAGTGATTTTATGCCATTAGTGACTTCTTGCACTAAGCCGACGATATTGTCTAGGGGACACGGTTTCTGTAGGAGAATGTATCGAAACTTTTTATGTAGTTGTATTACACCATCATAATTAAGTATAATTTTTCATAATTATTTTCTATTACTTACTACCAATTAGTTCTGGAGAAAACTCACGAGTTTTGACACATTTTCCTGCTCAACTACGCGTGAATACATTTATTTCTTATCATAAGTTAGATTCATTGTTTTATATAATGCTAGGTTAAGTTTTAAAATTGTACCTATATTTAAAAAACGATTAACTGTTGAGTTTCTTGCGGCGCTTCTTCTCAGCAGTGGTCTCTTGCGAAGCGCTGGTAGATTTTTGACGTGTAAAAGTGCCCGTGCGGCCTACTTACTGAATAAACATCTTTTATCTTTTTTTTTTTTTTATCAACCTAATTAGTTAATTTTTGCATGTCTCCTCTTCCCCCTGCTCGTCTCTTCCTCAGTGAACAAGCAGCTTTAATATCTACGTATAAATTATCGACGTTGACTTAACTTATATAAGTATATCTTTCTAGTTTAAGGCTAGCTTTTCACTGGTAATTAACACAAACGAACACTAATGAACAAGCCGTTAACATTTTATTACTAGACTTGAGTAAATGAAAAAAGCGTCCAATGAACAGGCCGTCATTCTCTCTTTTATGACCTAAGTTTGTAGACTAGTAATAAGATGTTTTATGACCTTTTGGCATTGACAAAGTAAGGTTTTAGCATGCTGTCGTACCTATTTCTGTCCCACTGTTAGGCCTCCCTTAGGCTGTAACACTTTCTAGTCTAGATTTTATAGATTTAGCTAACTTTGTCTACTAAAACAACCTACATGAAGTTTGGACGAGAATGTAACTTTCAAAGTCAATTTATTACCTTCTTTTGGTCCATAAGGCCAGCGGTTATGGAAGAAATGCATTCCGTCACTTCGATACTATCTTTTCTCTTCACTTTCCCAACTTGTTAGCACTTAATCACGCTGATATTTGCACAAATAGAACATCAACAAACAGATATAATTTTTCTTGTTTAGCCATTAACTGTCAAACGTAACGTTTCGATACTTCTTTGTTTACATTTCTGGATTTCATCCGCGGCTGTCACATTTGACAGTCGTCCATATATTTTTCTTACAATTGAACTTGTTTCAGCTTCCACATGAATATATTCTAATCCTGAGCATCATGTAGGACATTTAATCATAGATCTTCACTAATTACTAAAATATATAATTCATTTACTTACAATTTGGCTGGTCATTATTAGTCTTCCGTGTCGAACAAAACGCAGCCGTAAGTTGGCAACCCGGTAATTTTTGGTTTCGTTTCAGGCAAGTTGTGTTCGAGTGTATGGATAAACATCACCCATTTTGGCTTTTTATTTTAGTAATGCTTTTCGGTAAAAATGGGATGAAGTCTGAAGTTTCCCTTCTATTCCCCATTCTTTATGTGTGTTCGTTTTTCAATAAATTATGTCTTTGATTTCGGTCGGTTTCGTCCAAATAAATCTCTAGCTTCAACGACGAAACGGAACACATGACTATTGGTTTTCGATCTTTCTATCGACCTTTTTTGACCTCTGCATTCAGATTTTTCTCGACCATGTGAACACACACAACTTTAAGTCGCTGGATCAATTTCTCGCTTCGGGGTGAGTTTTGAGTCGAAAAGGTGTCTTTTATTTGCCTAATGTGGTGACATTCTAATAAATCTGTTCAATTACTTTCAGCGTTCGGCCCAGATTGTTTAATTTAACTTCAAATGATGTCTTAACTAAGGAGAATCACTACTGTGTCTGTCCACGTTTTGTCCATCCACTACTCAGGTGAGGTTTCTAAACTTATTTATTCGTATCTAGTTGGAAGCGGTGACATTGTTTTGTTGACAATGTTTCTCAAAGCATTTGTTTTAATTTCAGTTATTCACCGATGAAAATTCCTTAATTTTTTTTATAACACTTCAACGTCACTTCACTCTTTTACGGCGGCCCCGCAACTACACGGGTGTGCTGATGTCCGACGATTTAATCCCAGAACAAAACTATTACTATTGAGGGAGAAAACGAAGTCCAACCGCGTGTACATCGGGTACCGCGATCCACAAGTCAGATTCTGCTACAATTCAATGGTAACGGCGGGCGCTGTTTGACCTGTAGCCAAGCTGTGTCTGACCTCTGCCCATACGGGATCCTGCGGGTGATGTTCTCCGGGTAAAACTCCGTGTTTCATTTCGACCAATACCCTCAAACTCTTACTTCTAAAGCCGGTAAATTCTAACCTTTTCTTTAATAACTTTATAAAATAACGGTACCAAAGCAACCGAGAAAGCCTCGCTCTTAAGTAACTACTTATAAGATAGTTCTAGTGCCAACTTGGCAATCTGTAAAGAGGGTAAGGGGAGGATTTAATTAATAAATGTTTACTTGTTACTGATTTATGACTTTTATTTAGCATATTCTCATTTTGACGGTGAACTCATCTGGCGCTCATAAGTATAAATTTGATGAGTCTCCACCGCTCTGGTCACCTTCGAATTACACGGCCTGTTCTCATGCTCGGTTTATTACAGTGGCGCCCAACGTGGGGCCAGTTTGAGAATTTGCTAAGTAAATTTAACAGGTTGCTTTGGAATAAGTATTTTTATTATAACTGAGTAGTGTATAAGATATTTCTTTTGTGTTTTATTATTAAGAAACATAACCCAATAAGGGAAAATGTTTATTGTTATCGGGATTTAAACTATAAATCTGAATCTTTAAAGGTTTGAACTTAGAAATTTAAAACCTTACTTGAAGTTTTAAATGAAATTTTCTCATCCTAACTTTATTAGAAATTTGCATTGAAACTTGAAGTTAAACTTGTTTTTAAACTCGAATTTGCTGGTAATCCTTAACTTCGTGGTTTGATTTAACTAGTTTACTGTGATACAACTTATTTACAAATTATTCTTTTTTCTGGTTTAGTATCAGTGTTTTAAGCTGTTTTTATTGAGACTGTCTGTTGTTCAAATTTACTGTAATTTTATACTATGAACAGTTAGAACTAACTTGTAATATTTTAATATTATTAGACTTGTAATTTTTTTTTTCGGACGCTTTGGGTTGCTATTAATTTAACCTTAATTCTCTTATACCAGCGAAATAAGAGTTGTTTTTTTATTGTGTTGGACTTCGGCTTTATTCTTAACGGTCTACTATTTATTTCCATAATTTTAGTACAAAACAAGATGGACTTTTTATTAGCCGGTTGCAGTATTGCACATCTGAAAAAAGACGAAATCAGTCATGAACTAGTTATTAGAGGTTGTAAGGTAAATCCAGTATCTCGTCGTCATAGTTTACAACAGGTGCTTGCACAGACAGCCGAACTAGCTAATAAAGGTGGTGTAAATTTTAATCTTTCTGGAAGTTCAGACGTGTCGATGGAAGTATCAGTCCTACAACATAAGGTGGAGGAAATTGAGATTGCTTCGCGTTCAGATCTTACTTCTTCTTCTCGATCTCGACTATTATCGCGCTGCAAATACCTCCTTTGTCGCATTTCCCGTTTGACACAAGACAACGAGGACGTTCAGCTGCTTCACACTACTTTAACTGCTATACTGGATCGTCTACAGGTGGGTAGCGATTCCGAATCTAATGGTGTCGACAGTGACTCTGGTTCTGAGGCCGTCCCTTCTCAGGTGGTTAAAAAAGTCATCTATAAGACCGAGAAACATTTTAATATAAATTCGTTTAATCTAAAATATAGTGGCAACTCATGTGCTCGACTGTTTTTAGCACGGTTGGAGGAACTACGGGTCGCAAGGCAAATCTCACAACAACAGATCTTCCGGGGTTTTCCGGAGATACTTGAAGGACCGGCGTTATCGTGGTTCCGCTCGAAGCGTGATCAATTTTTCACCTACTCTCAGGTAGTCACAGCTCTTCGCGAAGATTTCGATATTCCCGATTTGGACCACATATTGTTACAGGAAATCCGTCAACACACGCAAGCAAGAGAGGAAACTATAGTGTCGTTTGTTTCCGAGGTGCTGGGAATGTTCGAGAGACTAAATAGGAAGATGCCTGAAGAGGAAAAATTAGATATCTTAACTCGCAATATCAGACCAGAATACAGTAGGGAACTAGCTTTGCATGATATAACTTCAATAACTCAATTAACTACTTTATGCAAACGAATTGAATTGGCACAGATTAGAGCTAATCAATTCCACGAACCGTCTACTTCTAAACCAAAGGTATTTTCTGCTTGGAACAAAAATACTAAAAGGGATAAAGTCCACTTCCAAGGCACTCCTCAGAGGCCTTCTAGTTTTCAACCTAATCCTAGGTCTTTTGTGGCCTCAATAGGAAATACGACGAATGGGCGAGCATGCTTTCGCTGTGGTATGTCTAATCATATTACTGGCAGGTGTAGAAATTCCCGCGACATCGTATGTTTTAAATGCGGTGAAAAAGGCGTTCGTGCTCCGGAATGTCCAAAATGTGCTCTGCCGTCAAAAAACTAAATAGCTTTGTCTTCTATAACCAAACATCTAAAATAAATTCTACTCCCTCTCATATAAAGAAGACAATTCATTTTGAACCTCCAAAGGGAGATACCAGATTATACGTACTTCTCGATATATTAGATTTAAAAGTTAAGGCTTTGCTTGATTGTGGTGCAAGTGGTAGCATTTTAGGGATGAATAGTCATTTAAAACTCTCTGCTCTGGGTCTACCCATTCTTACTCATAAAATTCCTGTGAAACTAAGAGTCGCTAATGGACAGGAACTACTTTGCACTACATATATGTCGTTGCCAATTAATTATAATGGTCGTATTCAAATCATTCACTTTGACATCCAACCTTATATTAATACTCCTCTTATACTTGGCCTTAACTTTTGGAAAGCTTTTAATTTGGCTCCGGAAATTATTTCTGGTATATCACCGGATAAAAATGTGGCTAGTATTTCATCAATGCCCGTTGAATCCGGCCTCAACGATTTAGACTCTTTGCCTTTATCCCAAAAGACTCAATTGGATGAAGTCAAAGCTCTTTATGACCAAATCGATACCGATAAAGTTGGTTTGGGTAAAACCCATTTAATTCAACATGTAATTAACACTGGTGACTCACTTCCTATAAAACAAAAATATTACCGTCTCAGCCCGGATAAGCAGGTTGCTCTGGAGAAGGAGGTAGATCGCATGTTAGAAGCGGGTATTGTGGAACCATCTTACTCCCCGTGGAACTCTCCGGTTGTAATGGTTGAAAAGCCTAATGGTGATCTTAGACTCTGCCTCGATAGTAGAAAGGTAAACTCAGTTTCAAAATCCGATGCATATCCTTTACCATATGTAAACTATATCTTAGATAATCTTCGTGACGCGAAATATCTTACCTCTCTAGACTTAAGTGCTGCATATCATCAGATTCCTCTCAGTGATGACTCCAAGGAAAAAACTAGCTTTACGGTACCCGGAAGGGGTTTGTTTCACTATAACCGGATGTGTTTTGGGTTGGTAGGGGCTTCTGCCACTATGCAACGCTTAATGGATACTCTTTTTACTGCGGAATTTGACAATAAGGTCTTTTGTTATATAGACGATATTATAATATGCACCTCTGACTTTAATGAGCATTTGCGGCTTCTCAAAGCCGTGTTTGAAAAACTCAAGGCGGCTAACTTAACTATTAACATGAGGAAATCACTTTTTTGTAGAACGGAACTCAAATATCTCGGATATATAGTCGATAGATTTGGTTTGCATACTGATCCTTCTAAAGTCGATGTGATATTAAATTTTCCTACACCTGTAGATGCCAAAGGCATAAAAAGATTCTTGGGTATGTGCGGTTGGTATCGACGCTTTATAGATAACTTTTCAAAAATAGCCCGTCCACTTTCACGCTTAACGAGTAAAAATGTAAAATTTGAGTGGTCGGACGAAGCTGACGAATCTTTTGTTAAACTGAAGGCTGCTTTAGTCTCTGCTCCCATTTTAAAGTGTCCTAATTTCGATAAACCTTTTTACATTCACACTGACGCCTCGTCTTTTGCCATAGGCGCCGTGCTAACACAAAAACATGACGATATGGACCATCCTATAGCGTATTGTAGTCGCACACTCAACAAGGCCGAAACTAACTACTCTGCGACGGAGAGAGAATTACTCGCGGTTCTATACGCGTTAGAGCAATACCGTGCCTACGTCGAGGGCAGGAGGTGTTTCATTGTCACGGACCATGCTTCTCTTAAGTGGTTTTCTAACTTGAAAAATCCATCAGGTCGTCTAAACCGATGGGCGTGTCGTCTAAGTCAATTCGAATTTGAACTAATACATAGAAAAGGTAAAGAACATATTATTCCTGATTGTTTATTACGGATTCAGGTTTCTCTCATTGATGTTATCCAGACCCAAGATCCTTGGTATTTAGAGTTATATAAAAAGGTGACTGATGAACCTTCACTGTTTCCAAATTATAAAATTGAAAATGATAAACTCTTTCGGTACTCAAAGAATAAATATCGCTTAACAGCTCAGTTTGACTGGAAGGTGGTAGTGCCTTATGAGGACCGTAAAGAAATTTTATCTAAATGTCACGACGACGTCACTTCTGGTCATTTCGGAGTTGCTAAAACTCATTCCAGGATTTCAAATCTTTACTACTGGCCCACTCTATTTCAAGACGTCAAGGAACACGTCGATTTGTGCGAGACTTGCAAAATGTACAAGCCAGTCAATTTAGCTCGTCCTGGTTTAATGGGAAATCCGAAACGCATCACAATGCCTGGAGAGGCGATATCTTGTGACATACTCGGTCCATTTCCACAATCTTACCTAAGGAACCAGTATCTTTTTGTTTGTACAGATTATTTCAGTAAATACGTAACCATCTTTCCTCTGCGTAATGTTACCGCTAAGGCTATTGTCAAATGCATGGAGAAGGGTATTTTACTTGTACACGGAGTCCCTAAATTTGTATATGTAGATAATGGACCACAATTCATCTCTAAGGATTTTAGAGACCTTTTGAGTAAATATGGCGTACCTCACATATTCTAAAATCCCCGATATCACCCACAAACCAATCAAACTGAGAGAACTAATCGCGAGATCGTTAGAACAATCGCCTCTTACGTACGCAAAGATCATAAAAATTGGGATAAAAACGTGACGGAAATTCAATGCGCTTTAAACACTGCCGTTCATGAAGCTACCAAATTTACTCCATACTTTCTTCATCATGGTCGGGAAATGATATTTGATGGTTCCTTCTATAATTCAACATCTCCCATTGACAGGGATGCGATTGCTGTAGATGATGGTTGCACGTTCTCTGATAAACTTAACGAATTAAAATCTATTTTTGAAAAGGTGCAAAACTCTCTACGAAGTGCCCACATACGTAACGCTCACTATTACAACTTGCGCAAGCGGCCTATGGTACTTCAGGAAGGACAAATAGTATACAAGAAAACATATCACTTATCTAACGCGGCTAAAAACTTCTCAGCCAAATTGGCACCGCGTTATGAGAAATGTATTATTCACAAGAAACTCGGACCCTTGGTATATACTTTGAAATCCCTATCTGGTAAAAATCTAGGAAATTTTCACATTAAAGATCTAGTCCGTCCTGGCGAAGCTGCGCCCACTTCTTAATGTTAGATATGTCCCTGTGTGGTATCCGGGTCCGAATCGTGCCACTCCATTTCTTCCGTGGATGTCGTAAGAGCCGACAAAGGAGATGAAGGCTTCCAATACCGTTGGGCGATGGGCTTGCAACCATCACCCCTACGTTGGTAAACATCTAAGCCTAATTGTGTAACTCTACCTTTCCTACTCTAAGAATAAAGGTGGTATTTATTATGAGTTACTATATTCATATTTCATTATTGACGTTTACTGGAGTAAAGCTTAGTGTTTGTAATTAACATCACCGGTCTTTGCTCAGATTCTTTGTTTCAACGTCTCTACTGCAGACATCGTATCTGCTTTGTCAACGGATAGCTTGTTAGGACTGAGTGTCTCGTCCTCATCTAATAAAATTCTTTCATATTCCACGGGACTACTTTCTCGTGTATAGCTCATTGGTTGTGTGTCACGCCTGAGGTATGTAGCCTAAGCTAAAGGCTCTAAACTAACTTAACATTGGTGTCGCTCATCTAAGCGTCTCGCCTCCTTTACTCACTCTTATAAATATTGTAATCTTACAGAAGATGATACTTTTCGAAGTTAATTATATATAAAATGCTGAAAAAAGTAAATTTTTGCAAAACTGTTTTCCAGCCTCATTTTTTTGTTGGATTCTAGGTATTTGAGAAATGGTCAGCATAGTCTGCCTTTCCGATCCTATTCCAAAGTGCATTGTTAATAAAGTAAACATCTAATGCCATAGTTAATAATTTTGAAATAGGAGAATTTGAGTCGACTCACTCATTCATTACTAGTAAATTGTAAGTTAGCAAGTACCGTGTAATTTTATTAGGTTAGTGCGCGCACATATTAGTTAAGTCGTAGTGTGAAGGGGTTTAGGTTATCCGTGGAACGTTAGGATACCTACTCTCCGACACATGATTTCATTTGTCTGCCCAAAATTGGCACAGATAAACCAATTTTCTTTGGATTTTCTTCGTATTGTCCAAAAACTTAGTTGTAAGCATTAGGTCTCACATATTAGTTAAGTCGTAGTGTGAAGGGGTTTAGGTTATCCGTGGAACGTTAGGATACCTACTCTCCGACACATGATTTCATTTGTCTGCCCAAAATTGGCACAGATAAACCAATTTTCTTTGGATTTTCTTCGTATTGTCCAAAAACTTAGTTGTAAGCATTAGGTCTCACATATTAGTTAAGTTGTAGTGTGAAGGGGTTTAGGTTATCCGTGGAACGTTAGGATACCTACTCTCCGACACATGATTTCATTTGTCTGCCCAAAATTGGCACAGATAAACCAATTTTCTTTGGATTTTCTTCGTATTGTCCAAAAACTTAGTTGTAAGCATTAGGTCTCACATATTAGTTAAGTTGTAGTGTGAAGGGGTTTAGGTTATCCCTGGAACGTTAGGATACCTACTCTCCGACACATGATTTCACATGTCTGCCCACCCTTGGCACAGACATTTTTTTTTTTTTTTTTTTTTGGTTTGGACTTTTCTTTGCTGTCCAGAACATAGACATAGGCATATTCGTTAAATTAGTTAAGTAGTAGTGTGAAGAGGTTTAGGTTCTCCGTGGAACGTTAGGAAGCCTACTCCACGACACATGATTTCACTTGTCTGCCCACACTTGGCACAGACAAACCATTTTCTACTTTTCTACAGTTGTGCAAGACGTATCTGTATAGTATGCTCCTCTTATAGTTTAATTTAGTAAAGTTTATAGGACCACTAAGTAGTCTAGATTCCGTCGCTTACACCATGGGTGTAAACGGTCTGAAAATATTTCTTACTTTACTCTTCTTATTTGGTGATAAGCCATTCTGCCCTACGTTGTCAGAATGTGTCTTGCTTATTTCACCTCAAAGCTCACTAGCTACCTCTAGCTTCATGCTTCTCATACTTAGGTCTCTGATATTCTTTCTTCTGTTCAGTTAAACCATGTCTTAAATACTAAAAAAAATAATAACATAATTTATCTCTACTACTCCCCTTTTATTTTTACTCATAGCGAGGAGGCTTATAATAATTTTATTTCAGAATTTAGTTAATTCTGAAATAAAATTATTTTACCCAACTAAAACGGTACTGTAACACTTTCTAGTCTAGATTTTATAGATTTAGCTAACTTTGTCTACTAAAACAACCTACATGAAGTTTGGACGAGAATGTAACTTTCAAAGTCAATTTATTACCTTCTTTTGGTCCATAAGGCCAGCGGTTATGGAAGAAATGCATTCCGTCACTTCGATACTATCTTTTCTCTTCACTTTCCCAACTTGTTAGCACTTAATCACGCTGATATTTGCACAAATAGAACATCAACAAACAGATATAATTTTTCTTGTTTAGCCATTAACTGTCAAACGTAACGTTTCGATACTTCTTTGTTTACATTTCTGGATTTCATCCGCGGCTGTCACATTTGACAGTCGTCCATATATTTTTCTTACAATTGAACTTGTTTCAGCTTCCACATGAATATATTCTAATCCTGAGCATCATGTAGGACATTTAATCATAGATCTTCACTAATTACTAAAATATATAATTCATTTACTTACAATTTGGCTGGTCATTATTAGTCTTCCGTGTCGAACAAAACGCAGCCGTAAGTTGGCAACCCGGTAATTTTTGGTTTCGTTTCAGGCAAGTTGTGTTCGAGTGTATGGATAAACGTCACCCATTTTGGCTTTTTATTTTAGTAATGCTTTTCGGTAAAAATGGGATGAAGTCTGAAGTTTCCCTTCTATTCCCCATTCTTTATGTGTGTTCGTTTTTCAATAAATTATGTCTTTGATTTCGGTCGGTTTCGTCCAAATAAATCTCTAGCTTCAACGACGAAACGGAACACATGACTATTGGTTTTCGATCTTTCTATCGACCTTTTTTGACCTCTGCATTCAGATTTTTCTCGACCATGTGAACACACACAACTTTAAGTCGCTGGATCAATTTCTCGCTTCGGGGTGAGTTTTGAGTCGAAAAGGTGTCTTTTATTTGCCTAATGTGGTGACATTCTAATAAATCTGTTCAATTACTTTCAGCGTTCGGCCCAGATTGTTTAATTTAACTTCAAATGATGTCTTAACTAAGGAGAATCACTACTGTGTCTGTCCACGTTTTGTCCATCCACTACTCAGGTGAGGTTTCTAAACTTATTTATTCGTATCTAGTTGGAAGCGGTGACATTGTTTTGTTGACAATGTTTCTCAAAGCATTTGTTTTAATTTCAGTTATTCACCGATGAAAATTCCTTAATTTTTTTTTATAACACTTCAACGTCACTTCACTCTTTTACGGCGGCCCCGCAACTACACGGGTGTGCTGATGTCCGACGATTTAATCCCAGAACAAAACTATTACTATTGAGGGAGAAAACGAAGTCCAACCGCGTGTACATCGGGTACCGCGATCCACAAGTCAGATTCTGCTACAATTCAATGGTAACGGCGGGCGCTGTTTGACCTGTAGCCAAGCTGTGTCTGACCTCTGCCCATACGGGATCCTGCGGGTGATGTTCTCCGGGTAAAACTCCGTGTTTCATTTCGACCAATACCCTCAAACTCTTACTTCTAAAGCCGGTAAATTCTAACCTTTTCTTTAATAACTTTATAAAATAACGGTACCAAAGCAACCGAGAAAGCCTCGCTCTTAAGTAACTACTTATAAGATAGTTCTAGTGCCAACTTGGCAATCTGTAAAGAGGGTAAGGGGAGGATTTAATTAATAAATGTTTACTTGTTACTGATTTATGACTTTTATTTAGCATATTCTCATTTTGACGGTGAACTCATCTGGCGCTCATAAGTATAAATTTGATGAGTCTCCACCGCTCTGGTCACCTTCGAATCACACGGCCTGTTCTCATGCTCGGTTTATTACAAGGCCTCACAACTCCCTATCATGTGACTCCTGACCCCAGTGTTTACAGAACTGGGGGTAACCATGACACAATAATGCACATATAACTGCTATAGCTCTGTCCCTTGTACTCGCCCTAAGCTGAATAGCTTAGTAATTAATGGTAACCTCCCTAGTCTTGTTCATCCTGTCATCGTCTTTTTTGTCTGCCTCTTTTGCTCTTGTGTCTTGGTTTCCACTGGGTGGTAAAAGTTTATTAGGTATGCAGCAGACATGACCAGCTCAATCTTATTTAAGTTGGCTAGTGAAAGACTTACATTGGTGACCTTTACTCTGAAGCGTATAATCGTATTCCGGGTTTCGTCTTGCAATTTTCAGCCAGCCAATAACTGCAATGTTCTAATATACGAATATACCACAAAACTAGTGTGAAGTAATTTACTTTGAATGTATCTTGGAATTATTGTGTATTTCAATACATTGGTACAGTCAACCAATTTGATTTCTAGGCCACTTTGGACTATGTTAAAGTGACGTTGTCAACCAAAACGTAAGAGACTCCCTATGATTTGGTTTACAACGTCACGTTGACAAAGTCCATAGTGGCCTAGGAATCAGATTGGTTGACTGTACGTTTTTGAGGGTTACATATCAAGTTTTAGAATCTCAAATTGAAGATATGTTTAGCCTAGTTATGGAGGCAAGGTTGCGTTCTTTACCATCATCATTAAAGCCTCAATAACTCCTAAACTTATTAATATACAGCCAGATATAAACTATATTCTGGACCCGTATAGAAGAGGCTTTCTTATTCCTTAATAAGGCAGCTTCTTACGGGTTTCTATCCTCTTTAAGACAACACTCATGACTGCAACGATCAAAATTAAAGATGCTATTTCACGATCTCTATTTTTAGGAGTACTGCAGAGACCTAAATAAATATACGTAAATAAATCGCCCAATTTCGTAAAAATAACCTGAAAGCACGGAAAATCGGTCTTTTGTAATATGATGCTATAATCGCACATTTTATTTAAGGCCCGTATTAGGGGAAGCAATAAAATCAAATTGGTCGAGGAACGAACGGCACGCGAAAGTACAGGTCAAGGGTACAGCGTTATGGGCTTCGCTTCGGCTAAGTACGTGAGGGGTGAGAAAAGCGTATTTTACTAGACTCGCCGAAAAAGTAGGGTATTAGGTACTTTAAAATGTATAGGTATGAGTTTAGTCCCCGTCTGGTTGTTGGGTTAGACGAGTGGCACTCCATATCACAGGTCTCCGTTCACAGGTATTCTTTTACTTACTAGGAGGGCCCAACCTTTGCACAATGTTATGTTCCTAAATTTTAACAAAAATAAAAAAAATCATTTTCATTTTTCATTTTTCATTTTCATATCTTCCCGTGGATGTCGTAGGACGAGGCGAGTAAAGGAATAAACCGTTAGACTATGTATACAGGGTGAGCAGAGCTGTTACAGCTGTACCACTTTAAAGTAGACTGCCTCATTCATAAAAAATACAGTGCAAAAGTAAAAGTCTATCGGGTTCGGATAAACTTGGTAAGGCTCGTAAGTTAATAGCGACTGAGAGAGAATTAAGGCCTTTTGAAGAGGTATAATATAGAATTATTGTATAATCAAGAAATTAAATTTGTGACCCACCTTACGTTTAAAGTCAATCTGACATTCTACAACAATAATGTTGAGTTTCCTATAAGTTAAAAATGATTTGGCATCTCTAATGATATTGATGACTTCAAGCCTATTTTTTTTTAAATGAGGCATGAATTTAACGTTCATGGCCGTACCTATCTTACATTTCAAGGCGTTTGTGAGGATGCACAACGTTAAGATAGCAATTTTCAAAACCTTAGAACTTATATGATGACGTCGCTTCAACCGCTTATGTCAACATACATTTCGAGTCGATAGAAAACAGAAACGTTAAATTTAACCTCCCTTCTTAAGAAATAAGGTCACTAATACTATGCGGTTCTATGAGTCACACGTCTTTTTCAAAGGAAGTACACAGTAATACCAAATTTTCTATGCACAATCGAACAGTATTAAGCGAGACTAAGTAATTAGAACAAACAATTGTAAATTTAAAAGTCGATTAACCGTCCAGCCAGGGTCGAAAGGACGGGGGTTAACGTTCAAAGGAATCATTTTGACTTTCGACTCGCTAATTGAGTACGTACTTAATTGAATGAAAGTGTAATAGATAAATAGAGTTCAATTGGAGGTTGTATAGTGCTGATGTCTTTTTGTCTTTTCACTAGAATTCTCGCCAAAATAAGAGCTCCGATTGGATCTTCATTTCGACCACCTTTTCGGCTTCTGCCCTCCTAAACCAATAAGCAGCATCTTAAATTCAATCACCATAGCAGATTCAATTCTATGTCATTAATAATAAGGTTAATATTACTACAGGAAGTTTATCGCAGTTACTGCGTTTTGGCTTATAGGCAATTTTGGCGAGCATACTATAGCGAATGTAAAAGTTCTAGCAGATTTAGAGCGCTAAAAAGGACCCTAATTACCTTATTACAAAGCATGCGTTGCCCGTCTATCTATGTTTTTCTGTCCGTCCTTACTTACAATAGCTACAACTTTATATCCATTTTTGATAACTGTTTTCGGTTGATTTTTATTCACAATATGTGTTCGGCATAACGTTTGTATGGTAATACAAGCGTTAAATTTTGTCTCATTGTAGTGAAAACCGAAAAACCAAATACCCCGGCCAAGAGTTTGTCGGCCGGTACAAAGCTCTCGGTGCGCGAATTTCACCTGTTATCCTAATAGAAAGTATTCACTGCCGCCCATACAAAAGTAACATAATGAAACAAAATCAAATTCGAAAGTGAATTGCTATCCTTTGAGGAAATAATATTATATATACATAAATTCATTCACGCCTTCACTCCCAGAGTGGCGAAGGCAGAGCTACAGATTTTCCAACTCTAAAACTTGTTGTTAATTCTCTAACCACATTTGGCACATTCAGGCTAAGGAGGTTTACCATGTGTATCTTAGTGACAGGTGGCAAGCCCAACGCCTAACAGTGCTACAAGCCTTTATTCCCTTAGTCGCCCCTATTTTAACTATTTAATTTCTAACCCAGTTAAAAATATTATACTGAAAGCCTCTGTAGTTGCTAAGAAATACAGACATTATAGATATCGTCATTAACCGAAACGAAGATTTTAACTTAACATACTAACAAACATTCAAAACACTAAAAAAAGTGTATACCTAAGTACCAATTTTCTTTAACCAGTGTAATTACTAAGAGTATATCTAAAAACGTACACAAAAACCCGTTTTCGCATCTCATTACTGCATAATCTAGTATGGTAATCTGCAAAGTTTATAATAACCGTCATTATACTTCTACTTGCAGCATAATAATACTTGCACCCTAAAAGTTAGGAACTACCTCTAGAAAATTCATATTTGCCAAGCAAGCTATACAAGAGTATATGGTTTACGATTCCACTACCGCTTTTAATGTTAATATTCTCTTGAGCGCATTCAGTACCAAAATCTAGGATTTTGATATAAAATGGACACCATATTGAGTACTTGGTACTGGATGTTGAAGCCATGTGACGCAATCCTGATTTAGATTTATAGCCCTCGAAGTTAACCTTATGAGAGGTGTAATTGGGTGTTAGAAGGAACTTAGCAAGTAATATGCTATTATTAGTTCGAGGAGGTAAGCTTCATAATAACTATACCTTAACGTCCTACTAATAGACCCGAAAGTAGTAAAGGAGTTTCTTGGTCCAGTATACATCGTTTTTATCTTTATTGTATTGTTTTTGCTTTTGTTTTGTATGAAAAAAGTGTTAAAAATACATAAACTACAATAAAGTTACTATAAGTACGTTGTGGCGTACCTCAAGGTTCACTGCTAGGACCAGACGTTCGTCTTTTTTGTAAATAATGTGATTTAATTAT
This sequence comes from Acleris laterana, assembly GCA_963966035.1. Lineage (NCBI taxonomy): Eukaryota > Metazoa > Arthropoda > Insecta > Lepidoptera > Tortricidae > Acleris > Acleris laterana. The sequence continues at coordinate 3,490,647 of OZ014443.1, forward strand.
TGGGTTTTACCAGATAAAATGTTTGCATTTGCAGATGCTATGTATCTTTGTTCCGTTTTTCTACACCTACGCCTCAACAGATCGCTGTAATGCTTGAAAAGCATAAAAATAATAGTGTACGATTTGGAGACAGACACAATAGGGTGCATTTTACTTCGGCAAATCGGACAGTTTCCAAGGAAATAGCGGTAACCAAACTCTTGCACTTCTACAACACTTATTGTACAAGTTATAATGTGAATGTTTTTTATAAAGTTGACAATAGTAGAGAGAAATATTATTTTAGCTTTCATTTTACCCTCCATTGCCAGTTGGTTCGTTGAGACTCAATGACGCCTGAACGCCATACTCGTACAAGGAAATGAAGCATTTTATGATACTCACTAACATTAATTCCTTATGCTTTCACATTGCGGAAAAGTAAATGTTGCGTTTTAAATGTTATTATGTTCCCCGGTTGCTTAAACGTTCATTAAATTGAATGTGACCTTTAGTCGCGTGCAGTTATTTTTTACACCCGAAGAAAAATAAAAGTTTGTGTATTTTTGATTACCAAACAGGAGGACAATTAAAAAAAAAGTTCTTACCTAATTAGGTTTTTAACAATTGGTTGAACTGCTATGAGATGTCAGCTTGCACTCGTAACGATGAAAATTAAAACAAATGGACGCCAATTTCATGCCGTTAATAACGTACGAGTGGCAAAAAATATAAGGGTACACGCCAGACAGGTTAAGGTTTTTTTGTCACGGTCAACGGGATCAAAGATAATCGATTTGACCTCTGAAGTTAACTCAAACCAGCTCTAATACTTCAGGAGTACCTTCCCATCGTCCAATCAACTTACAATATGGAATACTTATTCATGTTTTATTTTCACAGCTTTTTGAAGGTGATTCATATAACAAGCAGCTGAGTAAAAATATTTTTTTAATAGCTATAAATATATCCAACCAATGAGTATACCTAAGATAACAAAGATTTGTTCCTATCATCCTTCTAGCAAAACAGAATTTGCATGACGTCACAGGGCATATCGGATCTCTCTGTCTAATCGCTATCTAATTAGCGGTTTAAAAAGTATCATCCGTATTTCTTGGCCGATGTTAATTTTGGTGGTCTCTTTTTCGACATGTATATAATTGTACACATCTACTATAAGTGTACAAATTTTAATATACAGTATAAGATTGGAATACATATTATTAAGCTTTATTTTGTATTGTGTAATGGAAAAAGGCAAACTAGTACTCAGTACACCTGATAAAAAAGAACCGAAATAATACTAGGGTCACAGAAGTGTTGAAAAGGTAATATCGATTGCGCTGTAATGTTCACAGTCCATTGCTTGTTCCACAGAAGCGGCATGGCATGAACGCTGCGGTGGGCGCGCAATGCGGCGCGCGCCGCTCGCGCAACCCGCCGCCGTCGCCGTCGCACTCTCGATACTGCTGCGTCTCGTCAACGCTGGTGTGTATACAGCTTTACTTTACATCATACAGGTTGTCCTAAAATTACGCCAATATTTGTCATTGCTATATTGTCTAAATGCCAAGAAACGGTTTTGAGGTCAGAGAAGGTTTTGTAATACATGCTGTTTATTTCCAAAATAGATACATACTCGTAATAACACTGATCTCTATTTTAGTAGGCGTTATTTTCCCCTTAAAATTTGCAATAATATGACGTATCTATTCTCGACCTCGAGCTGAAATGATATAGCCTAATATTATCTAATTGCTTCAAATATTTAGATTTATGCAAATTAGCACAAGCAAGGGTTTAAATAGGTGGCCTGAATATCCTAACTTAGTAAGTTAGTCTAAAGACAAAGTTATACACGTGGAATTCAAATTTATTAATACAATCGAAACTGTGCCTTCATCAATTTACATCATACGTAGTGAGAGAACGCTTACCATAATTTGTACACGTAGAATTACTTTTGCCTCTTTGTTTTATTAATACGACCTTTTTTCTATTTTCCTGTGTTGTGTTACTGTTTATCTTCAATTTTCTAGAGTATTTCATTACAATATAGCTATGCGTTTACGACTTTTCATAATTTTTGAGTTTCGCGAGTCGATGACGAAAAGTTGAAATTACGCATGACGATAGGAGATATAAACTCCCACTCATCATAATTGTATGTATCGACCTTATACAGGAAAGAAAATATAAAACTCATAAAAGGAAAATTACCTTAAATAATAAATATAGCTTTATTTACTCAAATAAGACTTTATAACTATAGTAATTAATGCATAAACATTACCTGGGTTCATTGAGAATTAAACATGACATAAGGTACCTACCAAAAAAATCATCCTGTATGTTTGTACTATGAATCCATAATGTTACGGTTATTTATGAGGACATTTTTCTTAAAGTAACATTAAAAGTTTAATAAAAAATAGGTCGTAAAGCCTAAGATATGGGTCAATTCAGCACATTTTCTCAAAACAATAAAATAATATAACGTTGTTGCATCGATTCTTTAGACAATCTTCCTTTATGTGGCATTCGTTTTTTCCACCCTGTATACTAAATTAGTACTATCTAAAACAAGTTTTTTATGATACTGGAAATAAATAGCACCAGTTCTGTTGTATTAAGTACTACCTCACCTTGTTAGACCGCGATTTGATACCGGACTGAATTAATAGCCAACCCAAATTAATTAATGCTTGTTTGATCTTCCTCGCTTAGTAACAGTAATATCAGTAACCCTATCAATATCATCCAATATTGAATACAGGGTGATGTGTAAAGAATTTCTTTACACATTGACTGGCTGGCTGGCTTTGGAGTTTAAGGACAATACAAAATTCTTACACCCTTTGAACAACAAGTTTAGTCTAAATAGAGGGCAATTTTTAAAAAACCTTTGAATAATTTTGATAATTTCGCCTATGTATATGAAATAGCCAAAGCATGTTAATTATTAAGTTCATCTTTTTTTTAATATTTATACCCACTAACACTCGCGACACGTTAAAATAATTATAACGACACCTCTATTGTCGAAATCAGGCAATCTGTTCAGTCTCCAGGAGGAAACAAAGAACATGCACGAGTTATAAAAATTAACCCAACCCAACAAATTAACCCATCAACATTTTCACAAAGCAAATCAAAAGATGCCAGAATCGGTGTAAAAACGCTCTAAGCATCATAAACTAACCGTTTAATAATAAAACACGACCGGCTCAAAATCACGTAAAGTAAACGAACGTAAATGCGATCCGTTGTTCGTGGCGAGAATGCTTGTTTGTTTTCGTTTTATTTGTTTTTCATTGCACCGGTCGTTCGGTAGAATGAACGATTTAACTGGCCAGTGTTTGTTGGTCGTTAGTCTCGGCAGTATAGATAAGTGGGTATAGGTATGTATCGAGAAAAGTGACGCATACAGCCATGCCATGGATTTTGAAATTAGTGTTCTTTTAGTAAATAATTCGTAACAAATAGTTTGTTTTGATGTACTTGTTTCATTTTTAATAGTAAACGTAGTAAAGATTTTAACACTGTCTTGAGTTATATGGCTGTGTTTGATATCTTTGATGCAATAAGTCGTCCATTAACAAAAACATAGATTTTTCATTTATTACCTTGTATTTATAATTATTTACTTTAACTTATACCTCTACATAGCATACATGTGTCAAAGGTCATGTCATTGTTCTTCTTTAACGGTCTATTTGAAATACAGGGTGACTTGTTTTAGTGTTTGATTCTTTAATCGACAGCGCTCTTTATAATTACCCTAGTAGTGTTTATAATTTAGGGTTAGGAGTTTTGGTGGTATACCGTAATTCTAGAATCCATGGAGTCGCTATTTCCTTGATTTTCACCTTCAGTATGGTCATGTTTTAAAATAAACTGAAAACATTTTAGTTCGGTTATCATTACCTAGGGACTAACTTTTGTTTGTTTGTAATGCACAGCGAAGATATCTCCAAAGTTCATTTAAAGTGGTTCAGCGGTTTAATACATACATACATACATTAAATCACGCCTATTTCCTAGAGGGGTAGGCAGAGACCACTTATTTCTACTTGCTACGATCTTGACAAATTTCTTTCGCTTCTTCCATATTCATACATCGAGTCATGCACGCACGTCGGTTTCGGGTAATCAATTTTGAAATATGGCTATTGTTATATAATAATTAGGAAATAGCGACTGCATGGATTCTAAAACCACAGTTTGCAACCAAAGGTCCTAACCCTATTCATTATTAATGATTGTGGGACCTGCGGTGATGTCACCAAATGGTCCAGCTGCAGCCTCAAAACCAGTATCACGCTGAGCTGAGACCATTTTGCATCATGTGGAATTCGTTAAAATACGTGCTTTTTATATTTGTTAATTTATTTAACAAAATATTTTTTGCTCAATAGAGTAAACTTACATAAAAACAGAACTTAGTGAAGAATGTTCTCTTTCTATAGAACAATTAAAAATTATCTTGGAAGCTACTGAAAATTTCTTATCACAAACTTTCACAATTTGAGAAGTTTCATGTCGGTGCAATTCTAATCTCATTGTTGCACGTTTATTGCGTGCACTTTCATTATTACTAATTATTCCGTTTGAAATAAGTTTTTATTCTTTTTATGCCATTTTTTGGCTTTTAAATATTATTCGAGGTGCTGCGAACGACGTTTTCCAGCATTTGGAATTAAAAAACACGTATGTTTACAAGTATTATCATTTACTGCATTTTCTGAAGTTCTATATTTATCAACTTATTTTACTATAACTAATTTTAAGATAGAGGTGTACTCTGACAGTTCTTGAAATTTTGACTTTAAACATAAAATCCCTGAAAACACTTTGATCTCAGGATGTGCCAAAAAGTATTTTATTTTAAAAATAGCAGCTTAAAATAGCGTTAGTTTTGACGCGTACTCATTTCATGAAACACTGTTGTCCTTTCATTAAAATACAGGCGAAAATTCTGTAAAAATGTGAAAAATATTTTATAACACGCGCCGCTTTTACTTCACTGAATAATTCAGTATTCTGTTTTTAGCTGCTACTTTTACTTTGTACTGACACATTACTTATTGAAATTTCGGTACATAAAATGCATTGTTTCAATTACTCTTTTTATAAATTTTCCAATAACTCTTATATTTTAATATTCGTAGTCTTTCTCGTGGTTCCGTATATAGGTACACTGGATTAAAATCTACGCATAAAAAAAAAAAAACCTAAAAAGAACATAATATATTTTGTTTTTTTCGTTACTTGGCTGTTTTAACACATTCATCGCCAGCTAGTGCTACAAGTGCTACGCTGTAGCACTATTTTTCTTCCATGTAGCGATATTCTGCTACGAATACTGTAGTCTTGGCTCTGAATATGTTAAGATAGCAGTCTCGAAATTACAAATGTCTACGTGCCCCAGACGTATATACTCGTTTACTAATAGTACTGTATCGATTAATTTTATTATGTTTACACAGTTTGCTCAACTATTCATCAATAATTAAGTTGAAAGACCAGAAATGGTGTGGTGGCAGAAATGGCCAGTTTTCATCAAAGATTTTCATTAAAAACGACTCTAATAGCTTGAGGTTAGAGGTGAAGCTGCATAATTGGGAATGCACGCGCTAAAAGTTGTTTTGTACGCTCTGACGGGACTACTTAAATTCACTGATTAGTATTAGCTGAAACATCATGTTAAACCGTCAATAATGACAGTTTTTAATGACTTAACGTTTACGTCTATGTAACGTGAAACGTGCTCACCTAAGATCAGTTTAATACGGCCGTTAGACGTCAATTAATAATTAACCAACCACCTAGATGATCGATCGACTGCGAGCGACAGGTTAATAATACAAACTCAAAGGGACAGCGTGACCTCTTGATGTTATAGCAGTTTAATTTAATATTGATTACAGTACAGTAGGCATCAAAAGTAGTTAAGCAGAGTAACATGCTCAAAATGATCTACACACGACGTATTCTCTTGACAAGTGAAAGGCCGCTATTACTGTCAAGTAAATAAGGTAAATGCACCCATCGTTGACAGTGCTTCAGTGATGAACAATAACAATTTTGACGGACAAAAAGTCACTTTCAAAAGATTAATTCTAATAGAGGTAGGCGCGAAGTATTATAATTCTTATCTAATTGTAAGACATTAGCGTTCTATAATTATGTAATAACTTTTATTGGGACTGTTCATGACTGGAGCACTGTCCATTATAAGCGCATTTCCCTTAACAGTCGTAACGCCGACAATATAATAACATGTCAAAAGCAGTATGCCTATAAAATTACTGAAGTCAGTAAACACCTACCTATACATACATTTTGAGCAGTACTTTTTTCTAACTAAATAATTTTCAGCCGGGGTGTCGCTGAAATGTTTTTCACTTTTGTGAGTTTACTTTGCACATTTTCTGTCGGCACATGACGTCGTTTCACGTGAACCACGTAAAAATATAACCACATTTTTGCATTGCTGTTGCGGTCTACCGATTTCACCTGCCGACGATATACCATAAAACAGCGAGAGCTCAATTTTTATCCAGGGTATCTATTATTTTCGGTGCCATATTACTTTTGATAATGTTATCGTATTTGGCTGAATCGTATTTGAGTAAGTAATCGGCCGAATTAAAAACAATTCGACAACATGTCAAGGACTATATGGTTTTACAGAGTAGCTATTTTATTACCGTTTTTACGCTAGAACAAACGAAAAAAACGCTGCGTAAAAGCGTGAGAATACGTTATATAACATGTACTCTATGAAAAAAGCCAGAGTAGGCTAAGTAACATGGTCCTGTTTGTTACCTTTGGGTATAAAACTAAAACATGTCCTCGGAATTCGCATTTGAAATGAATACACCCTATTTATTCAGGTTCAATGGGTCCCGGAGTACCTGAGAACATCACAGTGACGTTCCTCAATCCGACCACGGTGCGAGTCTCGTGGTCCACCACGGCAGACCTGGTGGAGAAGTATGACGTCACCTACAAGCCTTCAGACGCGAGGTAAGGACATGTTACAACTCTACAGTACTACCATTTTTTCAATAGCTATTGGTTGGCTGTAGGTAAAACAGTTACTCTTCTTAGTGTACAGGGTGTAACATAAACCCTGTTAAATAAAAACCTTGTTTGATAAATAAACCACTTGTAAAGTTACTCAACCCAAGCATAATTTAGTATTCTACTGTATTTTTTGTTTTCTAATTTAGTCCCTACTCTCAGTGTATAATGTTCTGTAAATTATAGGGAAACCTATTATTATTGACCTATTTTAAGTTTCTAATGATTGTACTTCTAACTATCAAATGTAAGGCTGTTGGTTTCCTCAATTAAAAAATAAATAGTAAAAGAAGTGAAAGTACTTCAAAACTCTCAAATAAATTATTATTTTTGGATACAAAAAAAGTTTAAGAGTTTTTAACATTTTTCATTTGCATTGTGCTAGTTTTCAGTAACCCTACAAACGGTTTTCTACTTGACTAGGGTTTTTGTTAAAACCTGTATTTGTCGCTTGTGTTACGTATAAATACTTTAAAAGCCGATAGCTACTAAGACATGGTAGGACTGTACTCTGTGTCTTATCTTTGATCTTTTACTTTATTTCTTGGAGTGTGTGTTAAATTAAGTGGATATGGTTAGCCAATGACGGTATAAAGCAATTAAGTGCCTTATTATATTAAACGTCAAACATGGAAATAGAATTACAATGATAATCATAAAATGTAAAATATACAACGACAAGATTCTAAGTATACTTAAATTTTTTATTGACCTTGGAACTTTTAAAAATGTCACTGTCATTATGTATTTTTTTTAAAGTTCATACCAAAAAGGCACTTAAGTGCTCAATCGTTTTTTGATGTACTTTATGAAGTGCCTATATTGTTTTAGGTATAACTTCACATTTACTCTGCATGTATAAAAATGTGACTTTACCACTTCTACTCGATATAATTCTACTTATCCAAAAGGTAAAAGTTTAAGAGTATGTAAGAATGTTGGTCTCTCAACCACTTAATGAAATTTGGTACTGAATTAGCACAAACCATCCACTGCAAGTATATGGCATTTAAAAATACTTTTTATCTTGAAAAGATTAATATTTCGCGAAAACATGATAAAAAAGTTCTAACGGACGAAATTACAGGGTGATCGCTAGTTCACCATAAATCAGTACAAGCCCGCATGTACCTCAACTTTGGAACACGAACTTCGTGTCATATAAAACTTGCCCCGAGCGCGTGAAGAATACAGAACTAAGGGGCAAACTACGACAGCCGGGCAAACTTTGCCTGTTTATTATTGCCGGATAGAAACATTGTAGAACAAAACGACCTAATTACTGGTTTTGCCGTTGGTTAGATCGGATTTGGTTTGTAATATGATGCGTTGAAATTTTTGCAAAAATTATAATAATTTGGGTACACTTTGCACATCATCTTTTATTTAGTTAACCGTTACAGTTACTAAAAGACAATAATAAATACTGGTACCAAACTTTTATGATAATGGTGGTCTATTCCATTTTGAATAAGCCCAGCCCATCTTGCTGTGATATACTAGCTTTAGGATATTGCCGGCAGGCATTAATCATATAGTTTGTACGCTTCATTAATATTAGCCTGTTAGGCGGCCTAACAGGCCGGGCTTAATATTTCCTCGGCTATTTTTTTGATAAGCAATCCGAAACATACTTACATAATAAAGTAGGTGCAAGCCAATAATTATTACATTTCAATGTTTTATTTTAATGCAGCAAAAATAATATATAATTTAGTCATGTGCCTACTTCATTCTAGACTATTGCCATGTATACATAAAAAAAACTTTCAAAATGTTATAATATTATGAAAAACTCGCAAACATTAAGCTTAAGAGTAACGTCATTGTGTACTTACATCCAGACGAATGTGCTTAAGCCGTATGATAAATTAGAACAATAAAACACCCTGTACATGAAATACAGCCGTTTGTACATTATTCGCACAATGCCTAAGGCTTTATTATTTGACAGCCTAACTATGCGTTAAAAATAACAGACGGTCTTTGATTTAAAGCACATTATGGTGTGGTTTAAAAGGACTTTATCAAATGTTTTTGCTATCACTATGTGTTTTAGGACTAGTTTTTTATACAATTATGTTTATTAATTAACGTACTTTGAGGTAAGTGAGCTGTAATAATGCCACTTACAGCTTAGTTTAGGCAGTTAATAGCTAATATTATGGATGCAAAAAGGTGTATATTAGTTCCATATTTACGGTTCAACACCAAAATCAAGTGACGTAAAATTTTGTACAGAGATAGATTATAGCCCGGAGACGAGCTAAAGTACATTAATTTTGGAAAATTGGAGCGTTAAACGATTATTTTGGAGCCTGTTTACATCTCCGAAATTGTATTATTTATTTTAATCCGACATTTTGATTTATTTAATTATTATTACTACTGGGACCTGTACATCCCTGTGACATTTAAATTATGTAGCTTAAGTTTAGTATTGTAATAAGTGATTTATTTTTAAAAAATGGCTTACTGTTGAGTTTCTTGCGGCGCTTCTTCTCAACAGTGGTCTCTTTGGAAGCGCTGGTAGACTCAGACTTGTAAAAGTGCCTACAGGGCCTACTTACAGAATAAATGATTTGAATTTGAATTTTGAATTTGAATTTGATTTCTAAGCGAGTGTAGTTGGGGGGATAACTATTGCTCATAAAAAAATTACACTTTTATAGCACGTCTACATTGAAATAAAATACTTCACAACGTGTGTTTATCATTGATTTAAACCATGCATATTTCATCTTCAACAAAGTCTTCGAACGTGCGTAATCGATCAATAAAGGTAAATTTTCCAGCAAGTTTAAGAAAATATCCGTTTGTATTTCCTGAATAATAATCAGTTCATGGAACGAATAATAACGCTCACGGAAGCTTTAAAGTTTTGATGAAATTTCCAACTATTGATAATTAGCTTGTTCTAAATTCAGTAACTACGCCCTAGTGTCAGTTAACGGCAACGAGTAGGTACATGCGTCAAACATATTTAATTATAGTTTGCCTGGGGCTTTGCGGTAACTGAGGTTTACAAATTTATTTATGTTGTTTGTTAAAGTGTAAAAAGAAAAACAGGGTGATCCATTTAAAAAAGGAAAAAGATTATGTTTAGAAATTACTTGATGAAAATGTTGGTATTTTTAATGATTTAGGTATACTGACATAATTCAATCGCTGATCAATTTGTTTCTAGGTCTAACATAACAATTCATTTTAGAGTTTTAACAACAATATATTTTTAATAGCGTTTGGTATTGAAATACTCTGTCGTCAAAACGCGACATCACTATGACCAAATATTTCGCCAAGACTTGAAAATAAAAATCATTTTTACATTCCTTAACCTTAAAGAATATATTTAAATAAAGGGAAGCTCTGTCATTTCGTATATTTTGCTTAGAATATTTATTACATACGGTGAAGTACAATGTCACTAAATTAAAACATAATAAATACACACACACAATATATATCATCAGCAAATCGATATTTTTAATAATAAAAATCTCTAAAATTTCATAACAATTTGAAACGTTGTTGTTGAGAGAATCACTACCCAGGAACAGAAAATGCAGCGATGGTTGTGACTGTCCTATGCATGCGATTAGTTTTTCGAGCACTCGATTTCTCAAAAAATTATTGCTGAACCGATCTTCAGGTATGACGTCACGGTAACCGTGAGAGAGCTTTTAAATATGTATTACATAGGACGATCACGGTTATCCAACGTGATGTTAAGGTACCGTATATCGATAACGGAAATTGATAAGCAATCATAAATGTCCGGTAATGCCATTAGCGATTGTTTAACCAAAGACCGTGATAAGATAGCTACGCTTCGCTTATCCTTCATTAGTCTCATGTCCATAAATTTTGCCACGAATTAACGATGGAATACCTTCTATTTTTTCTTTCGGTATAAAATTATATCAGAGGTTAAAAGGGGTTTTATAAGTTTCATTTGGGTAACCGGTAAAATATATGGGATTTTTATTTAGTAAGTAGGCTGTATCAAGACCAACGCATCCCAAGAAGAGACGTCTGCTGAGAAGAAGCGTCAAAAGAAACTCAACAGTCATTATCGAACATAATATTACTTATGATAACAACTAGCCAAGCCTTATATAAAAACATGAATATGAAGTAAAAATGCCATGTGTAGTTGTGCAGGAAAACGAGTCATTTGTACTGAGTGGATTTCTTTTAAATCTTTCGTATCCCAAAAGACGTTCATCTTTCATGTTTTCGTTGCATTTAGACAAGTATGGAACTATGCATGTCTATACCTATTCATGCATATCAAACCTAATGCACTCGCATTGAAACGTCTGGGAGTTCATTAGACATTCCATCTCCTAAGAAAATAAGAAACTGCTAGTTTTCAGTACATTTTAAATCACATACTACGTGCAAATAAACATGTGTGAGATTTTATTTTTAACGTTCTTCTGTAAACGGAATGTCTTCTGGCGAAGTAAGAATTTCTTGAGACGTAATTGATAGGGTTTTTTTTAAGGGCGAGGGGTTTTTGTACATTTTACCAGTTGAAGACATACTCGTATTTAAATATCGGTTTAAATCACTATTTCGTAACACGCGCTAATTCAAAACTGCCGTAATAATGCAATTGAAATTTTCATCTTAATAGAAGACAGATTCAATTTTGTTTCATTCAGTTTAATAGTAAATCAAAAAATTACAACTGGACAAAGACGAAAAAATGCCATTAAATAGCAAACTAACACTTACAAAACAAACTAACAGTTGGTAAAAACACAACCAACCGTAAGTCATACAACCGTTATTAACAAGTTCTCTTTATAAAATATATTTTGCTCACTTCATTCTTAGGGTACGTTATGCTACGCTGCTCTTTTGCCAGAGGCTACGGAGACCCAGCGTAGCAGACGTTAATCGTATTCGTAGCGCGTGCAAAGACTATCGATAGGGTATTTTATAGCATGTAATATTGTTTTATATTTTGACTATGCTAAATATGTTTCCCATATTTTTATATGGGTTTTGTTCCACTTTTAAAGCCTTTTTTTGTATGTTTGTTACGCTTACTCCGTCAATAACGGACAGGTTTTTAAAAAATATTTTCTTGTTTGATACGCTATACTCCCGAAGTGGACCCACTGTCACCAAGTCAGTATCTGATGATGGCATCCGTTAGTAATTGTGGGAACTTTTTAAATATTATAGATTAAGTACATGTTGCAAGTTCAGTATTTGCAGTAAAAAAAACACCTATGCATTCAAAAAGTCTTGTTTGGTGAAGTGGAAATGATGATGAAAACCACAGATGGTCACTGGAACTCCTCAGTAGTACCTATTTGAAGAGTGGCGATAAGATATCTCCATTAAGATAGTTAAGCGACTTTGATGAAGTGCATTGAAATGCTTTAAATATTATATAAACGCTATTTGCAGGGAGTTTGAAATATCCTATAGTTTCTTAATAATTGAGAAGGACTAAATAACAGTACAATTTAATGTAAAAATGCAATGTTTTGGAAAACATAAACCGCAATCTAAAACGCAAAAAAGATCTTCTTTTCAAAAGGAAATAGAAAAATATTGTAGAACATCAATTTCAGTTTGACTGACCTAATTTAAAATATTAAATATGTCCTATTTCTTGATGACTAACTACTGAAGTTCGACAAATCAGAAGTCCAGAGGTCTTCTTACCTAACGCACTCACAATCGCAATTGTTTTCATTTTGAAAATCGAAGGCTTGTCTGCATACAAAATGAAAACAATTGTTCCACTTTGAAGCCGATTGCGATTCCGAGTGCGTTAGTCAATAGGCCAGCAGACGGCTACTTAAATTTCATAAGTTTGCCGCATTTATATGTGAAATTAGCAGATAATGTTCATAACTTCAATTAAAATAAACGAAAAACAGAAACCAAATTTTCGACATAAAGTTTGTTTTTTGGTTTTAAAAACTTAATATTACCTATAACATTATCTTACAAACCAATTTAGGCCTTGGAAGTTACTACTTTGTTTGAATCGCTTTCACGGCTAAACCGCTTAACCGATTTCAATTGAATTTGGTATGAATTTAGCTTTTTAGTAGCGATAAGAAATTCTACACGGACAAAGGAGCAACAACTAGTAAAAATAGTATTTCACTATGAACACATACATACATACATACATAACCTCACACCTTTACTTTCAAAGTGGGGTAGACAGAGCTACAGAATTAGTAACAAGTCTAAAAACTTGTTAGTTATTCTGTAACCACATTTTGCAGAAATAGGCTAAGATGTTTACCAGTGTATTAGTGACAGGTTGCAAGCCCATCGCCTAACAGTACTACACAGCCCTTCCCTTAGAAGTCTCTAACGACATCCACTGGAGGACATGGAGTGGCACTATTCAAACCCGGCACCCACGCGGGGAACACACTAAGTATTAAATAATGTGCATTTTCTACCAGCTTTACTCTTTGCAAATAAAATAAAACCACGTACAATTTATACGCTAATATCGTGACATAAAACCATATGCCGTTATGCTCACGTAATACGGTTTTATAATGACGGGTTGCTAAATCTATGCATTAAATCGTGTGTGAAAGCTATCCATTACAATTATGGTATAATTTCTTTTTACCCGGTAACCATTGACTACATTAAAAAACCGGTTAAGTGTAAGTCGGACTCACGTACCGAGGGTTCCGTACCGCCACAGAGTAGGCTTCGATTTTGAATCGAATGAGCGCGAGCCCAACTCAACCTTGACCATTATTTAGTGTTTTTTTTATTATAATCATACCAAATTTGACGCTTGTATGTTTTACTGATTTTACAATAACTAGAACAATAATAAAAATACGTTGAAAAAACAGTTTCTTGAATGGCCTGCTTTGTTATTTATATCACTTTATTACATAGTAAATCCGACGTAATAACACTACACATGCGACTAATAGAAGATAGCGTCGGACCTAGAATTATTAAGATATTCAAGTGAGACGCGAGTGGGCAAAATGACAGCAATATCTCAATTAAAATGCCAATTTTCAGTCTTTCCTTCCTTTTTCTTCTAATTTTCTTGCAGATATTACTTTCAGCAGATATTGTCATTGACAGGGAGCGAAACTTTGGTACCGGTGACAGCCGTATGACGTCAAGCTTCATACAGAGTGTTTTTATGTACATTATAGATAATCACTAACAACTTATTGGCCTCTTTAGTTTACGGATATTTTATTGACACTTGAGACGGCCAGTAGGTAAGTATAAAAAGTGACACCTACCTGTCTTTGTTACATTAATCAGAAAATTGTTTAGTAAAAATTAAATTGTATTTTTTTATTCGTCAATTTAAGAAATGTGAATTGTAACTTCATTCTACCTAAGTCTTACTTAGGCTATATCACTGGCAGTTGTACAGAAGAAAAACTTTAGTCAATAAATAAAAATTAAAAGCAATATTGTCACTAGTCATTAAGGATGGATAAAAGTCATTCGGTTCCAAATTTATTACGAGACATTGCAATGGAGAGAACTGCCAACATATTGCATCGAAAACTTCTTCAGTACTTAGATGAGAAGGATGAACACGATTTTACCGAGAAAGTAAGTTAGGTATAGATAGACGTATCATAATAATATGAATTATCTATGTATGTCACTATTTTAATAATGTTGTGTATATTTTATAAAAACACCCTTTATATCAATTTGCGTCATAATGACGTCACCGGCATCAAAGTTTCGCTCCTTGTTGAAGATAGTGTAAAAGAATATTATATTAATTTATAGTGTTTGAAAGTAGGTACTTTAAATAGAACACGAAATAAAGAAGCAAAATCCAAATCCGTTCCATTGACCTGCACATTCATAGATTTATTATAATCAGATTTCAAAAGAAACTATACAAAAAGAGGCCAAGCTGAATAAGGAACGGACGGAAATAGCGGGCGGGCACCGGATGCGGTTTCACCAATAACTTCCGGCGGAAGTCGTGACGCCATTGTTGTACGGAACCTTAACTTGTTGTGATAGGTCCGGAAATAGAAGTTTAGCTTTTTCTTTGGGAAATGTTAGGTTATTGTTTCGTAGATAAAACATTGAATGTAATAACTTTTATACTAGAAATCTTTCGATGGCATTGGAGATGAACTCATTACAAAATTTATTCTTAAAATTTACGAGCTTTTAAGCCCATTTTAATGCGCTTCGAAAATACACAGCTAGATAGAGATAGCTAGGTAGATAACACGTTTATTTGATGCTTCAATAGCACATACAATTATCATATAAGTAGAATAGCAAAGATATTATTTTTGTCTGATAGAGATCGCTATTCAGTGATAAGACCACCTGTTAAGTACAATTTTTACTAAAGCTGTTATTATTTTATTTAACTCATTAAATGGTGTGCAATAAAGAGTATTGTACGACATAGTATTATATTGAACTATATTTTAATAGCAAGAGCAATCTTCAGTTTTGAGATTTTCATCGTAAGACTGAAAGTATCAGGTGGCCTGATGGTATGCTGTTTGCCTTCTCCATGCCGTAAAAAAATTGTATAAAATCTTGTAAATAATTAATCACTACATAGTATAAAACAAAGTCGCTTCCCGCTGTCTGTCCCTATGTATGCTTAGATCTTTAAAACTACGCAACGGATTTTGATGCGGTTTTTTTTAGTAGATAGAGTGATTCAAGAGGAAGGTTTTTATGTATAATAAATTTTGTTTTATGTACGTGTGTTATAGAAAACTCAAATAAACCGAAGCGAAGCGAGGGCGGGTCGCTAGTAAATAATAAATATAAGGGGACAAATCCCACACAAATTGACCTAGTCCCGAACTAAGCTCTAGGCTATTTATGGGTACTAGACAACGTTGAACTTACTTATTACTTAAATAAAAGTAAGTTTATGGAACGTATGTATGTAAATTGTTTAATGTACATACAAACTTACAAGATAATCTTTGCATCAATATAATAAATGTAAATAGGAAATCTTATCCCATATGTGATCGAACCCAGTTAACCTTGTAGAATAAGTAAGGATTGACGATAGACAATTAACAAAATAATCGAAAATAATAATTAGTGCATACATCGGAGAGACAGAAAGAAATCGAATACTTCTTCAATAAAATAGGTACGATTCATACATAAGTTATCTAAATAATTATACGAATAATAAATAGTACATAAGTAAACATCAATTAAAACCTACAACGGAGCTATGGATCACTCAGACTCCTCTTATTGATTAAGCTAGATCTAGATTGCCTCAAGCACGGTGGAAGCCCATTCCACAATTGAACAGAGAGTATCGTCAAAGATTTATCATAAGTACGTAGGTGCTGTACGGGTCTTGTTGGATGTTTTTAGGGTTCCGTACAAAAAATGAAAAACGGAACCCTTATAGGATCACTCGTGCGTTTGTCTGTCTGTCCGTCCATCTGTCACAGTCAATTTGCTCCGAATATACTGGATCAAATCAGGTGAAATTTAAGTAAGTTTAAATTTAATTTAGTATCAAATGAAAGAGCTAGTTATGAGGACCTCAAATACATTTTTGTTATTATTGTAAAATAAATAGTTTTGATTTTATTCACGAAAGGAGACGAAAATTTACCATTCCCCACCCCTGATCTCTGTGCCCAAATTTTTGAAAAATATCCAAAATATAGTTCATTGCTTGTAAAATACAGGTAAACCTATATAAACATGCTAACAAAAAAAAATCATATGTACTGAACCCTCTCTTCGCGAGTTCAACTCACACTTGGCCGGTTTTTTTATGGTCCGGCTTTTGTTTTCTACTTGAAACTATAAGAACTTGTAGGGTGAAACAAAAACCCGTTCAATAAAAACGGTTTTTTAGGTCATTGATCCCTAGGACGAAAAGAGAGAAAAGCTTTGCAATTTAAACCTAGTTTTTATATGGCATCACGTATTCGAGAATGGTTTTCGAGCTGTGAGTTTTTCTACTTTATCAGTTTTTCTACTTTAACAGCAGTGTTCACACTGTTGTGTTCCGGTTTGGGGATAAGACAGCCGGTGAAATCACTAGCATAGAGGCATTCCATCTTAGTCCTCAGGATTGGCAACGCATTTGCAGTCTTAGGATTGCATTGCAGTCTTGTGAATGCGAATGTCTATGGGTCACAGTTTCCACTTACCATCAGGTGGCCTGTGTGCTCGTTTGTCTTCTCTATGCCATAAAAAAAAATTAAAAAAAATTGCCAATGGTCAGTAAACCTACTACCGGTATTATAAAGGGGTTTTTGTAATGCGAAATCTGTTTGAACGATTGGCATAAGTATTATTATTTATTACCTCTACGTCACAATCATAATGTTGCATAATAACAAAAAAAACAACTGCGGGTCTTAATGGTTTTCTGCAAAAAGCTTGCACTCTATTTATACGAATGATATTTAAAGGAAATATGATACATTTTAGCACGCCATCCATTAGCGAAATATGTTGCGTGTAGGTCATGTTATACCTATCGACGTAGCAACATGGTTATTACTGCGTTTGATATTTAATATACTATTATTAACTCGCTATTATGGGTACTTTAATAGAATTATAACATACTTTGTTGCCGACTCTACTACTTCTAACACTGATAATAAACTCACTTGCTTTTCTAGTCACTATTTCTATTTTAATGTATTTGACCTCACATTTTGTAATGTTTCTATTTGTGCTAGTTCTAATAATTAATATTTGTTACTTTATTACCTTGTAACGTACTTAATTTTGTATTATTGTAAATATTTTGCGTTTGAAAAATAACCTTCCGCTGGAGTTTCTTGCGGCGCTTCTCCGCAATGATGGTCTTGTCCGAAGCGCTATTAGATTCACTCATTACCGACGTGTAAAAGAGCCCGTATGTGGCCGATTTACTGAATAAACCTTTTGCTTTTTATTGACTACTAGCGACCCGCCCTCGTTTCGCTTCGGTTTATGTGAGTGTGAGAGCCCCGATATATAGGCTATCTAACACTGAAATAATATTTCAAATCGGACCTGTAAGTTCCTGAGATTAGTGCGTTCAAGCAAACCAACAAACTCTTCAGCTTTATAATATTAATATAGATAAAAAAACGAGTTAAATGTGATCACTGTCTCTTTCCTAAATCCTTCTTTAACTAGTAAAACTCAGCAATTCGGTTCCTAAAATGTTTCTTTATCCTTGCAAAAATTAGAAAAGGCAGATAAACAACGGTAAAAAGCTGAAGTTTTCCGTTCATGAGTCAAATATCTAACCTATGTAATTAATCTTTATGATATCCTGAAAATATCATGGTGTCAGCAGAAAATAGTTTTCGATGGAATTATATTCTATGAAATGATACAATCGATGAAGTGAAATTTGATAAAACTAATGGTGACTTCAGACAAACTTACACATATACACTCGATAAAATTATAACATCCCTCTATTTGCATTAGGGGTTAAAAACGTTATTCTAGTTATTCTCGGCACTGACGTCACGGTCCGCATTTAAGTTAATTACTCATTTAATAATAGCATTGTCATCGAGTGAATTGTTAACATATTGTTTCGAAGAACCAGTTTAATACGGTTGCGTGGTTTCCATAAATATACTTTAATTGTGATATTGAAACGATGTTTATATTTAAAATAACCTAGGACCTTATTCTAAACTTTATCTCGGCCGCTGTTACTGTAAGTTAATAAGAGCTATAACAAATTCAAAATCTTTTTTTTTAAGCAAGCAGGCCACCTGATAGTATGTGGAAACTGTGACCCTTAGACATTCGCATTCACAAGACTGCAATGCAATCCTAAGACTGCAAATTCGTTGCCAACCCTGAGAACTAAGATGGAATGCCTCTATGCTAGTCATTTCACCGGCTATCTTATCCCCAAACCGTAAAGCAACAATGCGAACACTGCTGTTTCGCATTATGTTAATGGATAAGATGGTGGTAGCGATCCGGACGGACCTTGTACAAGGTCCTACCACCCGCAAAACTCTTTATTAACGTCGTCACTACGATAAAAAAATGTGAAGAAAAGAAGTAGAATAAGGCTCCTGCGTCGCTATTGCCTGGCGCACTCGCGTTCGCAATCGGCTTTAAAGTATTATTCTGTATGAAAACTCGCTTTCAAACTGTCAAAATGAAAACGATGATACATTGAAACAGCTATTAAAAGTTTTTCTGGTTCGGGTCAGTCAGTTACTCGTATACTAGAAAAGAAACATAAATGAGGATAAATGAAAGTGACGTTTCGTAAACATGACGTAATTCATGACTTTATAAAACATGTCGTTATTAAATATTCGTGGTTGAATACGTGGTTAACAATAACAAAGTCTAAATTTATCGTAAACATTTACAAAAAAAACTTTACATTGATAGTAGAAATAATCTTTTAAAAAGTTTTTAACTGAGTTGTGTCTTTCAGTATACATAGTAGCGGAATGTTAAGATTCATTACTTTTAGAGTTGAAAACTTACCAACCTTTTCGTTCCGCGAATAACAATGTAATAAATCTATCTCTAACCTTTCTTCTATCTTCTTCAATCTTCCTTCTTCCTTCTTCCTCCGCTTGCACATAGACAACAACGAAATTGACTGATGGCACGTTAGTTACAGAGTGGTACTGGAGGTGGCAGGCAACTCTGACGCTGTGATCCTGAGTGGTTTGGAGGCTGATACGCAGTATCAGGTGACCGTGGCAGCTCTGTGGGGCGGCCATAAGTATAGAAGCAGGCCTATTGTCTTCCGCACGCTGGGTAAGTGATAGTCATTTATCCCTTAACAAGTGACGACGCGTTGGCCTAGTTGGTAGTGACCCTGCCTATGAAGCTAGTGGACCTGGGTTCAAATCCTAGAAAGAGCAGATATTTGTGTGTCATGGATGTTTTTCTATTTATTTCATTATAAATATTTATATCGCTGTCTAGTACCCATAGTGCAAGCCTAGAGCTTAGTTTGGGACTAGGTTCGTATGGTTGAACTTTAAGAAAATACCCTTCGAATATTCCCAAACACATTTGAGAGCATTGAGAATGTTCCCTTTCCCGTTCCGAGAATATTATTTTCTTGGAAATTACATTTGCGTAGTATATTGTGTGGTGTGAAACTGATTGATAGAGTAAGGAATGAAAAAGTCAGAGAGAATATGGCCTTAAAGAAGATGTAGTGACTAAGATTGAAAAGGGCATGCTTCGCTGGTTCGGTCATTTAGAAAGGATGCATGAAAGAATGACGAAAGAGAAATACAGATTGAAAGACTTTTTCAAATCAAATCGGAGATACTGGAAAAGGTCCGAATCTTAAGTACCCGAAACCAACGTGCGTGCATCGATGTGACTCGATGTATGATTGTGGAAGAAGCGAAAGAAATTTGTCAAGATCGTTGCAAGTGGAAAGAAGTTTTGGAAAAAAGGCGTAATTTAATGTATTTATGTATGGAAATTACCGAGATTACAATTCAAGACGTTTCTTGTCAGTAAATACTGATCTCATTGCTTGAAATGTATCCATAGCTACGGCGATCCACTGCGGAGCCAAGTCCATACCAAACTAGCTACTCCAATGATAGATCACAATGATAGCCATTCAGCGGGGAATTTGCGATGCAGTCGCATTTGTAGATGCACATCACGTTCATATTGCTATGCAATTCGTGCCTGATATTGGAGGCACAAGCCACAATAATTTGCCAGAATTGAGATTTGCAAATGTATTGCTCGAAAATCACGAAGTTTGAAGTTGAGTTGTCTCTCGTTATTAGTTTAGTTTAGTTATAAATGGTTTAACTGACTTAATATATCATTGGTAAATTTCAAGCAACGTACAATTTATTGAATAAAAAATAAAACGCCTGCTGAAGTAACAAGCAAAAGTTTACCTTTTTAGAGAAGAAAAAAATATTGTGGTAATTCGTGCAGTACGAGTAAAACTTGATAACTTCTTTATTTATTTATTTTGTTTTATTGTAGAAGACAAGTGATAGTAAGGCAAAGTGTACTAATTTCCAAAAAAGGAAAAGTAATTTGTCCTAAATGCCGTATTGTCGGAACTGTACAGCTCATTTGGAATTCAGTAATTAGATTTATTATGCTTCTCATTACTTGCCCTTTGTCAGTGTCGAGACGAATTCTCACTTCACAAAAAACTTTTAAGTGGGATTAAATTTGGAGAGCTGAGCCAAGACAGAAAACGATATGAAAAAGCGTGATACGAGAAAAACCGTTTAAAATATTTAAATAACCTGACTGAAACTTTTCAGAGAAATAAAAAATGTCCTAAAAAGGCAAAAAGCTCGTTTCAACATCACCCTAGGTCAATATTTTAAACTAACAACAATTTTATTTCTGAAATGTATACAGAAACCCTTCCAATTAAACATTTAAAATAACTTTAAAAATAAAATATAAAAGGCTCGCCATTAACTGCCTCTTTGATTGTATATTATTAATCATCTTTGACATGACAGAAAAAAATCTTGGGAGCACCAAAATTTTCATTAATCTGGATTCCTCCAAAGTCACCGGTTCAATTTAAAGTAATTTGAGTTTGTATGTAAAGCTTAATTTATAAAGGTGCTTTTGTACCCTTTTAGTTAATTGACAGCAAGCTTTAGCACACAAAATCGTTTATTATGACAAGTTACAAGTCATGCAAATTAAACAATGGACTACAAACAAAAGCCACATCTGTTTGTTTTAATCTTTCGCGTTAAAACATAATACATACGTACCTCAACGTAAAATAATGTTTAAATGCGGTAAATATTATTTTATTTTCGTTATAAATAGTAAAATCCACCTTATTAGGTAACTACATTTCCAGAATTTATTTTAACGTTGGTAACACCAAAAGAAATAAAAGAACAAAATAAACGGCCTTTTTTTAATTAGTCCCTTAAAAAAATCTATAGCAACGTGTAGTTATGATTAATGTCAAAATTAATAAATGTGTAATTTAGGAAACCATTAATATTAGGTTATTTTTTATGTGATAGGCTGGCAAACAAACCACAAGCATACCATTTTCCCATTACCCTAAAAAAGACGTGTAATTCCAATTTCAAATTTCAAAAGCGATTGCCAAAAAGAGTTCTCAATTCAAATAATTTTTTCCAACACTGGCCAGTAATAAATCACTCATACTTTTTGCACGACATGAACTCATTTTAGTGGCCAGTTCGAAATCTTTCTGACCTATCGTTCGTGTTTTAGTTTTCGCATGACATGTCGCGAGTCCCGCGCCCTAGCCTAATTCAGTGAATGGGTCGGAGGCACTCGTCGCTTTTGTTTCGTGCTAACGCCCCAAGTGGAGACAACATGCGAGCCACTCGTTAACATTTGAGAGCTGTCTGTGCGCGAGTACAGGTGAACTGTATGGTGTGAAATTAATTTTACAGGTGTTTTAATTAATGATTACGGTGGGTAAAATTATAATCAAGTTTATTATCGTAAGGTTGTTGGGGTTGTTGTATCTATATGGGGTTATTGTATCTATGTTAAAAGCTTTTATTAAACTTGCAATGGGGTGTTATTCTCGAAAAAAAAAAAGGCGTTCGGTCGGTCAAACGAGTACAGGAGTGAACGCGGTGCAGCTTATATAAACCGGCGAGTTTAAGTACTCCCGTGAGTCCTGCAGAGCGTACAACACACATTTTAGCGCGGGCATTCTCAATTAGGCAGCCTATTTCGTTCGATCATTCGACAGAAGCCCTGCTACCTAATTGAGATGCAGGCGCTAAAATGCGTTATGTGCACTCTGACGGGACTACTTAAACTAAGCCGCGCCGCGTTCAATTGTTTAATCAACTAATTATATGCTACTCCAAATTACAGTTCGCATCTGTATCGCATTTATAATGTTAGTAAGATGTAAACAAGTTTTTTCCTTAATAATTACCCTATCAACTATAATACTGTCAACATAACAATAACAAGTGTAAGTTGTAAGTGGGTACATAATGCCAACTTACAAGTTCAAGCATAGTTTCCTAACTGAACTGCTTAGAAACTTATTCCGTGAATTTCCGTTATTTATTGCGAAAGGGTGTTTGTGCAATGTTAAAGCCATCTTGCAAAACTAATACAATATACAGTTTGGAACTAGGTCAATTTATGTAAATCTGTCCCTAGATAAGTAATAATTATTTTATAAGGGCTGATTTTTCAATCCCAATATTATCTGTCAGGTAAATTGTGGCTCTATCCTTTTCTTTGTCATAAGAAAGATAAGGACAGAGCTACAATTTACCTGACAGATAGTGTTATCTGGAGATGGAAAATTCAGCCCTAAGATAAATACTATCGGTCTAACCACTAAATGATATGTATACTAGCAATCAATCCAACTTCCACGAAGATATTTTTCGAATTTCTTCCTTTTATTCCATTTGAGTTTTATTTTGGTTAGCCAAGTTGCTAGTAACTATGAAAAAAGTTAGGGCAAAGTTTTGGAATCGCTAAACTTCATTTCTCTTAATGCAGTTTTTTTTTAATTCATCATCATCATCATCATCATTATTATTATATCAGCTGTACTCGTCCACTGCTGGACAAAGGCCTTCCCCAAGGATCTCCACAAAGGCCAGTTTTGAGCTACACGCTTCACCGGTCCGTCCACCTTGTCATCCACCATCCAGCATCCGCAGCCGCCACTCTAGAACTTTTCCGTTCCAACGTCCATCAGTTCTTCGAGTAATGTGCCCGACATTGCCACTTAAGGTTCAAAATTCCCTAGGCTATGTCGGTGATTTTGGTTCCTCTGCCTCGTTTCCGATTTTTTTTTACAATAATATTTTAATCAAAGTACCTACATAAGGCGGTTTTTTTACATAATATTGGCTACAGTATCAATAAATGCAGTCACGATTTTAAATTCAGGTTCAAATTCAAATAATTTCAAACAACTATGATTCATTTGGTTAGTGACATTTATATTGAATTTACCTTAATTTTATTAATTTCATGACAATTACTCCAGCAGAACTATAATGTTGTCTATTACCAAAAATAAACACGATGGATCCGTTGTAAACACTCCTATTAAGTCGTTGAACTAAAAGCCCAACTAGCTAAGTGTCCAATGTTGATGTAACGTACTTGTTGCGTGTGAGCATACCGGCTCGAGTCGCTGGGGACGTTGTTTAAATTGGAGCGAACTGTACGTGTGCTTGTCTTTCGGTTTAAGTAGGACGTGGGTATTTTTATTTTAAATGCTAGTTTAAGGTGGTAAGGGATTAAATATACAGGGTGAATGCGAGGTTGTGGTTATAACATAATTTTTCTAACTCAGGAAAATGGTTGAGATAGTATTATTATAGCGGTTTATTAAAAAAAGTAAGATAAGATAAAAAAAGATAAAAGATATTTATTCAGAGACCACTGCCGAGAAGAAACGCCGCAAGAAACTCAGCAGTCAGTCATTTTTTAAACATGTTACAATGGTAGTACTTAATCTAGCATTATATAAAGCAATAAATATTAAATTAAATATAATATCAAATAGCAAATAGCATGCGTAGTTCAGCAGGAAAACATGTCAAAAATATTACGAGAGAGACAAGGGGGGGGGGGGGGAAGAGAAAGAGAGGAAAAAAAAAAACACAGGACAACCAAATAAAAGTTTGATATGCTTTCCCACATCAACGGTGTCCCCTAGACAAACAACCTTGCAATTTTACAAATTATGAATGACTAAGTTTCGGGTTTAGGCCAAGCATTTTTATCTGTTAGATAGTCCTCGACCCTATAGTACGCTTTAGATATTAACGACTTTTTTAAGTAATTTTTAAGTGCTGGAAAGGGTAATGTTAAAGCTTCGTCAGGTAATTTGTTATAGAAATGAATGCATTGACCAACAAATGATTTATATACTTTACGGACGCGGAATTTTCGGATAACAATTTTATTTTTATTTCTTGTATTTAGATTATGTACATCGGAATTTTTGGTGAAAGAATTTAAATTTTTAATAACATAAATAATATTCTCATAAATAAATTGAGACGCTACAGTTAAGATGTGAATTTCTTTAAAAAGTTCTCTTAAGGAGTCACGGGAATTTAAGTTATAAATAGAACGAATAGCCCTTTTTTGTAAGACAAATATACTTTGTATTTCAGCTGCCTTACCCCAAACCAGAATACCGTACGACATCACACTATGGAAATAACTATAATAAACTATGCGAGCTGTCTCAACATTAGTTAGTTGTCTAATTTTCCTAACCGCGTAAGCTGCCGAACTTAGTTTACCTGCCAGTACCGCTATATGGGGACTCCATTGCAAATTTTTATCTATGGTTATGCCTAGAAAAACTGCCTTATCTACCATTTGCAGACACTCGTCATTTAGAAAAATACTAGAATCTACCGGTTTAACATTTGGCAAAGCGAACCTAACACATTTAGTTTTTTTAGCATTTAGTAGTAAATTGTTACTAGTAAACCAATTAAGTACTTTAACTAGTGTGGCATTTATCCTACTGTAGTCAATGGACTTTCTATCTACTTTGAAAATTAATGAAGTATCATCAGCAAAAAGTACAATCTCACAAAGTTTATCTACTGTTGGTGGTAAGTCATTTATATAAACCAGAAATAAAAAAGGGCCTAAAATTGAGCCTTGCGGCACACCTAATTTCACTGTAGCTCCAACAGATTGCGTTTTGTTTACAACAACTGTTTGAGTTCTATCACTTAGATAAGAAGACATGAGACTTGAAGCTTTATTGGACAATCCATAATGTTTTAATTTTAAAATTAGGGTCGAATGATCCACGCAATCGAAAGCTTTAGAAAGATCACAAAATATTCCTACTGCATCACAAGATTTCTCCCAACTGTTATATATATATTTAATGAGCACAGAAGCCGCATCAATTGTTGATCGACCTCGGGTAAACCCAAACTGGTTACTGTTAAGTATTTTATTTCTATTAAAGTGACCTAACATATCATTCAGCATTAGTTTCTCAAAGACTTTACTTAAAACGGGTAGTATGGAAATGGGACGGAAGTTCGTTAAATCACTCATCTCGCCCGATTTAAAAAGAGGTATGACTTTACTATATTTCATGAGATCTGGAAAGATCCCCTCTGATAAACAATTATTGTAAATTAATGATAAATGGGGTGCAATTACATCTATGATATGAAATAGTACTCTAACTGATGTGCCCCACAAATCCTCAGTCTTTTTTAAACTAAGCGATTTAAATACCTTGACTATTGAACCTGAATTTACAGGGCTGAATTCAAAGTTTATATTACATTTACTGACATTAGTGCAAAGTAATGATTGAGCTTCAACCGCGGATGATTTAAGACATTTCGTTGTATTAGAGGCTATGTTTGAAAAATAATCTTCGAATGCTAAGGCAACGTCTTTATTTGACGTGATTTGTTTGTCACCTGCGTTTATGGTGACTTGATTGTCACGTGTTTTTGATTTTCCTGTTTCTCTATTTATAATATTCCATACAGTTTTTACTTTATTGTCAGCTGATTTGAGTTTAAGACTAAGAAAATTTGCCTTAGCAGTTAAACAAACTTGCTTAAAGGTCCTCGAATAATTCTTAACATAAATTAGGAAGTCGGCGTTCTTATTGTCCTCCCTCTCTTTATATAGGTCATAAAGCCTATTTCTACTCTTATGAATGCCTACAGTAGCCCATTCACTAAACTTGGTTTTCGACCTAGAAATAGTTTTCATTTTAAAATTATTATTAAATTGGTGTAGAATTACGCTAAACAAGTCTTTATAAATACTATTAGAGTCATTGTTTAAGAAAGGTAACACTGAAAGATTAGCCTGAACTTTATTTTTGAATAATTCCAAACGATTGCTAGTTATAGGTCGGTATGTTATCGTCTGAGGTTTTTGATAAAAATCATTTAAGAAAGATGCCTTCTGACCACTATGGTCAGAATTAAAACAATTAAATATTTCTTTATCCAAACATTCGCAATTACAAAAAATGTTATCTAAGCAGGTTGCACTACTAACACCTATCCGTGTGGGTTCAAAGAACAGATTAGCTAAATTAAAAGATTTAAATAAACTTAGTAACCGAGTGGTATTATTTGACGTTTCAAGTAAGTTAACATTAAAATCTCCACAAACTATAACATGCTTCTGGCTATTACTTGCTAATTTTAACACATGTTCCATGGTAGATTCAAATGTGCAAAAATCAGATAGTGGTGGTCTGTAAACACATATTATTATATAACTTTCTAGTTCTGCGCAAGAAATTTCTACAATCCTTTCTATCGATAGCTTTATAATATCCTTTCTTTCTTTGGATTTAAGGGTACTTTTAACAATTATAAGAGAGCCACCATGAATGGCACTTTTTCTGGCAAAATAACTAACTAATTTAAAATTTATGAAATCTAATATCAATTGGTCTGGTCTAAGCCAATGTTCAGTAATGCACATAATTTGTACATTTTCATTATCTAAGAACAACCCTATTTCTAGTTCTTTGCTGGAAAAACTTTGAATATTTTGATGAATTAAATTTATACTCAAGGGTGTTTCCGCTGTCCTATAATTTAGTTTAAATCATGATTTAAGGCATTATTGCTAATATTGGCTTGCTGGGACTTGATGCTACTGTATATATTTGGTTCTATATTAAAAGCTAATAGGTCAACCAAAGTCAAAATATATTTCCTTGGCAAATGAATTTTTCCTGTGGTTAGGGTAAGGCGCTTTATAAATTTGTTAAAATCAAAGAAATGATATTTTTTATTGCAGCATATAGCATTATACATCATAGAATTAAAGTGAGCTATTTTATTATTATGACTATATGGCATACTGTCTGAGTATGGTAGTGCACACAATATTATTTTACCTATGCCCCTACCTTCAATTATATTAAGTGTTGACATTAATTTATCAACACTGGACTTATCCACACTAAGACTATTACCTACCAAAATTACCAAAGTGGTGGTCTTGTCAAAACTTCCTTTTAAAAGTAAATCACTTAATTGCATTAAAGTTGAATTATGGTAACAGTAATTTGTAACCTTTTGTTTTAATTTATTATTTAACAGTAAACCTAGTCCAGATCCAAGTTGGTCGGAATAAACAATAGTTTTAGTCCTACTTAAAATTTGTCTAGGGGACTCCTTAGAAGTATCAAGAGCCATATCTGGCTGAATCACAATAGTTGGTGAAGCTTGTAATCTATCACAATTACCATAACCACTGTTAATTAGAGAGTTAAAACGCTCTTCATTTAATCTACTTTCTTCTACCAATTGAGTGAAAGCCTGAATATGCTCCTTGACTTCTTTCTGAGTGGTTACATACTTTAAAGAAGTAACTTCAAGCTGGTCCTTTAACTTAGTTATCTCAGCATCGAGTTTCTGAGTATTTAAATCATACGCTATCCTACTTGAATCTAATTTATCATTGCACTGACGCACCCTATCTTTCATTACTGATAATTCTAATTTCATGTTAGTATAGTTTTTAATACATTTTTGACTTTTGATTAATTTTTGTGTTCGCCTAATATAATTATTAATTTTAACATATTTCTTCAATTTATTATTGCTGTTAAAGAATATCAATTTCTTACTGTCCTTATCGTTATTCCCTACCAGCTCTTGGTACAGGTTCTGTGTTGTTAAACTATCATAGCACTGACGTTCTTTTCTTAAATAATTTAATTCTTCATTTGCTGCGCCCAGTTCTTCCTCCAGGTTTGTGATGCGCTTTAATGCCACTTCGTGGGTAGAAGCGCACTGGTTAAAAGTATCAATCACAGACTGCAACTGCTCTAACTTATCTTGAGCATCTGATAACTTATAGTCATACTCCACTAGATCGCTTCTCAACACCGTGTTCTTGTCAAGCATTTCATTAAAATAACTTTATATTTTTCAAACTGAATACTAAAGTTGTGAATGTGTAATTAGTTGGAGGTCGATTTTCAAAAATCCGTTCTTAATGCACCCCTAAACCTAAACCTGATTTGGAGCCTTAACCTGATACCTACGTGCCAAATTTGGAATATCAAGACCCAACGATTTTGATTATACTTTGATATGTCAGTCAGTCACTCAGTCAGGTTCTTCTTTTATACATTTAGATTTATTATGAAGAAGCGTTGCTTCAGGCTTTAGCAGAATTACACATACATACATACATAAACTCACGCCTTTATTCCCACAATCAACAATTAGTTATTAATTAGTTTTTTAGCAAAATTAACTCACATAATAGTGTCATCTCTCATAATGAACCCACAGATAAACAATAATAAATTATATTATGATTTGATTTGAGCTATACCTACATACCCTGAGCACAAACTTTTACCTTCAGTAGAGTAAGTAATGGTTGACAATACCTTCATCGTGAAAATGTGTATAACGATTGCTATTAATGAAGTATTAAGTACGAAAATGTCTCAACATGTGACATTAACGTTGACATTCACATCGTCATCAAGAAGTAACGGTGTTGTTTTCGTGAAATAATCTATAACTCTTACCCTTACAATTACCGTACTCGCTAGCGAGTCGAATGCTTTGTCCCTCAAACTCTATGAGAATACTGTGAGTGACAGAGCATTCAACTCGCTGGCGAGTACGGTAATACTGTAATACTGTAAAGACTGAGAATTACCGTACTCGTTAGCGAGTCGAATTCAAACTCTATAAGAATACTATGAGAGCATTCCACTCGCTAGCGAGTACGGTAATTGTTACTCACGGTAAGGGTACTGAACCTTACCATGAGTAACAATTACCGTACTCGCTAGTGAATCGAATGCACTGTCCCTCAAACTCTAAAATAACACTGTGAGAGCATTCAACTCGCTAGCAAGTACGGTAATTGTTACTCATGGTAAGGTTCAGTACCCTTATCATGAGTTACAATTTTATTAAGTTACAGGCTAGCGAGTCGAAGCTCGGTCCCTCGCAGACCTCGCAAGTATTCGTTCGTATAGAGTGCAAAGGGCAGAGCTTTCGACACGCTAGCGAGTACGGTAATTGTTACTCATGGTAAGGTTCAGTACCCTTACCATGAGTTACAATTAATTTACTGGCTAGCGAATCGAAACTCGGTCCCTCGCAGACCTCGCAAGTATTCGTATAGAGTGCAAAGTACGGTAATTGTAACTCATGGTAAGGGCAGAACATGTTTTCGAATAATAAAAACGATTTGAAAACGTGACGTATGATTAAAATGTTCGTGCTGTAGCTAACTGTGACCGTTTCTAACGCTGCTCCATTACTGGTGAAAGTATTCTTGTATTCTTGTTTTCACTTTGCTCTTACATTGGGACGGTAAGTTGGCGTTGGTCCAGACAGTTCATTTGCCTGCTGCGTCTGATCTTCCGGATGCAAATCTATAAGTGCATTTTGACGCAACGAGCGTTATTCCGTTAAGTCAGCTTTAGAATTTTTAGCAGTTTTAAAGTCGGTTGACTAAAATACTATTTACGTAAAAAAAATGGAGGCAAACTACTAAAACTTTAAATATGAGCTATCCGCTGGTTTGATAGCTATTACAGAGATAAAATAATACTATAACATACGTTTAAGCAACAGTGTTCGCATTGTTGTGTTCCGGTGTGGGGATAAAAAAATCCGGTGAAATTACTAGCATAGAGGCATTCCATTTTAGTCAACAGGCCCTGAAGGTTTGTTTTATTGCTATTTGATAACAATAGATGAATAAATACTTTTAAAAAGAAAACATCGCAAACTACAAAATGTTATCACACAAACAAATTCTCTTGCTTGACTTGACTTACCGCTTTATAGCACGGAAAATGGTGTTTTAAAACACATTTTTAAACCCTTTTAAAATTAACTACCTACGAGTTAATGACGGACGAATAAACAAACGGAAAGGAAATAGAATAAAAATAAGAATCGTCGCTGTTTAAAAGCTCACTTAACCCAAATGACGACGAGCGAGACTGAGAGGAGCGGAAACAAAAGGGTTAACGCTCGTTTTAACTTTTAACTTGAAAAGGAATACAAAATACATCTCTTGAAGCGTAAAACAGGTGTTTAGCGAGTCTCGTTGAAAAATGGCATACTGGGTCTTTATACTACAAGCAAAAACCATCTTTCCTTTGACATGTTATCGTATTGTTTAAAACTCGTTCGCCATTACCGTCAAAATCATTTGTCCTTATGCATCCTTTGTCCGAATTTTCATTTATCCTAAAGCCCATTTACACTTAAAATTTAAAACTTTTTAGAGTATAATACAACCCTAACGTAACCGACCCGCAAATATAATTGAAAAACTTTAAAAGTTGCCTGACTCATCTAAAAACTAGTTTAGGGCAAATGAAAATTCGGACAAATGATGTGTTAGGACAAACGTTGTTAGGGATTCTGTAGGACACCCTCAAAGTATATATGGTTTTAATTAGAGGAATAGAGGTTATCTGGCGGATATATTATAATCTTCTTATTCTTAAACGCGCAATAGCTAAAGTGTGACGTTTCCATTTGAAAGAAAGAGACAACGAATATTTTTGTTTAAAATTGGTTTATAGTGCGTTTTTGAATAAGGGGGTTCGATTTCAGTAAACGAAATCGTTAAAACAGAACAAACAAAGAGAATTTAGCCGATATAATAGTAGTATTGATTAAATTATTATTAGTATTGGATCAAATAGAAATGTTTTAGAAATATGTATCTAACTACGTTGGCCTTGATACTAAAATGAACTCAAAACCTATAAACTGTAATTGCCTTGCGAATTATTTGGGTTCCATTTTCTTTTTAATTAAAAATTCTGTTTTTCTTCGAAGACTTGTTTACAAAGTTTGATTTGCCCTTTAACAAAATTAAAGATTACAGAATGAACTCTATGAAAAGCAATTTCAACAAAATCTATTTCGCGACTTGATAATGAATTAAAATTGATTTTAAAATTAAAGCACATTGTTTAAATTTCACCATTTTATTTCATTAACCTTATTCATTAAGTTAACTAAATATTCATAATCATAAGTTATTTATTTAAAGTATTTTTTTCTGTGGTTTTGATACAGACATGATTCAACTCATTGAAGACAAAAAATCGTTATTATACGATCGAGGTTAGTTATACTCATTCATTATGCTACTGTTTATTTAGCTCTTATGACACTGCATACTAATGTAAGTAAAAATGGTGATTTAATCTTGATAACTACCATTAAAAAAGGGTATTCAATTCACAAAATCGTTATTATCAAGGTTTATTGATAACGTTATTAAACTTCATATTGGTAATCTTGTCACTGACAAAAACAGTTAAGTGGTGGAATGACCTTGCCCTTTAACCTGCTGCTAAACTGCAGTTGCTTTATTGTGTTCTGGTGCGGGGGTAAAACAACTTGTGAGATAAACATAGGGCTCCCCTTGGCATAATTTTTTCGTCATGATTCTAACTTGTATACCTTTTTGGCAGAAATGCAAAAGAACTGCACGATTCTCGTGCCACCGAACTACTATCCTCCTGA
The DNA here is from genome assembly GCA_963966035.1 of Acleris laterana. Lineage (NCBI taxonomy): Eukaryota > Metazoa > Arthropoda > Insecta > Lepidoptera > Tortricidae > Acleris > Acleris laterana. The sequence goes on from OZ014443.1 coordinate 3,523,220, forward strand.
ATACAAACTCATAGTTGCTACATACATTTGTAGAACATCTGACCGACTTCTAAAATTGGCATCGGCTGAGTATTTGGTCGGGCCGTTGTCTTCTTACTTGTACAGGGTGAGCCATTTAAAACCGGTTTCCCGGTTAGTGCAGTAATCATACGACACCGGTTTTTCGTCCAAAATGTTCGTATTCGTCTTGCTTTATTAGACTTCAATACCCAGTTTTAGGATTTTAGTCTTAATTTTGTAGTCTTGAGACTGCAAATTTCTATGGGTCACAGATCCCACTTACCATCAGGTAGCCTGTGTGCTCGTTTCTCTTCCCTATGCCGTAAAAAAAAACAGGGGGGGAGTTAGAGGCTTGTAGTATTGTAAGGCGATGGGCTTGCAACCTGTCACTAATATACACATGGTAAACATCTTAGCCTGTTGTGCAAAATGTGGTTATAGGATTAACAACAAGTTGTTAGAGTTGTTGGTAATTCTGTAGCTCTGTCTACCCCACTCTGGAATGAAGGCGTGACGGTATGTATGTATGTGTATGTTTTTACTGACAGAACCCTATTAAGAATTAAAATGACTATAGCTTTCGGACGCTTTATTTGACACGTCATTTTTATAAATAAAAACACAAAATTAATAACAAAATATGAAATTTAAAATAAGCACTTGTAATTACAACCAAATATCAAAGATGATAATAAGTCAGATTCATTTTGAAATGCTATTATTTTTAAACCAAGTCCCTCAATGTGACATGATCTCTTTATAAATTTGTTTTGTTATTGATTTGGGTGTCGGCCAAGAAATCTTGCTAATCTGGGATTGGGATCAATGTCGGGAATTAGCTGATGCGCAGAAATGGAAATGTTGATATAAGAATAAGAATAAGAAGTATTTATTGCCACCCATAACCCTTAAAGTAAAGTACAGACATATTATTTAACATAAAAAGGCGTGACAATAGGCACAGACTCAGCATGTGCTGCGAGCGCGGGCGAGTGCTCGAGACTTCGCAGCGCTCTGGTTTTCAGTCTGCCCCTTTCCGCACTCAGTCTAATGTAACAAAGTTTAGCAGGTAGATCAGATAGTATACAATTTATTTATGCAGTATTAGATAAAAAAAAAAGATTTTTAAAAAGCTTGTAGGAACAGCCGAAAACTCTTTGATAAATAAAATTTACATTTAAAAGTTGACTGGGACCTCTTCGTAAAGGAGGATTTATAAAAGTCGTTCTAGTATTTATTAGTAATAAGCAGAGCCCGCAATTTTTCGCGGCAAAACAGAATACCATTCGTACGTTGAAATTCCGTTTCTTCAATTAAACGAAGCGCTTAGCATGATTCTTTATAATGCGTACCTACTGCAAAAGAGTGGAATGCACTTTCGGTGTCTGTATAAATTTCCGAGTGCATACAACCTAAATGCACTCGGCGACTTCATCGTTGACATAATCTTCGTCCTCTAAGGTGAAGAGTTATTGAGCAAACACATAATCAATAATAAAAAGTAGCTTTTGCATGCAACTTTGTTGGCTTTGCCCATACCATCCCTCGGAAATACTTTGCGTTTTTATCGAAATATATAAGTGTGTTCTTTAAGTCTGTATCTCCATTTTAAATATCCAGACCTTTCTGTGAGAAGATGTAATAAAGACATACTCACGAAAACTATTAAAACTACATTAAAAACGAAAACTAGAAACTCGGCTAATGTTGATGAAGAATACAGTAAGTAAAGTAACCTTTTTAAACGTACTATAATTTTACCCACTGCCGAAGCAGGGTAATGTGTTTGACCTGTTTGTTTGTATGTTTTTTTGTTCCCTTGTATAAGCTGAATGTATAACCCAATTTTGATTAACGAGGTGCAATGAGATACGTCATACCGTCACTGGGTAAATTATGATCAAAAATGGCGTATTAATTAGTATTTAACATACATTGACGACAATACCAAACATTGCAGTCGGGTTTTCAAAAATGGCTTTTTGTTAGACTTGTTAAAATTGTGACTGTATAAGTTGTGATGCCGGCTGTACACACTCGTCGAGACACTTCGAGACAGACCAAAAGCGAGTGTGTACATCCTTCTCTCATCTAGTGTCGCTCGCTCTTTGTCTCGCTTGCTCTCGCCTCGTCTCGCCATGTCCTGTCCGTCGACTTCAAAGTCAAACAATCCGCTTATTGAATACAAAACGGACACATTCCAAAATAATTTTACTCTTCCATTAAAAATCGTATTCCAACAGCTTCTAATTATAAAATGCAACACTGACTCATTTTGGATTGTGTCCGTTTTGTATTCAATGAACGAAATGCTTTCATTTTGTATGCAGACAAGCCTTCGATTTTCAAAACGAAAACGATTGCAATTGCGAGTGCGTTAGGCAATAGTCCCTCCGGTCGCGGTCAGATACAGACCGAGAGTCTCGTAGAGGTTTTTGACGAGTGTGTTCAGCCGGCATTAGGTAAAGTCGCTTCCTAAAGTCTTGTTCAGTCCTGTATTAAACTCGACATGTTCAAGTTTGATGGTAGTATTGAGTTTCTCTCCCGCAAGTCCAACTCTGTGGAACTGTGGCTTATACGGGATGTTCTTGAACAACAAAGTTTCAATTTACTTGTATCAATACTTGGGGTCCGGTTGCTTGAATTACCGACAAACTTTTGATAAAATGTATAATAAAATGATTTGATGTGGGTTTGTTGAAACTTAACACAAATCAAATCATTTTATTATACACTAGCGACCCACCCTCGCTTCGCTTCGGTTTATGTGAGTATAATAGCGCTATTCCACAACTATTGGACAACTGGGAAAAAAAAACCGAGTTGAGTCAAATTAAATAGTGTGAAATGTTCACATAATTTCAAAGGTTGTGGACAACTGGGATTTTTTTCCAAGTTGTCCACAGTGTGGACAAACGGGGTGTGGACAACTGGGAATAGCCCGTATGATTTTTAGCCCATAGCCTTCCTCAATAAATGGGCTATCTAACACTGAAATAATTCATGTCGGACCAGTAGTTCCTGAGATTAACGCGTTCAAGCAAACAAACAAACAAACAAACTTTTCAGCGTTATAATATTAGGATAGATTTGTTTCTTTTTAACCTTATAATTTAACTTAATTTAATTTTTATTGTATTTTATGATTGAAAATTGAATAGGTAATATTATTATAAGATGTTCAAAAACTAGATGTTTTTTTTATAAAAGGCGTTGTATCAAAATTACTAAGATATAAAGCACTAAAAACAAAGCAATGCACGATTTTTCTGCATCACACAGATTTGAAATTTCAATCGTATGAAATACAAACGGGAAGATTAAGAATGTATTTTGAATAGATATCGGGTAAGTTTTTTACGATGTTACTTACTTAATATTTTTTCAAATTTCATACATATATATTTTCTCTAAACAGCGGAATTAATGAGATTTTCAAGATGATATTTAAGCTGTCTTTAAATAAGATATCATTTGGCTTATTAACATTTTTCATCTTATCCTAACTTTCTCATTTATACTTAAATACAATGTTTCTTTAATCATTAAAAGTTAATTTGCTTTTGGAGCACTTCTCTTCATGAATATTAAATAACATGAAGTTCGTTGATCTTTAAATTAAGTTCCGTATTCAAAAATACTGTTGCTAATTACGTAGAAACCAATTTTGTTAATGTATGTTCTCTGCATTTAGTAAAAAAAACCAGCCAGTACCATACAAATGTTTTTTTTTATCGAATGGCTATAAGTTTTCCTGTAATCTACAAGTAATCTACTAGTTATGGAGATCAGGGGGAATGGTTAATTTTCTTCTTTCATGAATTAAATCAAAACTATTTATTTTAGAATAATAACAAAAATATATTTGAGATCCTCATAACGAGTTCTTTTATTTGATATAATAATATGACACAGTAAGGTTCAGAAAGCTTTTTTTTTCATTTCTAAATTGGTCCTCCGAAATGAACATTAATAATAAAAAAACTGCGAATCTGTGTTTTAACTCAATCGGTCCAGTAGTTTTGGAGCAAATTGGCTGTGACAAAGGACGGACAGACAGACAGACGCACGAATGATTTTACAAGGATTCTGTTCTTTATTTTAAGTACGAAACCCTTAAAACTAAATAATGTTAGCTATTTACTTCTCACATTCATAATATAAAGTCCCTTTAATGCCTAAGGGCATAAAAGCATACTTTACTTAATAACGTTCATTTCCGCTCATTCCGTTCCGAATGCATTAATATTATTGGTATCGATTTTATGGACGACACGATGTTTTTATTGATCTAACGACTTGTCCGTTACAATAGCAGTCAGGTCACTGGATTGATTTGACCCAGAGGTCATTGATTCTTCAATACAAATACCTATTATAAATGCGAATATATGTCTGTTTGTTTCATTTTTTTTACAAAACGGCTAGACGAAACTCAAGGAAATTAAGCAAAGGAAGATTGTATCTTAGAGAAGGACATTTGTTACTTTAATTTTAAACATCAACAATTGGCGTCTTTCCCTAATTTCATGTAATGGGGTAAGACGACTGTAATGTTCACGGGTGATGATTGCTCAAAAAATTTATAATGTGAGTGCACCTTTAAGTCTTATACAGCGCGCTAGGAGATTCACCCCAATATTACCGACGTGTAAAAGAGCCATTATGTGTCCAATTTACTGAATAAAATACTACTGGTTCTACTTTTTAACTAGGTGACTCATTAATCTAATCCTATAAACCCTATACTAAAAATAAACGTAAAGGTAATGAATTAAGGCAAAATTGCCAAACTTTGTTATGTAAAACATTCGTGTGTTTGTGCATGTTCCAAACAAAATTAAATAATTATGAACCTACATTCATGGCTTGAAATGTGTAATTATAGTTTTAAACGCCAAACATAGTAACATAGTCGGAACAAATTATTGTAACATGCAAGGCTATTTTCATAAAGCACACGTCATACTTCGTTACTTTAAATTGTACACAAAAGCAAAACAAATTCAACTTCAAAATGGCTGACAAATGAAGGGCGCAGAAATAAGTCAACTCACAATAATTTAACAAATGGCAACTACGCTTGGTTTATATTGAATTATTTTATGAATATGTAGATGACACATTTTAACTGTACCATTATTCAAAAATATATATTTAGCTTTGCTGTAAAACCTCGCCTCACCATTAGTAGGTCATTATTATAAAAATAACCGACAAAGTAATATAATGAAAGTCACGAAGTCACAAATTCGAAGGATTTGAAAATTTTACACATTGACTTGAAAATATCTGCTTGTTCTAGTCGTCCAAGACTTTGTAGATAAGGTCTCTTCGTTTTTACCAACCAGGTGTAACGTTTTTTTATATTTGCAGAGCCACCGCGGACATCACCGCAGCAAGACGGAGGTTTGGCAGGGACGGCGAGGTCTTCCGTCAGCCCGCCAGACCCCTCGCCCACCTTCCCTACGGTAAATACCAATAATGTCAGATAGTACTTTTATCAGCTGAAATGTAACAAGTTTTTTTTACTTGCTCTCATACGCTCCTATGCTGTCTAAGTTGACCTGAATCCAAAAGACTTTGACATAGTTCCGAAGAGTCATAATACCGATCGCAATTTTTTGATAGATTATTTTACTGTAGCTTAGAAATCAAACCTAACCTAACCTACGTATGACAGTTAAATTATGCATTTATTCTAAAATAGCTCCAACGTAACATAGCTTTTGGAAAAATTTAAATTCAGACAAATTAATTTCCGAAAAAAAAGTAATTCGGAGTTTTAAGGTGTTCCTCTTTTTAAGACCTGTACTTGTCATTTTGATATAAGCCGAAAACTGCTGACGTCTGATTAATTCACTTTACGAGAAGCAAAATAAAATTAGTATTCAGATTACTTATAGACTAGAGGCAATGGCCTCTAATTTCCTCTGTCGATCCCAGAGATAATAATGTCAAAGGACAATGGTCCCGGAATTTAAACTTCGTCCGTCCAAAGCCCTATGACATTTAGACGGATAATTCAAAACAACAGATTTTCCTTTTACTTTGTTATCCTAATCTGGTTCTAAACATACGCCATCTTTTTGAAATGTGGCCTCTTTTTGGGAAACTTGTTGTTTCTTAAGTATTGCTGGAGGGAAAGGGACATGCTTATCTTATCTTTTATTGTTATTGCCCCCTAAGTTATGTCAATGACGACGGATACAGTTTAGAAAGGTTTGATATTAAATTTCTCCAAATAAGTGTAGTCAAGTCATATGAATTTGACTTTACTTTCTATCTTGAAAGTATTTTTAAATTTCTACGTTTTGAGTTAAGATTCTTGCGTGCATAAAAAATAAGTTCTTGAGTTTCCAATATTTCAATACGTTTTATTCAGTGCCAAAGTTTAAAGTCATATTGATTTCTTCTTGTCAAATATCAGAATAGGATTGAAGAACTCTTTCTTATTCTTGGGTTGGCTATGCAGTTGGAATCTTGATATGCCAAATTTTCATGAACCTGGGTAATTTTGTACCAACCGACAAAAATATACTCAGTACCCTTACCATGAGTTACAATTACCATACTCGCTACCTAGCGAGTCGAATGCTCTGTCATTCTTATAGAGTGCGAGGGACAGAGCATTTGACTCGCTAGCGAGTACGGTAATTGTAACTCATGGTAAGGGTATACAGATCTTGAATGTTTCTTATGAGGAATTCTCGATAATTTGTAAGAACATTCTTAATTTTTGTATCCTTATAGAAAGAGAACATTTTCAATGCTCTCAATTGATTCCGAAAATGTTCTCAGTATTTTTAGAGAATTTTAAACTTTTGGAAAGGTTAAACCAACTTTTTACCAGATGGCGAGTGAGTTTGATTTGCTTCTTCGCGGCGTGATAAAACATAGTCCTCAGGAAACCTTGCGCTCGTAAATGTTTACGGGCCTCAACACCCACATATGAACAAACAACTCCTTTTACTTTGTTTTTGAACCATAATTGAATGCATGTCTTTTTAGTTTCAAGTGACTGAGAGCAACATATCGTTAACAATTATGATCAACGAAATTATCAAAGAAGTTGAGGCCCGGGTGATTTGATAGTTCGTTAGCATTATAAATCCTGTAGTTAGAAGGCTGTAAGATATGTTAAATCCTGCCAAGTTCTATTTAACGACAGTAATAGAGATGTAGAAGTCATATAATATCTCCGTCCTTATTAGTGCCTGGATTTAGTGTTATTTGGCTGGAGCTTCTAATGTGTTTTTACAATTATCTTTTTAAAAAGATTTTGAAGTTAATAAAATCTCTATAAATGCGATTAACGTTCGGTTTCTCTCCCCTAAACCTAGTCCGATTCTTACGAATTTTGGATATCTTGTAGATATTATAAAAAACAAGGTGTGTACAATCGTACACACCTATAATATAATATCTTATCAAGAAAATATTTCTTGGGAAGAAACAAAACGAAACGTACCGACTTAGTGTTTCATAATAACTAAAACATTCAAAAATCGTGACAATCGGACTTGATTTCAGGTTAGAAACGATATGGCCCGGAGCTAAATTAGTATGGATTTTTTTAACAGCTACGTGATTTAAAACGTCGGTTAAGCGGCAGTTTAGCTTCACTAACTGAAGTTATTTTAATACAGATACGAGGTGTAGAAATTGGGATCGTGGTAATGGTGTTACTGGTGTGGGTGGGAGCCATCGCGTTGTTCTTCAACCGCTGGGGCAAAATACGGATGCTACTGCCTTACCAGCCGGACTACAAACAAGAACAATTGAAGGTACATCTTCCAGTATAGTTTTTGGTAAATTTGTAATGTTTTTCAAGGGTTAGGTAAGACTACAAAGAGGTTTATCCACTTTTATACCTGTATGGTCATCATCATCATCATTTTAACCGAAAGACAAGTGCTGGATATATTTGAATAAAATAAGGTTCAAAAGTGTATAAATGTCTATGTAGTTGACTGTACTCGTGAATTTTTGAAAATTCCGTATTTTCATTTGGACGTAATGTCTCATATCCTTATGTAAACCCATTGCAAATATTAAACTTGCTTCTTTCTTGCCTAATATGGCTGCGTTTATCGCGAGACAAAGTTTTGATAAGGCATCCGTCACCTTCTGACACGTAAATAAGTACATGTGTCAAAAAGTGAAGGATGCTTTATCCACATTTGACACGTGATACTAGGCCCGCAGGTGTTAAAACAATAGAAATTCGGTCAAATGAATATTGGGAACAAAATATTAAATGTGTTCCCGTTTCTTAATTTCTTATGCAATGATCCTAATTCATTTCACCTTAAATGTCTAAATAATTCTAAATATAATTATGCTTTACATAAAGTTGTGGTTTAAATTAGTTTCGTAACCGTTTAAATTTTATAAAAGCAAAATATTTGAAAATGGGCTTCATGATTATTTAAAACTAACTTCTAAATAAAACTAAGAAGTAATTTACTTTAAAAATGTATTTAAATTTTTACTCTCAATATTTTTATTCCTTAATTAATTAACAATTTAAAGCCGATTAATTGGTTTGATTTTTGTTTTGATGCAAGAACTGACCTTTTGTAAATAGGTAACTATTCTATTATTATTTTGCTACAAAATAGCACATTTCACGTAGAAGTGTTTATTCACATAGGTACGGTCCAATTATAAGCTGCACAATTTTTTATCTTGTCGCTTTTAGACCTTTGGCAGTTTAATCCAGCAGACCAAACATGACATTAAAGTGACAAAGTACTAAAGTCTGGGGGCTTAGTGAAAAGGGGGTTCAGTCTTCTGAGGTTCAAGTGAAAAAGGGTATATGTTTAGTAGTCTCCGCATATGACACCCTTTTTAATTATTAGTAAAGTTGACTTAAGCCCTTTTGCACCAGAACCTCAGAAATGTGCAGCTACTTTACATTACTTTAGTAAAAAAGGGTATAAGTCTCCTTAAGATCAAGTGAAAAAGGGTTTAAGTCTAGTATACTCCGTTCACGTATATATCCTTTTTTATTACGGGTTAATTCGACTTGTACCCTTTTTTACTTGGACTCCAGTTTAAGGCAGACCGTACTGTTCCTTATACACTGTAAAGCTAAGAGGGTGGTTTAAAATAGCTTTACTAAACCTTGACCTACAAAACTGGTTCCAAATCAAACAAAGAATAGAATATGCTGCTCAATTTTGTGAGTTCTCTAATTGGTTTTCTCTATTGGGATGTAATATTAATACTTACATAGTTTTGTTTGGTTTTTATTTAGTAAGGTAATTTTAAGTATTTTTTATAAAAGACTAAAATGAAGTACGTTCGTAGAAATGGAATTGTTCGCACTGTTTATTTTTACGAATAATGATTATAAACTCAGTAATTGTATTTTTTTGGTCTGTTACAATGTTAGTTCCATTGTAAGTTGAGTTTGTCGTTTGAATAGTAAAAGTTTTTTAATGAGTTAATTAAGTTAATTAAAATAATACTTAATTAATGCTTCCGTACCAATTTATTGGTCATTATTAAAGGAAAGCAATTCATTTTCTTTACTTTAATAATGTACTTTAGTAACACTATTTGATGTAAGTTTGGCATTTTCTTAACATAAGTCAAAGGAATAATTAATATTAAACACCATGTAATTAATTTAACAGGTAAAACGATATTCACCTCAAAACACCACAGTGCTGTAGGATTACAAATGGTGTGTTTTAATAACGAAATGTAACATAAACCTACTTGGTCCCGCTAACTGATGTCCTTTTTCAGGTCAAACGTAGTTAGTCCCTTATAATAAAGTTCAAAGTTAAAAAATGATTAATAATTAATTAATTAAGTAGATGACTAGTCGTAGCTGGATTCTTAGGAGTTGTATAATTAATGCTTCTGTAAGCTTATGTAGGTTAAACTAGAACTCTTTTAGCGTTTAAGCCCTTTTTACTGACACAATACTGTTTCTTTCCTGTTTCCGTTAATACTGGCCTATATAAAACAAATAACGTTTTTGGAAAGAAAGAGGTTAAGCCACGTATATATTAGCCCAAGTACCATATCGTTCATTGAGTACAAAACGGACACATTCCAAAATGAGTCAGTACCTATTGCAGTTTAAAATTAGAAGCTGTTCATATAAGATTTTTAATGCAAGAGCAAATTATTTTGGAATGTGTCCGTTTTGTATTCAATGAGCGATATTTGCAGGAGTTATGCTGTGATTAGGTGATATCTGGGGATCTAGTAAAAAAGGGCGGTAAGTAGACTGAAGTCGTAAAAAACGGCTTACACATAAATGGAGTATACGAAACTTAAACGCTTTTTCACTTGATCTTCAGGAGACTTACGACCTTCTTCACTAGAAGCACTGGGTAGTGATTCTCTGAACAACGACGATCGGACGGTCGGACGGGCGGACGGGTCAGTGCGAACAAAACATATTTTAACGCGTGCATTTTCAATTTAGCAGCATGGTTTCTACGGATGGATCGAACGTATAAGGCTGTTTAATTGAAAATGCACGCGCTAAAATGTGTTTTGTTCGCTCTGAGACGGGACTACCTAAGCTCGCCGCTGCGATTTCGCTCGTGCGTCCGCCCGTCCGTTGTTTTTGAGAGAATAACAGATATATGGGTATTTAAAAAAATATATTTTATTCCATTGTATACCGAAAATGAGTAAAATGACTTAAAAGCATATTATTATGGTTCTTCTCGTTACTCAGAAAAAATAAAGAACTTATTTATTGAGTCATAAAATAAGTACAATATTTAACCCTTAACCACCTACCTCCCGTCTCACAGGCTCATTCAAATTTTAAAAATGTATTATACCTAAGTGCGAACCTCCTAGAAACGTCTGTGTCCTTGTTCTTTCCCCCCTCCTGCCTCAGAGCTGCGTCATCGCCCACCGAGGTCGGTCGTGCACGCGTTTAGTTTTGGTGAGTATATTTCTGCATCCGACCGTCTCTGAGACGGGTGGTAGGTGCATACGTATTATTTTATTAGGGGTCTCGGAGACGGATCTTAGGTGGTTAAGTAATTAACAACGATCATTTACCAGCACTCCAAAGCACAAGTGGTGTTGAAGAACGGTTGGAAGTACGGAAAACCTGCTCCACTTGTGACCCGAAGAAAAAACGCTGAACCCAGTACATGTGTTTCGAAAGCAAAAAATCAATTTGCCAAGAATTTTCGAATAAATTGTGCATTAACTGCCGCGAAAAGCAGTAACTACGTAGTCTGCAATTTTGTAAAAATACTGCCTTTTTCATATTGTTATATTGTTATTTAGCTTTGTTGATTATTGAATAATAAGAAATTATTTCTTGGATCTTTTTAAAAAGTTCAAATTTTAGTTCATCTCACCTTTCAAAGGATATACAGTTCCTAGAGTAAAATTAAGGACCGGTGCCATATGTTTTAAGAACAAAGTATGTTATGTTCATGTTTTTGATGTTATTATTAGGTTAATTAATAATTTATTTTGTCTATTTTGTTGTTTCTGTTTCAAATTACCTATACAATCCACAACATTTAATTTATAAGGGTGATATTATGTAGCCGTCCTAAGGACGGGCGGTAGGTGCTTGTGTGATAAAAATAGTAGGTAGGTAGTTAAGGGTTAAGCACAATATTTTTGAAATTCACCCATATTATCGTTCCGACGCACCATCGAATTTCAGGTGAAAAATCTTTCCGCGGTGAAATAGTACATTGTTGCCTAGGCGCGGAAAGTAAGGGTTTTCCTGACGAGGTGGTTAGCTGGCCGAGCAATAGCGAGGCCTGCTAAAATACGAGTCAGAAAATCCTCGTTTCCGCCGTTGCATACATAATGCTTTTCTCAAACATGTGAGGAAATAACCCAAACACATAATTACAAGTATTTTTAAAAACCTATGACAAATTCGGAGATAATGTTTGTTTGAAAACTACCGAGTATTAGTGAAGATAGTTTCACGCACAACGCACCGCCGCCGGCCCACACTGCACCCACAAGTTGGATGTGCGGGATTTATTTCACGTTCCTTTCGATTTTGTATGCAATAGAGAGCACTTTTAATAAACAATATGGACATGGATGGAAAGTGTTTTCATATGTTTTTTTTACTCCTAGGAGTAAAATGAGGCACTTTCCGTCCTTGTGTTTCAATCGGAAAACCGTTATTTCCGAGCATGTTTGAGAAAAAGATGTATGCGTGACTGTTCAGTAGAGTGACAGTTGGTGACAGTTGCGAGCTTGTGGGGTAGGTGAGGCGAACACGGAACCATGTTACGATGACAAATGGACTTGACAGAAGTGCGTGGTGCTAACTTCATGTGCTTCTGTTCATTCCATTGGAGAAAATTCTCTTTTACCGAACAATTTTGTCTTTGCGTGTGATATCCACGGACTTATTGCTCTAATAAGTCCATGGGAGTATCTATAAATAACTTGACATTGGTGAAATACACCTTAACAGGAGTGAAAGAAACCAATTTAAAAAAAAACACAAATGTGGACCTACCTTAATAATAATTAGATACAGTACAGCACCTAAATGTGGATCGACATTAGTGACATTTCCGCGTAACATGGTTTTGAGGCCGTGTCAGTACCGGAATCGTTATTGGTCTGCGCGAACGAAGATTCACGACACGCCATATAAATTGTGTTTTACTGTAACAAATGCTACGTGTCACTGATATCTAGCACTCAGGAATATTATACTGGATCAATTCAAATCCAACTAAAGAGGCGTCTTACTTACGCACGGATTACTAAATAAGTATATGATTAATACGCGGCTTAATCGTTTGATTTTTAAATGTATTGTTATTCACTAGTAAATTAATTAATTTAACGTTGGCGCATTCTAGGAAATTCCTTTGCGTATCACTGTAGATTCTGTCGCTGTGCCACATCTTTCAAGTTTGCGATTGGCCACAATATACATTGCAAGAACGTTATCGAACATGTATAGAACCAGCGTAAGCTGCCACCCAATCGCGACTGGTCCTTATGTTGATTCCATAAATTTTGTCATTTTTCTATTTTTGTTTACGTTAGCGTGATGTATTTTGTCTTTAACCGGTGATCTGTCAATGCAACAGAGCTCTGCGGTAGTATGAGAATAAATTTATTTGAATGTACGTACCTACCTGCAATTGTTCCTAACCAGTTTTTGTAGGCCAGTATTCTTCTTTATCAATGCATAATACTAATGGCAGAGTATTGGTAGTTACATCGATTGTAAAACGATTGTCACCTGACTTTAAAACGATAATCTTTCCTATCGTGCAGAACTTAAATCACCAACTCAACCTATCATAATATGACTACCTATCATTTTATCAAAACACCTTTCAACGACCGTATCATTACGTATCATTTTAATTTCATCATAAGGCATTTCGCCGCATGAGTCAATTTTCCCTTTTCAACCTATGTATTAATATTTGTGATATCCTGAGCACATTATGGTTTCAGAAGAAAATAACGTTGGATACAATCGATGAAGTGAAATTCAGTAAAATGATAGGGGTGGGACAAACCATATATATTTAGGAGATATTGTTGGTTTGACGCACCTGCCTCGTCTTACCTTACTCCATAATATACAATCGATGTAGCTACTGGTATTTTCACATAGTTTTTACCTTTTGTTAATTATGATTATTTATTTAAAAGGTGCCAGGGAGCAGCGCGCTAGCTGCAGCGGCCGCGGGAGGAACATGTGCGCATTCCGCACCGTCAGCGTGTTCGGTAACTATTTCATCAACAACATTCTATTGTGTTTCTATTTCTGTTTCTGTTTCATCAACGACACTCAGTTGTGATTCTATTTCTTTTTTAGTTTCTATTTCATCAACAACATTCAGTTGTGTTTCTACGGGTTTAAGTTTAACTTCGTCCTTGAATTCAAGTGTAACTTTACTTGAATTTTCATTCAAATTATTATGGTGCGGTTCCAATATTGAATTTATGATTATTATCATGGTATCAGGAAAGAGCACCTTGAATTCATTAATTACTTAGTGATAATGATTTCTGAATTTTGGAAAGTAGTCTTTAATATGCTCCAGAAATTTCTATCACTTTAGGTATATTTCAAATAACTCCGGTTCACTAAGTTATTTAAGTTTAATTACACAGATCACGCAACAAGCACCGTCATGATTAACGTATTTATTTATTTATTTAGAAACATTTTATTTAAGTAGCACTTGTTGATCTGCCGGAAAAAGTAAATTGCATCTGTCATAAATCTCCTTAATATTAAAGTACCTATTTAATACTATCAATATGCTTCTTGCTCATTGATCTGCTTGCTTTCGATCCGCTCTCGTTTAGAGAGATTTGCTTTGCTTGCTATTTTTTTTTAAATACTTATGCGATCTTGTATAACCCAATTATCTCGCTGTAAATTTAAGCTTTTAGCATAAATAAACTACAAGCCTTTATACCACTGATATTAAGGTCTAATATCAACATATATTTGGCGCGCTGGCCGTATACACATTTCTGCTTTTGGTTGTACATATTCTATATAGTCGACCATAAGCTTAAGGTTCAAAAGTGGTAAAACATTTTTTATGTCGACAATACTTTACTCAAAACCTTTTTTTTTTAAAGTAGGGCATTCAAGTGTTCTTATGGGATTAAAACGTCCGTAATATATTTAATACATAGTTTCGTTATAATCTACGGGCTAGGCGATATTAAGAGTAACATAACTTATATTCAGTAAAGTTATGACCTTCACCAACGACTATTTCCCTGAAAAAGCGTATTAACGAAGACACAATTCTTGGGAATAAGCGCACGTAACTCCTTACTTAGCGTACAAGTAGAAGTTTATTATGTTGTACTTAATAAGTAAGTAAGTAAGTACATAATTTGACATCGTATTAATTTCCGGATTAAAGTCGCTGAAATCTGAGATTTTGAATTTTTTAGGCAATGTTCTTCGGCCGGAGAGTATAAAACGGCCCTCTAGCTCAAACTCTTGTTATTATTAGTCCAATATGTTGTCTTTTCCTTTTTTACTAGAAATCTGTATAAGTAGTATATTAATTACGCTATATGAGATAATATTGAGACGCGAACGCCAGATAAGGCTGCGCCCACACCGCTGCTTAACGGTGCGTATATTACGGTGCGTCAAAAACGGCGCCATGTAGTTACTATAGCCCCGTCTTTTGTTTACGCAACGACACCGTAATATACGCACCGTTAAGCTCCGGCGTGGGCGCACCTTAACTGTCCGTTGTTATCTCTATTCAAAGATGTAAATTTATATTATAATTATTTTTAGAAAGATCAGTATTCCTATTCTTAATTTCTTTGCTTACTTTATTAAGTGTAACTTTTCGTAATCAATGAAAAAGTTATAAGTTCTTCCTAATTCATATTTTATTGATTAAGTGAATCGTATTAAAAAACAAACCTTAAGAAAAATATCACAACGTTCAACATTCTCACCGCAAAGCAACAGACAGTATGATTGCAGTAAAGTAAAACTATAGCGTGATTCGTACCGCAATGCAGTTAGAACCAAGGCCATGGTTGTCCTGACTGTGCTGCCAAGCAATAAATTAGTCTTACGATGTTGCAAGGAATAATTAAAGCTGGCTTTGAAATTGACTTGTTTTTTCTTAGTGGCTTTGTGGAAAAATATCGTTGGTCAGCAACAACTTTATTTTTAGGGTTCCGTACCCAATGGGAAAAAACGGGTCGGTCTGTCCGTGTTTTAACTCAAAAATGGTACAATCAAGGTCACCAGTATGTATACACCAAAGAGTCTCGAAATTATATACACAGATTTATTACAATGGCATTATTATTACGAAGGGGCCGCCCTAGGCGTATTTTTTCGAGTCAAATCGGAGAAATACTGGAAAAGGGCCGAATTTTAAGTACCCGAAACCGACGTGCGTGCATGACTCGATGTATGAATGTGGAAGAAGCTAAAGAAATTTGACAAAATCGTAGCAAATTGAAAGATTAAGTGGTCTCTGCCTACCCCTCTGGGAAACAGGCGTGATTTAATGTATGTATGTATAAGGTCTATGTGTAAATATTTTTGCAACTTTGCGCGGATATATTTATTCTTAACCTGGACTGCACTACAAAGTTTTAATTTGGTAATTAAATTATGCCGACAAAGTTATAAAATCTGAAAAAAAAATCCAAGACAGCATAATAAGTATAACTTTGAATAGAGAAGTAAGTAGTTCATACACGTTGTTTTTTGAGATATTTTCTTGTTTTTGTAGTATCAGCTTCGGAACCGTACACTGCGCATGGTCCGACATGTTCTTGCCCTGTTTTAACCATACACCTTTATTGTAAAGTAAATAAGGTACTTAACCATATTGGTAAAAGACAAGTGGAAAACATTTTTTTTTCGACTTAGTGGGTTAGTAGATTTTATTCATGTTTTTATTACAAACACTCACAACAGTCCCGATTTAGGCGGTAAAAACCATTTCGTCTTTGCCCTGTTAATGTGAACGTTTTGATATCTCTTATTTGGGATCCCTCTAGAACGCATATTTTTTTTGCGCATAATTCATCAATTTGCATAAAATCTTCTCACATAACATTGTTTTAATATACATTGCAGAATTTAATATACGTCTTTTGTGTAGATTGGGTTAGGTTAGGCAAATAATTAAAATAAAATCGTTTCTATTCTAAAAACCGATTGCGGCCAAACGGTTTTATACGTAAAAATATATTATGCGTAAAAAAAATGCAATCCAACAGTGAACCTTCTTATTTACTTTATAGTAAATAAGAAGCCGGCCGAGTTAAAAACAATACCGTAACAGGGATGTTATTCTCTCTAAAACTTTAAGTAGTCCCGTCAGTGCGAACAAAACATATTTTAGTGCGTGCATTTTCAATTAAGCAGCCTTATATGTTCGATCCATCGGCAGAAACCATGCTGCTAAATTGAAAATGCACGCGCTAAAATATGTTTAGTTCGCACTTACGGGACTACTTAAACTCGCCGCTTGGACGTCACTCGTCCGTCCGTTCGACCGTCGTTGTTTAGAGAATCAATACCCTGATCAATGACGATATGGTTTTTACCGCCTAGAGTAGAGGCCCAGAAGCGTCAGGCCTCTGACAATAAAATCCTTAATTTTCGTGAACTGGTCAAATGGTTTTTGTATCTGTGACTGTGAACGACCTATTTCCAATTTTTATTATAGGTTTTACTAACCCGCAAAATGCTTAAAAACTGTTATAAAAACATTAATAAAAACCTCCCTAATACCACTTCATGTAATGCTTGTTGCCTTTATTACGGACCTAAATTTGCCATTAAAGACATCAGCCTGTGAGCCAAATGGGTACTTAACGTAATGGCTTTAAGATAAGTTTTAGCGTATCGTAATAAGTATAAAAGAAAGTCTGTCTGACCCGTTATTAATTTTATGTTTCCATGACCCGTTTGTCTTATAACAACGGGTAATACTAAACGTGACAGATTTTGGGAGTAAGAATTAGGAGACAGAAAAGGACGTAATTTAAAATATAACCAGTCAAAAGCATGACGTCAGGCAGGCATGATAAAATAATCTTGGGTTCCGTAGCCGGAAGTAAAATATATTGTCTTTATTTAATGCGGGTTTTGTTTGTTTCAAAGGGCCTAGTATGACTGCGTCTATTATCGCGTGTCAATTGTGGATAAAGCATCCGTCACTCTCGTTCTTATATACGTGTCAGAAAGTGACGAATGCGTTATCCACATTACGTAACGCGATAAACGCAACCAGGGGCCCTAATATGGCTGCGGTTATCGCGTGATAAAGTTTGGATAAGTACGAGAGTGACGGATGCTTTATCGACAGTTGACACGCGATATAGACGCAGCCATAAATAAGCCCGCTGATGTACCTATCTCGTTCAAATATTTCATTATACACCATAATTATAAAGGTCATTATTTGGACGTTTGTTCCGAATCCCTTTCGTGGTCTCATTTTTGTAGAAGTGGCTGCAGATTTCGATTTCGTGTCTATTTTCTATCTAAGTTAACCGGACATCTAACAAATACTTATCCAAAAACGGAATCAAAATATCCGCCCAATTCTTCAAAAATGACACCTATGAAATAAAAATATTTCGAAAAATATTCATAAGTGACAAAAATAACTTTATATGTAATTGTTATTTAGCTTTGCATCCTACTTCAAAGAGTGAGTTTTTTATCCACTTTTTGCATATAATTTTCTCATTTTACTTTTCATAACAATGGAAACCTGTAATTAGCAAAATTAAATTTTAACAAAGCTGATGAGCTGTAATGCGGTAAAACTTAATGCATTCCATTCAATATGCAGCCTTGCACACTAGTTGCATTGCAAAATATAATGTTAGTTGAAAATCCCTCGCTGCTGGAAAGTGGTTAATGTTTCACAGTAAGTAACTCGTACCTACCTACGTTAAGTTTAACGTTGCCTCCTTGAATATCTTAAGTTCTGGTTTCCTAGGATAGCGGTGCCGTCTTATAGCAGCCGTAATATGACGGCCGCTATAATATTATTTGACATTGCGTTGTCAATCACCGCCCTCTAGGATTCCGCGCCATTTTGTTTAGAGGTACATCTATAGACAACGTTCTTTGTGACGTCATTCACCGTTGTATTACTGTGGCTATATGACGGAACCGCTATCCTAGAAAACTAGATCTTTATCCCTGGAATCCTAGTCTTACACGTGTGATACTATTTGTGTGATAGAATTAATTTTATAAAAAGCGACGTCTCGTCACACTTTCAGTCAACTACGAAGAGATAATATATCGAATTTTTCACCTTTTTGCATCATAATAAGGTCCAAGGAGTGGAAGTGGAGACCTGAAAAAATACTATAAACTTGCAAATTTTGCTTCAAAAGAATATATAATTTTAAAATACTTCTGCGTTTGAACCAGCTTACCTTTTTTCAATAATATTATTATAACTCCTTCTAATATTATAATATTATGGATACCCGGTATTATCACTCGCTAATTAAAAAAAAAAATTAACGTTGTAATAAAATCTAATGTTAAGCTAGGGAAAATAACTGTAAGGTCACCTATTTCGAAACATTTTAATCATCATAAATATCCCAAAGGTCTTATTTTGATTTATACAAAAAATAAGTAATGATTACAACTCATTAATTCGCTCATTGAATACAAAACGGACACATTCCAAAATAATTTGCTCTTGCATTAAAAATCTTATTTATACGAATAGCTTTTAATTTTAAAATGCAACACTGACTCATTTTGGAATGTGTCCGTTTTGTATTCTATGAACGAATTGTCGACGACGAGAAGTTAGCCTAGAAGCCTGTTCTTCCAAATCGTGTTCTAATGTCCTTATAGTTATAAATATGAG
The DNA here is from genome assembly GCA_963966035.1 of Acleris laterana. Taxonomy (NCBI): domain Eukaryota; kingdom Metazoa; phylum Arthropoda; class Insecta; order Lepidoptera; family Tortricidae; genus Acleris; species Acleris laterana. Next base: position 3,542,587 of record OZ014443.1, read on the forward strand.
GTGTATCCCAAATTGTTTAAACGTACAACTTTCATGCAACTAATAAACAACTTTACTGGAACATCCGAACACTAATTACCGTGTTGTTCGCAAAAACTAGATAGAACTAACTTTTGACGCAACACATTTGCTACGTGCAGCACGTTAGCGGAGCATTTTGAGAAAACAACCGAACTTTGCTTCCAACGAGATTAGAATGAATTTAAGTACTTAATTGATTTAAGGGGAGTAAATACGGTTTAGTTTGTTTTTTCCCAAAAAAAAACATTATTGAGTAAAAAACAAATTGATGATGAAAACCAGATATTAAAACAAAAAAAAACAATTGCTCCTTTTTAGCAACGGCGTAGTTGATAAGTTAATTATGTAAATTTTTCATTTGATAGAGTTCATTTGATATTCAAAATAAAATAAAACTTTAATTTCATCAAATAAATTCTTACGAAAGAATTCTAGAATTTTCTGTTAAGTATTACGAATTGAAATTGAAATTGAAAAGAAAACAAAACAAAATGCCCTAGAAATGCAAAACGCTGTTAAACTGAATTTTTGTAATGTTATTTTAAGGGGAGAGTGAAACTACCGAGGACATTATGCAAGCAAAAAATGTTCATAGTTTGAAGTTACTTATCTCAGTACGTAATGGTAGCGCATTTATAGCTTTAAAGCCCAAAGTTTATGAATTTAACTTCAAAACAAATACGTTTCTGTCAAAAAAATCATTTTTGGAACCAGCTTTTGATGCCTACTGTACTTCTTCTGCACAGTCGTCATCTACTCGTCAAGACAATTCTAATAAGTACAAATACGACGGGTTTATCATGTATTGTGTAATTTAGGAATTCCCATGGCCACCCTGAGTCACCATTATCAGACTAGCTTGATAATACCTACTATGTTATTTTATTGTCATCAGAACTAAAGGCGTATGCAAATTTTCAGCTTCATCGAAAACCGGGAAGTGGGTCAAATTTAACTTGCAAGATTTGACCCTTACATTCACACATACCAACATTGCAAGTTAAACAAAAGCTTGTAAAAAAGGCAATGCCAAATCAGCTCATGAACAAGTTGTGGTTTGGGCAAGACCCTATTTAAAACTTCGTCTGTATGACAGACGATTCAGCCATAAAAAGCGTTATCAAAGAGATCATAAAAACATCTCGAGCGTCCGTAGCCGTTTTGTTTTTAGGACGGCCATCTTTGTGGTGCAATAATAACGTCAAATAAAAACTTTATTGCACAGTTTATCGCATTCGTGAAGAGCCGGGATATATGTTTTCTCGTTGAGGTCTTGATTTGATCGCTGCATTTTGAATTTGCAGAAGTTTAGTATTTGTTATGTTAGTTTTTCACAATTATGAACTTGTTTACAAGTTGTAATAAGTTGTTTATTGCATTTTCTTGGCAGACGTGTTTTTTTCCGAGAATTATAATAAAAAAAATTAACAATGCAATAAAGCACTACTTTAAGTGAGCGTTAATCTGGTTTGGTTACAATTGTTTTATCTATATCTGCTAGCTACCCTCCCTCGCTTCGCTTCGATTTATGTGAGTATAATTTATAGCATAAAGCCTTCCTCGATTATGGTCTATCTAACACTGAAATATTTTTTCAAATCGGACCAGTAGTTCCTGAGATAAACGCGTTCAAGCAAACAAACAAACTCTTCAGCTTTATAATTTTAGTATAAATAAAAAAACGAGTCAAATGTGATCACTGTCTCATTCCTAAATCTTTCTTTAACTAGTAAAACTCAGCAATTCAGTTCCTAAAATGTTTCTTCATCCTTGCAAAAAAAAACTCTATAATACATTTTAGTTTGTGTAATTCAAGCGATTATTAAATGAATTATAATGCTTCATAGCATAAGTATACCACGTACAAACTAAATCCAGTGCAGAGGTAATTCGATTTTCGTAACAATTTCCTTGCTAAATGGCCACTTAAATTGGTTTATTATGCTACATTACGTTTATGGATCCAGCCAAATTTCAATAAGCATTTTAATAACTACTTTTGAATTCGTCGTTTCGTTGCTTTGCGCTGGTTATAACAGTTTTATGCTGCACCTGTCATATTATTTGACTTGAAGCCGTAAACAGAGCGTTAAGAGCTCGTAAAAGTCGCTAAAAGCTTTCTAAATACGTTCGACTAACGTAAAACAGAGATGTTTTTCACGTTGATAAGGAAAATATATGTTTTATACTGTCGTGCCTGGTCAAACGAAACGTTTGTGATAGATAAGTAACATACCTACGTTAAGAAAATTATGACTAAAGTAGGTACTTATTTCATTTTTTTTAGGTACTTTCATCTGACGAATTAACAAAAAACACAGATTTAAATAGTGATCAAGAAAGTCTGTATCTGGAACTTGTCATTTATGTTCTAAGTCAATTTGCGTGATTTTACTCCTTTACATTTTTAAATAAGTAACCAAATGGATTGAATTTAAAATGTATTACTTATTACATACTACATAAATTATCCAATATATAAAATTCTCGTGTCACAGTGTTTGTAACGGGTAGGGGTCGAGTTGCATAAAGTTTAAAGTCATATTTTTGATGGGCATACAAGGATTCGTCATACTCATCATTGCGCATAACTGTAAATTGTCATACATTTATGCGCATAAAGTTTTTAATCATAATGTTTAAGAACATTATTGTGTAACGCGCATAAATTTGATGCGCATATTTTTTTTTAAGCATACTTTATAATGGACATAAAATGGTTGCTCATAAAAGTAGTTAACCATAATATTTCTATTTTGGTTAACTGCAAGTTTTGGCAGTTTATACTGCAAAACGCATTAACAAGATTTCCGCTCTTTTATTAAAAAAAAACCCTAACCTATCCGCGAGCCGATATCATGGCTTGATACATGTATGACATTTATATTTATTACTAAAAATAATTATAATTATCAATATTATGACTAAATAAATGTATGCCTTTCTACATTATGATTAAACCAATTATGACTCCGTACAATTATGACAAGGAACAATTATGCCTAGTACGAGTATAATTTATGGCAAAAAAAAATTATGAGCATCAACTTTATGCGTAAAGTGTTATGACAATCGATATTATGACAATAGTTGTTATGCGACCAGACCGCCACTCGTTTGTAACAAAACTCCTCCGAAACGGCTTGACCGATTCTTATGAACTGTTGAGTGTATGTTCAGTAGGTCTGAAAATAGGACGTAAACTATATTTAAGGAAGGAGGTATCACATATAACGAATTTAAAAGGAAAACTATCACGGCTACAGGTACAGGCTTCCTGAGATACCGGTGGCTAAAGTGTTTATTGTTGTAATTTATTGTAAATCTGTATGTACTTGGTTTGTTTTAATATTTAAAAAAAGCATTCAATTTATTAGTTGATTAGTTTTGTAGGTTATTTATAGGCTAGTAAGTTTTGTAAATCTTTATAGTATTTTTCTAATGTTTTCTCGCTTTATTACGAAATGCAAGCTGTGGTAAACCGTAACTATAGCTGTATTATAACCTATGCATTTTTATCAATGTAAGCTCAGTGGCAAACCCAAATAAATATAATAAATAAACAGACGAACAAGTCATATTTCCTGACCTGTACACAAAAGTGGATATTACCTTCAGGTAGTCTTTTATCATTTGTTTGGCCGCATCAATTTTATGATGTATTTGAAGAAAACCATTATTGCAAGACCTCACAACAATAACAATAGAAGCTTACTATGTGAAAACTAACAAGAAATTTCAATAAATTTTAAACCTTGCCTTATACCTACATTAAGTAGAAAATTTAAATACTCTTAAGAAAAATGCCGTACCGAACGCGTACCTACTCTTTTCACCAAACTGCTGCAAGCAATGGAAAATATAAAAAAATATTTAAGTTCTTTGGTGCTTTTACACTTGTCAAGAGATTTTTTTATAAACGCTGCAATGCTCAAACTGAAAGTTTACCGGGAATGAAATATTGTGCGACACTTTTGCATCAAATTGTTGTCAGAGCCTTTTCCACATACGCGACTTAAAGTTGAATCAAATTTAATAGTACATTTTATGATGTAGAACTTCTGTTGCAACGAAACATGATGTAAGTTGGACCAATACAAGGGCTGTCCAGAATAGACAGCACATAGTGCATTATGTTCCTTAGGCTTAAACTAGAGTGAACATTAACTGCCTGTACAATAAAATGCGTCAAGATTTATCCAAAGGGAAGGATCTATCTGTCAGTGATAAGACCGCCTGTTACTACATACATACATACATTAAATCACGCCTGTTTCCCAGAAGGGTAGGCAGAGACCACTTCTTTCCATTTGCTACGATCTTGATAATTTTCTTTCGCTTCTTCCACATTCATACATCGAGTCATGCACGCACGTCGGTTTCGGGTACTTAAGATTCGGCCCTTTTCCAGTATTTCTTCAATTACTTACATGTATTATTTTTAAATGTGCTGTTTCTCTGCAATTTGTTTGTTTGGTGTATGAATTATCCAGCAACGCGTCCATTTGATAATCGCTCACACAAATATCTCTAAAAACAGAAGTGCCAAAAACCACAAAACGAATGAAAATTTTCTTCCGAACCAATTTTGAAAAAATATGCTATATTCTAATAGATGGTATCATAAGAAAACTGTTGGAGGTATTTTCACTTCAGGGCAATATTTTGTTCAAATCTTGTCAATCTCCCTTAAATTATACCTTTTTTTATAACGCTTGACTATCGCGGTGACAGATGTACGCAATTTGCAATTTCAACGGAAGGAGCCAATTTGGTCGTTACCGAATTTTGATGGCAACCCTGATGACTATCGATAAACGGAAGTCGTTTTACAGTGGTGCAGGTTAAGAGCGATAAGCGGATCTTGAAACAGTACTTAAAAGTTTTAGACATACCTACTTGCCATATCGTCCCTTTACTTTCTCAACCTCGTATCTGATCGAATTGTTAGATGGGAAAGTAGTTTTTATTTTATAATAATGAAAATTGGAATGATATTTTTCATGTCGAAAAATAAAAAAGTGGTCGAGGGAAAAGTGATAATAGAAATCTACCCGGACAAAGTATCGGGTGAAAGCTAGTGTATCATTAATGCGGATTATGTACGGGTTTTACAGAAAAATCACATAAACTGAAGCTAGATCTTTAAATAAGCGGAATCGATATTTCCGGGCAATTTATTATTATTTATTTACTAGCTGAAATTTTGTTACTTTTATGTAAGACACAGTTCTGTAACAAGCTACCTGTTACGAAGGTTTGTTAATGTTCCAGACACGTAATGTGGAAAAGATAATGGTAAAAACTTCTCTGAATACGATTCGCATCAATCAATTTGTTTCATTACATTACTATAAGTACTTACGTCCAATAAACCAAGTTAATCTTTTAAGTGATGGAGTACCTGTAGATATTCGGTAATATCACGTAATAAATTACGCGTGATCCTTATTCATTATTTGTTGATTAAAACATATTGTTTAAAATAAGCACATTTTAACCGATGTTCACAAAATAAAACTGAAATTCCAATTGATGTTTTCAGGTTTTATAAATTTTCTTTAGGGCCTATTATTTGTGAAACATAGTTCAAAGTCGTAACCAATCGTTAAATCTGAACCAATTTTTTTTACGTTTAGTTAAATAATAATCAAACAAACAATTGATAATTAACATACCTAAATAATATTTTTATCCTTTATGTCTTGACTCCTTATAATTTTAATGTACATAACTCCAGTTGAGATTTAATCTTAATAGATATTTCCACAAGTTCACTTTTTACTAGTTCTTTGAATTATTTTTGTTTTATTAACAGTTCTATGAACAAAATGCACAAAAAAAAATGAAGTACTGAATGCCTCTTTAATGCATTATTTAAGGAAAATATAAAAAAAAAAATATTCGGGACACTAACACGGACTGAAAAAAAGTTACATCACGCGAACACGAAGTAAAAAAAAAATGAAACAAGACTTTTAAAACGCTTGTGTTTCATCCCTTGTCCTCGTCAGTATGAGATGCTTGTCAAAGTAACGAGTACTGTCTTTTATTACTCGTAAAAAATCGAATAATCATTTTCCTTCCCATTTCACAAAATCACGAATCGTTTCATTTGCGTTTCCTTTGTAAGTTAGCGTGTCATGAATTTTGGATTACCAATTAAAATATTATTGTTTTTGTTATAAAAACTTTAAGATGCTTTAGTCGTTTTTAATGTGAACATGTATTATTAGTGTTTAGCCGCAATTTACATGGAAAGGCCAATCCCGTCAAGTGACATTTTGGGTAAACTGAATTAAGTAGCAGCAAAGTGAGCTTAAAATCTAAATATTATATAAAAGGAGAAACTGACTGACTGACTGACATATCTAAATATATAAAAGGAGAAACTGACTGACTGACTGAATGACATATCAACGCACAGCCTAAACGGCTAAACGTAGGCACTTGAAATTTGGAAGGGACGTAGCTTAGGCACCATAGAGGTGCACTAAGAAAGGAATTCCCGAAATTCCCACGGGAACGGGAATACTCATATAAGCCGAAGCGAAGCGAGGGCGGGTCGCTAGTACTTTATGTATGGTTTTTAAAATATCATGGACCAGAGTTATTCTTTCGTAGAAAGAAAACACATAAGTGGATATTTCCCTCGGGTATTTACGCACATACCCATTTTATAAAAATAATGGTCAGACCGATTTTTATAAGTAAATACTAAAGTCGACATCAATAGAACGTGCAAAAGATGTAAACAAAACCAAACGAAACAATTCACCATGATTACTCGATAATCACGTACTTTTAAAGATCAAGTGAGGTCTTTGCAATGATTTATACACTAGATCATTGTTTTCGTATTAAGTTTAAGATGTAATAACTATTCATTACACGTTATTTTTAATAAAAATATGCTTGGTGAATATTTGAGATTATGTGTCAAACAGTACTAATTTGTTTACACTGTTCACAAGTGCGGCGATTTTACAACACCTGGAACTACAAACGTGACAATATGAGAACAACTTTTAACTTGAGCATAGTTAATAACAATACAATTACAAAAGGTGTAAAATAAAGTAGAATGAGGCTCATGACCGCTTGTTTGTCTATGGCTATATAAAAATAAAAACGAATTAATTTTATTAGAGTAAAGCACATAATAATAATACATATACCTACTAAATTTTCTCAGCTGCGCTACAGAAACGCCCTAGTTCACTTCCCGTCAATCACAACTTAGTTTCGTAGTGCTTACTTGCAACTTTGGATGACTAAGTTGTTTTCTGTCTTGTTGAAACCCCGCCCCATATTTAACCCTAGGTTACACCGATATAAATTTAAAAGAAGGTTTTATTGGAATATAACTTTAATGCATGATTTATTCCATACGTCGTTATCGCGGGTACAAAAACGATTTGACAGTACAGAAAGATTATGAAAAACAAGCAATAACAGACGCGAAACTCATTTTGAGGAACATCTATGCCTACTCCTACGAGTTTAAAATGTATCACACATTAGGTATTTCTAATACCCAACCTCCATACCGGACTTGAGTACCAATACGAGGGCTGCTACTTATGTAACCGGAATAGAAAAAATAAACAAACGTACATGGCTAAATATGGTTTTATTGTTTTTCGAAGTATTCTCCGTGATAATCGATGCACTTTTGCATACGTTGAAACCAATTTATAAAGCACTTTTTCCACTCTGACTGAGGTATCTCCAAAACGTGCTGTCCGAACGCGTCGACGGCATCTTCACGGGTCGAAAATCGTTGACCACGTAATTTATTCTTTACATTTGGAAATAAATAGAAATCATTGGGTGCCAAATCAGGGCTGTAAGGTGGATGACCCGTTAATTCTATATTTTGACCTTCCAAAAATCGAGTCGTTTCACGTGATGTATGACAGCTGGCGTTATCATGGTGCAGAATGATTCTCCGTCGCTGGTTGTTTTTCCGTATTTCTTCAAATACTTCCGGCAAACAAATGGTCGTGTACCACTCCGAACTAACCGTTTTACGATTCTCCAGGGGCACTGTAGCCACATGGCCATTAATACCAAAAAAGCAGGCCACCATTTGCTTCAAGGTGCTTTTTGCACGAGTTACTTTCGTAGGGTTCGGCTCATTTTGAAACACCCACACCGTTGATTGTTGTTTGGTTTCGGGATCATACGCATAGATCCAGGATTCGTCACCTGTGTAGATATTATAAACAGCTTTTGAGTCACCACGGTTATATTTTTTCAACATTTCCTTGCACCATTCGACGCGAGCCTCTTTTTGATCCTTAGTTAAGTTGTGCGGGATCTAACGCGAACAAATTTTTTTCACAGCTAAATGTTCATGTAATATCTTATTAATGCTCGTCATACATATGCCTATAGTCGCCTCTATCTCGCGATACGTAACATGACGGACATGCATGATAAGTTTTCGCACAGCTTCAATATTTTGTGGTACAACGACCGATTTCGGGCGACCATCCTTAACTTCGTCCCTGAGCATACTACGTCCACGATTGAACTCACTAAACCAGCGATACACAGTAGTTTTGGATGGAGCTTCATCACCAAAAGTCGAAGTTAGTTGATCTATGCACTGTTGTTGCGTTAAACCACGCTGAAAATCGTAATAAATCATAGCACGAATATTTTCACGAGTGAGTTCCATACTTGCAGCGAGATTAAAATTTAAACCCGCCAAAAACAAAAGACTACGTAAGATAAGAAAAAAAAATATAGCGGCCAGTATTCAAAAAAGTGAAAATTTTACCATGGAGGTCAGATATAGCGTTTAAAAATGTTGGAATCCCGGATTCCGGTTACTTAAGTAGCAGCCCTCGTACAACTTAAATAGACGCAATGCAAACTCTTTAATTATTTTTTTTTGTAGAAAATTTAGAAAAAATCTTTGTAATTTATTACGAAAACCAAATAATACATGTGAAAAATACATGTTAGTAAAAATTACAGACGTTGTTTTCTTATTTTTTAAATAGACTTTCTTCTAAGTAGCTAAGCGTTTAATTAGTAGACGATAACAGTTATCTTCACACAAGTACGTATATATTGATAAAATTGTTAAAGTTAAAAGATAATTAAATTTACTTATTTCCTATGTATAAACTTGTTAACTAAACAGATAGAAACATAATAATATGACAACAGTTTAACCCATACCCCTTTGCGGCTGTATTTTTTATTGATCTTTTCTAGAGAAAACTCTCCACATGTAAAGAGCTTCTTAGATGTTTAGTAGCTGTAGGCAGAATACGTCCGTTTCTACCAAATAGACATTCTGTTTTATCTGCTCTTTATCTGATTGGTAATTGTACCCACGATAACGACGTATTATTACGTAACTAGCTTTTGCCCGCGACTCCGTCCGCGTGGAACTCGTTTATATCGTAGCTCCATACAAATTTTCATCCTCTATTTCACTTCCTTAGGGGCTGATTTTCGGGATAAAAACTATTTTATGTCCTTTTCTGGGACTCAAACTATCTCTATGCCTAACTTCATCTAAATGGGTTCAGCGGTTTAAGCATGAAGAGGTAACATACAGACAGACACACTTTCGCATTTATAATATTAGTATGGAGTATGGATTATGCTATGCACATAACAATGTATCTCTATTGACAGGATTTAGAACGTTTTAAAAAACCAATTTCTTTTAAATTTGCGTAGAACTTGTTTAATTGGGATTGTTATTCCCTTGAAAACCATTCAATTTTAAATGCATTTTGTAATTCCCTACAGGCAAGTTATCTTTTTAATATAATCATCGTCATCACAAATGAAGTAAAATGTGGACTGCTGAACATAGGGCAATATAATAATAATATACGCAGTTAGACCATAAAGCATGACCATCAAACGGACAGACAAACATACTTTAGCAGTATTTAGATTGAGCAGCAGTATAGCAGTATTTACTATCAGATTGTTGTAAACAATGTTCTGGTATCGTTTAAACAAATTTATCTACTCACGCTTCTGTAATCTTGAGATTGCAATCTTGAGATCAAACATATCTATGGGCCAAAGAGTCCCTTCTCCATGCCATAACATAATATTATCTACGCAATTTGGAATTCGTCTGAAAATTTCCCCGAAATTTCCGCCAGTCAATGATGAATCAAATTTTACAAGAATAATCGCCCTGCTCAGCATTATTTTATACCTGAAAACCCATTTTCCCCGTTAACACACCCATTAGTAAAGTTTTATTGTTCGTGGGTTCCTACTGAAAAAGGGTATAAGTCTTCTGAGATTCAATAGAATAAGGGTACAAGTCTAGTTGACTCCGTATGATTTATACACTTTTGTCATAACGAGCTATGTAGACTTACACCCTTTTTATTACAGCAGTTTTTGATGATACCGTTCTTTTGTTACGGATTTTCGCTCTAGTTAGGCTGTTAACATGTTTTTTGTATCGTTTGCTTTTTGTATTTGTTTTGTACGTTGTTTTTCGATTTCAAGAGAGTCATTAACGTGTTGTGTGAATTGCAATACTTTTTTGAGGCGGGGAAGGTAAACGAGGAAATAGGCTACCTGACAATGACAGGTGACAGGTGAAATAAACTGAAAAATAGGTTGTTTTATTTTAAAGCCCATTATTTACTGGTTTCTTGGGGGTTATTATGACGTGGCGCAAAGGACAGAGTTATAGCAGTTGTATAGCTCTGTCCTTTTCTCTCAGCGTAAACAGAATGGCATAGCTATACCATAATAACCCCCTTGGCCGCGATTTCGCTAGCGAAAAATTAGTTTTTCAGTCATCCCATGTTGCGCGGGATTTCAATTTTCGGCATTATCTTGGAAAATTTGAAATCTTCTGGGATGAAAAGTAGCCTATGTGTTACACCCGTATTTATAGTGAAGAAAAGTAATTACTTGAGTATTAGTACTGTGAAAAGTCATATAAAAATCGTTGCTTAAGTCATTACTTTTACTCGAGTAATTACTTTTCTTGACTATAAATACGGGTGTTAGTCCAGCGTGTAAGCTATCTCTATTACTCATTTCATCCAAATCCGTACAGCCGTTGCGCGTGAAGGAATAACCAACTAACACACACACTTTCTCATTTATAGTAAATATTAATAATTCGCTTTTGCCCGCGACTTTTTCCGTGAAGATTTCGATTATCGTTATTCATTCGGAAACTATTAAAATTTTCAGAATAAAAAATAGCCTATGTAATCCAGTGTATATGCTATCTCCATTCCGAATTTCATCCAAATCTATCCAGCCATTGCAGGGTGTAAGAGTAACAAATATCCAAACATACAAACTTTCGCGTTTATAATATTAATATATTAAATTATTATATATACGAGTATTATAATAATATTTATAAGTGATGAATGGGAGTGAGATTTCGGCTTTAGCCTATTTAACTATGAGTTTAAATTACTGTGACCTTTTCAAGCCTCGTTAGGCTACTTGGTTTTAAGTAGATTGTTACTGAGTTTAATAAATGAGTTAAAACTTCTTCGAAAGGCTTAGTCACGTTTATAAATTAAATTTGGTAAAGTATGTTCGTTTCTTGAGTTATTTCTTTTAGGGCGTTTTTAATAATCAAATTATCCATCATAAAAGTGGTTAAGTTTTGATGGTTAAGACGCAACAAAAATGGACTCACTCATGTGGTATTTGTTGCTTTATGAGTAAAATTTAGTCATAGGATATCATCACCCCAAAAAATCAGATAGTTCCAGAGAAAAAAGAAAAAAAAGTTTTATGTAGCCTCATCCTGCCTAAGCATTTAAAAGCAATTTCCGATTACTGCCCAATGTCCTCTATGAAGGTCAATTTTCTTTGGATAATTTGAATCATCTGGCGGAACATACTAAATCTAGAACATTCCATTTGTGGTGGTAGAACCTTGTTCAAGGTTCTGATTGCTACCTCCATCTTATCCTTTAACCAACCGCCAAGCTGCAGATCCCTCACTGTTGTTGCGGTGTGGGGATAAGACGACCGATGAAAATGTATTGCATGCATTCCATCTTGGTTCTCAGTTTTCACAGTGCATTTGCGATCTTAAGATTGGAATCTTTAGATTGTAATCTAAAGAATGCAAATTTCTATGGGTCACAGATTCCGCTTAACATCAGGCGACTTGTGTGCTAGTTTGCCTTCTCTGTCCAATAAAAAAAGCTAGTTTTAAGTGTCTTTTACTATACAATCCGGGTGGACGGGTCACTGCCACTCCATGTCTTCCCATGGATGTCGTAAGAGACGACTAAGGGAATAAAGGCTTGTAGCACTGTTAGGCGATGGGCTTGCAACCTGTCACTAATACACTGGTGAACCTGATTGTGCAAAATGTTTTACAGAATTATCAACCACTTTTTTGGAGTTGTTGGTAAGTCTGTAGCTCGGTGTACCCTTGTTTTGCCGACAACCGTTTCTTCGAATATTATTTCATCGACAACGATTCATCGAAACATTAGTACTAGTAATATTGTTTGGCGTTATTTTATTTCAACTACTATTTATTTAAATTTATGTTACTACGTGGAAATACTAATCAACGAATACTACTTAATCGCTGATTTGTTTCAAATTATCTTAATTGGTACAACTACAAAACATTGCAATTCATTTCTTCGACGTATTACTTTAATACAATAATTGTTATATGCCCTATTGCACATTTATACATTTTTCTAATTATGTAGTGTGACAAACAAATATGTATAATAAAAGGTTTACCATTGAATTGCCGACAGACTTTTAATCGAATATTATTTCAAAGACAACGTTTCAAGTATTTTCATTTCATCGACAAGTCATTGCGTCGAGGACTCAATACTAGGTGATTTGAAACGTGGTCTTTTAATTGGTAGTTTACTTATTTCAATAGAATTCATGTCATGACTAATCATTTCGGGTTTTTTTAATTGGTTTTTTTTTACTTGTAATAATATTTATTCCGCATAACATTATTTCAATTGGTAATATTTTGCTATCAAAACTAAACAGTAATGTGTCATGCTTTTCTGTCAACAGTTCATTTTCTTGGGGGTCGCAGTTCTAACCTAACCTAACCCGCTTCTGTCAAAAGTTCGTTTTCTTGGGGGTCGCAGTTCTAACCTAACCTAACCCACTTCTGTCAACAGTTCGTTTTCTTGGGGGTCGCAGTTCTAACCTAACCTAACCCACTTCTGTCAACAGTTCATTTTCTTGAAAGCCTCGTACTTCTATTTCTTGATATAACTAGTTATGCATTAATATTATTAATTTAATATTATCAATCATTCTTAGTTTTATTATACATATTTGTTTGTCACACTACATAATTAGAAAAATGTATAAATGTGCAATAGGGCATATAACAATTATTGTATTAAAGTAATACGTCCAAGAAATGAATTGCAATGTTTTGTAGTTGTACCAATTAAGATAATTTGAAACAAATCAGCGATTAAGTAGTATTCGTTGATTAGTATTTCCACGTAGTAACATAAATTTAAATAAATAGTAGTTGAAATAAAATAACGCCAAACAATATTACTAGTACTAATGTTTCGATGAATCGTTGTCGATGAAATAATATTCGAAGAAACGGTTGTCGGCAAAACAAGGGTACACCATAATAAAACTAAGAATGATTGATAATATTAAATTAATAATATTAATGCATAACTAGTTATATCAAGAAATAGAAGTACGAGGCTTTCAAGAAAATGAACTGTTGACAGAAGTCGGTTAGGTTAGGTTAGAACTGCGACCCCCAAGAAAACGAACTGTTGACAGAAGTGGGTTAGGTTAGGTTAGAACTGCGACCCCCAAGAAAACGAACTTTTGACAGAAGCGGGTTAGGTTAGGTTAGAACTGCGACCCTCAAGAAAATGAACTGTTGACAGAAAAGCATGACACATTACTGTTTAGTTTTGATAGCAAAATATTACCAATTGAAATAATGTTATGCGGAATAAATATTATTACAAGTAAAAAAAAACCAATTAAAAAAACCCGAAATGATTAGTCATGACATGAATTCTATTGAAATAAGTAAACTACCAATTAAAAGACCACGTTTCAAATCACCTAGTATTGAGTCCTCGACGCAATGACTTGTCGATGAAATGAAAATACTTGAAACGTTGTCTTTGAAATAATATTCGATTAAAAGTCTGTCGGCAATTCAATGGTAAACCCTGTAGCTCTGTCTACGCCTCTCTGGGAATGAAGGCGTGAGTTTATGTATATAAGGTGCTAACAAATTAGTTACGGATATTTTAAGAGATAATACATTACATTAAAACAATTTACTTTTAACTGTAATTAAGGAACCTTTGTATATCATTTTATTGTTTTAATTTACCGAACAAAAAATATAAATTATAATTAATCTTTAAAATAATCACCCCTATTATGTACCTGTCAAGATGTTTAACACTGTTTGTCAAAAGTTGTTTTTCATAAATGTCATTATGATTCGGCGGGAAAACTGTAGGTTATTAAATACTAGCATCTGAATGATAGTTTAAAGAGGTTCTAGAATGTCTAAAGAGGTCTCATTTAATTATCTTATTAACAGGGTGTTTTAACGTAGCAAATTTGTTTCCTACTTTTCTCCAAAAAAACATAAGAAAACCTATGATGTTTCATAATTAAATGTACTCCGAGAGCGGAGTACTATCAGCTGTAAAAATATCGGTATCTAATTTGTTAGCACCTTATATACTACACAATTTTTAGTGTAGATTTTTTCCTTATTATTCTATTTTTACTATCAGTTATCTTCTACTTGTTATTCTTAGGAAATTCATTAAAACCTCGGTTCACGTTCCTAACCCGTCTTGTGCAGTGATTTATTGACATGTCTGTCTGCCTCCATCTATCTTCCTTAGACGTAATTGCAGTAGATCCTTGTGCAGCGGCAATAACGGCTGAAATGGCATGACTTGCTAATTGAATCGTTTGCCTTAAACGACAAGTGCTCGTAGCTGTAATTTTGTTTTGATTAATGTGACGCGTAAGGAAGTTGGCGATAGTGGTTAATCAGTGAAAGTTTTTCGCAATAACGTAACGTAAGCCAAGATTGGATCACCTATGGCATCCCTAATCATCATTTATCCTAATGCATCATTTGTCCTTATTTCCGTTTATCCTAAAGCCATTTCCGCTTAAATTATAAAACGTTTTACAAACATACATACATTAAATCACGCCTGTTTCCCGGAAGGCTAGGCAGAGACCACTTCTTTCCATTTGCTACGATCTTGACAAATTTATTTCGCTTCTTTCACATTCATACATCGAGTTATGCACGCACGTCGGTTTCGGCTACTTAAGATTCGGCCCTTTTCCAGTATTTCTCCGATTTGACTCGAAAAAGTACGCCTATGGCGGCCCCTTCCGACCCGTCCACTCACTTTAGTTTTGTTATAAGTAAACTTAAAAAGTTGCCTGACATCTGCAAACCAGTTTAGAACAAATGAAAATTCGAACTAACAATGTGTTAGGACAAACGTTTTTAGGGATTTCGACGGACACCAAGGTTACGTCATTAAATAAAGAAAAAGTTTGGTCTACTCAGATCCATGTATTGTAGGTACAGTTTTCATTACCCTACTAATATTATAAATGCGAAAGCTTGTGTGTGTGTTTGTGTGTAAGTGTTAGTTTGTTACCCCTTCACGGTGCAAAGGTTGGACGGTTTTGGATGAAATTTGAAATGGAGATAGCTCAAACCCTGGATTAACATATAGAATACATTTCATTTCGAACGTCGTTAACTACGTACATACATACCTTCACGGCTGTTATCCCAGAATGGGGCAAGCAGAGCTACAGAATTACCTTCAACCTTACCTTAGTCCACTACATATTAAATACCTAGTTAATTCCGTTAAAAAACGTTAATGATCAACGGTTAAAGCATTAAAGCGTTGGGTTAAATCAACGCCCACCGCTTTTTCACGATAACTGCTTATTTATTAATACGGCTACAGTTACTCTGTGTAAAGTGTATTAAATCTAGAGAAACTTTTGTTTAAAAACCACATACGCCTGGGTAATATAAATAACTTATTTAAATAAGGCTTAAAGGTTGTTTTGGTCAAGACAACTGAACACAACAGCAATTGAATACGAAATTGCTGCAGTAATCAATGTAACAAGGCCGCTAACTACAATGCAGTAGTCGAAGTATTCTATACTCTGTCGGTAACAACATAAGATTTTAAATGCTTATACTACTTTGCAGTAAGCCGCCTTTTTTGATAGTAGGTACGGCAGATTGACGTTCAGATATCATTACACAGTGGGTGGGCAAATAATCGATCACAGTAGACAAACTTCCGTATTTTTACTCAATACAAAATGAATGAATTCTCGTATAGGAGTTTTGTTTTAAATTTCTTATATGATAATGGCTTAAACAATTGTTTCCTTTCAAAATCATTAAGAGTTAAGTAGAAGAGCTCATAGTTAATACGCATTTAATCCGATGTTTAATGATAATTGCCATTTAAGTACATATGAAAAGGGAAGACCGCCAAGCAGCAGTGTTCGCATTGTTGTGTTCCGGTGTGGGAATAAAGACAACCGGGGAAAATAGCATTCCATCTTAGTTCTCAGGGTTGGTAACGCATTTGCTGTCTGCGGATTGCAGACTTAAGATGGTAGTCTTGAGAATACAAATGACTATGGGTCAGAGATCTCACTTACTTTCAGGTGGCCTGTGTTCGCCTTCTCCATGCCATGAAAAAAAGTTTTGTAATAATTGATTTTGGTATATTTTTTTACCTATCTTATACGATTCTTTACAGTTCTGTATAAAAGAAGTTGACCTGAGAAAGCTAATAAAACAAAAAGCTATTCAGAAAATTATTATTATTATTAGCTATTAAAAAAAAACCCAAGGTATTTTGAATGTGGGTACTTACGGCCTTTTACTAATGTCGCTAATTATTAAACTTACTACTTACTCGTGTACCGTAAAATAGGGTGAGTAGGGCCACAACCTAAAAATAAGTCCTAACTTGTTGCAAAGTAAGCATTAAATAGACAATAACGTTATGACTATGGGAAATAATTTCAGTCTTATAATTAGTTGTACCTTTAAACTGTAACAAAATCAAACTTCTATGTCAACGCAATCAAAAGAAACAGCAATTTAAGTTGGCATGAAGCAATGTTTTAAACCACATGTAAAGGAAAAAAATCCGAAACCGCAAATCTTTAGTCATTTAAAATACTTAAAAATATTTATATTTATTTATTACTAATATAAATCCCTACTCACCCTATTTTACGGTAATTAATTTCAGTTGCGATTACCTATTCATACATGCTTACCTACACCTATACTAGCGCAAGGCCAATTTAGCGATAGCCTCGTTTTTTTACAACACTGACAACCTATTATCCCTATAACCCAATTTCTACGTAACATTATAGTCTCTATGCGTGACTAGGTCTAATAATATTATGAACAGATTTTGCTGTTAATATTTTCATATACATAATGAATGCGTCTGGAAGGCCGATTCGTAGTTCTTTAACACCAACCTTTTACCTTTTATTTTTGGAGATCAGAGTTGAAATTTAGCCCGATTAGCTGTCAACAATGAAGTGCTGGCCCCTTCTCTGATGTATGGTAGTGAATGTTGGGGTAGTATATGTGGTGTGAAACTGATTGATAGAGTAAGGAATAAAAAAGTCAGAGAGAAATGTGCACTTAAAGAAGATTGGTAGTGACTAAGATTGAAAAGGGCATGCTGTGTGCAAAGTGACCGCTGGAAGGGGCCGCCCTAGGCGTATTTTTTCGAATCAAATCGGAGAAATACTGGAAAAGGGCCGAATCTTAAGTACCCGAAACCGACGTGTGTGCATGACTCGATGTATGAATGCGGAAGAAGCGAAAGAAATTTGTCAGGATCGTAGCAAATACAAAGAAGTGGTCTCTGCCTATCCCTCTGGGAAACAGGCGTGATTTAATATGTATGTGGAGATGAAATTTTCAGTTCAGACGACGCGCTGGCCTAGTGGATAGTGACCCTGCCTATGAAGCTAGCGGTCCTGGGTTCGAATCCCGGTAAGGGCAGATATTTGTGTAATGAGCGCAAATATTTGTTCCTGAGTCATGGATGTTTTCTATGTATTTAAGTATATATTTCTCTATATAAGTATTTATATCGTTGTCTAGTACCCATAGTACAAGCCTAGAGCTTAGTTGGGGACTAGGTCAATTGGTGTGAGATTGTCCCCTTATATTTATTTATATTATATAGTTATCCATCAAAAGCAAAACTGCGTCATGCGGTTTAAACCGGATTTACATTTCAATGTTGACGAAAATTGCATCCATTCTATCTGTAAAAACAAAGCCGGGCCAAATTTGCTGTTGATTTTATTTTCCGTCAGGGATTTGTCTGAAAGTGAAAAATGTGAACCTTTAGTCTCAGCTTTGTTTTTTTACCTGTCTATTAAAGCTAGCAATAATTAACTTACATTATATAAATAAAAAAAATGTTTGTTTAACTACACATAGAACTACCGTAGCTTAGTTAACAACTAGGTTATTTTGGGTGAGATTGTCCCCAGATAATTATTTATTATGAGTTTATGAATGTATTTATCTATTATACTCGTAAGTATGAGTATGCATCGATGACTATAAATTCCCATCATTAGTTAAAGTTAAGTTGAGTTTCAATTCGTTTTTTTGTGAGATAGTCCTCTCGGCTAAATCGATTTTAATAATAAATTTTAATTCATTACAACAATTTAATATTTAACCTATTTTATTGACAAAATGTTCTAAGTATTTTTATTCAGAACCACAGAAAATGTCGTGTTGCAAGTTTGACTTTTAATTTCACAGCAACTTTTATGTAATTACTTGAAGCCACCGCGTGTTTTAAATCTTTGCCCAAGCTTCATAATAGTTCGTTTAAGTTTAAAAACTGCATGTAGTTGTAGCCGCAACTAATAACTACAAACAATTGTAAAAAGACTTACATACATACATTAAATCACGTCTGTTTCCCAGAGGGGTAGGCAGAGACCACTTCTTTCCACTTGCTTAATTCTTGATCTTGACAAATTTATTTCGCTTCTTCCACATTCATACATCGAGTCATGCACGTACGTCGGTTTCGGGTACCTAAGATTCGGCCCTTTTCCAGTATTTCTCCGATTTGACCCTTCTACTTACTTTCGATCTGTATATCTCTTTCTTCAATCTTCTTTCATCTATCCTTTCCAATGACCAAACCATCGAAGCATGACTTTAAAAAGGCTTAACAAAAACCAGTTTCAATTGTTGGTGTATGTTAAGTTCAATCTTAACAGAATATAAATATTAATATTTCAAAAAAGCCTAGAAAATTAGAACAAAGAAGAAAATAAGCTGTAAAATTGTAAATATTCTAAAACCTATGAAATACATTATTATACCCTTTTTTATGTTGCCTACTGTGTTGCGCTGGTTGCCAGATAGTTTCCGTTTAGTAATCAAAGTACATTCAACGAAATTGATTTCTAGACAATTTTGGACTATGACAAAGTGACACTGTAAATAAAATCCTAAGAAGTCTCTTACGTTTTGATTGATTACGTCACTATGACAAAAATGGTCTAGGAATCAATTTCCTTTACTGCACGTGGTCTATAAAACCTGTGTCAACTTGATTATACATAAAGTTTAGTTTAAAAGCATTAAGTTTGAAAGCATAAAAATTAAACAAAAGGTACGAGTTGGTACTCGAACCTTATTCGACTTGCATGCAATGCAACCTTTTTTAATCTAGATTTAGTTGTTTTTACAAGGGCATTGGATTCAATCTGAAATACAGATTAAATTTTAAATTAGTTGGTTTGGTTAAACAGCTTATACATTTTAACTATGGCATAGAGTTCTTCTCAGTTTTGATCGTAAAGGTTTTCACATAGAGTATGTAAAAATATTCAAATATATTTAGTATAATTAATAATAAAACATCAACCTAAGTATAGAAACTTCATCCATAGTCCTAATATTCAAAAAGAATTAATAATTTCATAAGAATTTTAACTTTTTAGGGTAGCTTTCAAGATCAAAGGAATTTGTTTCAAATGAAATAATCTGCAATTTTATTTTATATTATAATTAAATTAAGCCACATCTGTGTTATTCATAGGTCTACTGTAAAAAAAAAACATTATGGCAGGTGATCTACATTACTGTTTTGGAGTGTTAAGTGCATACTATGACATTATGAATAAGCAGCAATGTGTCTCGTGACATTTGCACATCCAATCTCTCACCGATAAAATTAAATATCGAGAATTGACGAGTGACAAAAGTCCAATTAATCGTACTGTGGGGTTATTATGACGTATCTGTGCAATTCATTTTACGCTGTGAGAAAAGGACAGAGTTATGTAACTGCTATAGCTCCGTCCCTTTCGCTCACCGTAAAATGAACTGCATAGTCATGTCATAATAACCCCCCTGTACGGATAGGTTAAGAACATTTTTTCGAAGAAGTAGTAAAGTCGATCCGAAAACATGATATGTTCGTAATTTCGTAGTCGAACTACTTCAAACAAAGCGGGCATCTTTAACTCGATTTTCTTACAAACGGTCGTTTATTTAAACGTCTGAACATGATCTTTACGACGTCGTAACAATAACTATTTGCTTAAGGGGTTTTAGT
Organism: Acleris laterana; assembly: GCA_963966035.1. Taxonomy (NCBI): domain Eukaryota; kingdom Metazoa; phylum Arthropoda; class Insecta; order Lepidoptera; family Tortricidae; genus Acleris; species Acleris laterana. The sequence continues at coordinate 3,563,292 of OZ014443.1, forward strand.
GGAATGCTCCAGTCTATGAATTGTTATGAGAATCTATTAATGAAAAGCAAAATGCTCAATGCATATAAACGATAGGTTCATCGTTGGTTGCGGTTTGCAATATAGATCTCCAAAAGTGTTATTTTTTAAGATTGTATTCGAAAATATTCGAACAAAGTGATTATTACCTACTGTTTTATGTCCACGTTATAAGTTATTTGCATCATCTATGTAATGCTGAAAAAGGAAAAAAAACTAATGTGTAATTAAAAAAAAGTGTCGTAATTGGAGTTATCGTATTTACTAGTAAAGTAAACATTTTTTAAATACATTTTGCGTGGACGTAAGGTAAGGGAAACTGAAAGAAGAATCTTTTTCGTTCTATAGATAAAATACGTGGCAAAAAGTCTTTTACCCAATAAGGCAATAAAGGTTTGTAGTATTGTGTCACGAAAAGGCTGGCAAACGTAAGGATATACGATAACATGCCCAAAACCAATATTGTTTAATCGATTAGAATAGAGCCCTATTAAATTATCAAAATGGTCTTTTTTTGCATCGTTCAGAGCTAGTTAATATAAATTATGTAAAATATTTTTCATTATCATATTGAAAGTGCAAATTATGCTGTTTTGCTTGATTAATGCATTATTTAAATATTAAGTATCATTTATCATATTCAAAAACAATGCAAGCAATGCAAGTTAAACAAACAATCATCGCCAGGTGGTTATCGCATCATGATGATTAAATTATGTTGTGATTTAATCGAGGACGAGTCGAATAATTTATGAAAGCTTTTGAGTATACTCACAAAATTGGTTTTTCCATACTTGGTGAAAATCAAACGCGGGGTTCTCTTAGTATGGAGAAAACAACTCTGCACGTTTACTCAAAAAATTGTAAGAAAAAAAAAATGCCATGTAGCTTTAAAACTTCCTTATTTCATAGTGATTCAAATCATGCAAGAAAACACTGTATTTTTTTAAATTAATACTTCAAGGGGTTTTTCGTATCACGGACATAAGGAAAAATGACAAAAATTCCTATTAAAATGATCAATATGTCGGAAACCGTGAAACTAAGCATAATAGTAAATGTGGTCAAAGATGTTCAGAATGACCCTAACGATCATCCCGTAAAACGCCTCCACCCGAGTGCCAAACACCCTGTATGAAACTATTGAAAAAGATTAGAAAAAATACAGTGTGTCCCTGGATAAAGTGCACAAACGAATAGGGATGAAACTAGACACAATTTTATCGACAAAAAAAAAAATAAAAAAAAATTACCACCTTTATTTATTTTTTTATGATTTTTTAAAAAAAGTCATAGTACGCAGAGGACCTCATCGGAACAAATCAAGATATTTTGGCTCCTGTGGGCTCTATTGATTTGAAACAAACGGAATTATAATCACAAAAGTTTATTTGTGTCAATGAAAATAGAAAAAAATGAGAAAAAATGACATAAACCCTAAAAATAATGACTTTTCCTATGAATTTTGTGTTTTTTTTTCTCGAATTTTTAGTATTTACTCGATTTACTCAAAATTATGCCCATCTTACCTCATGTTATTTTTACCAGTAATGGTTGTGTATCTCATTGCCTTTTATTTAAAAAAATAACCAAGTGTCTCGCACAATTACAAGATCCTTAATGAGCGGCCAAACAAAGACATTGCGTTTACACTTAATTAGGTAGCCGCTCAGGTTGAAACCCTTAATGGAGGATTAGGATTACATTTTGGGTATGGGATTATAAAATCAAACGAATTATGGAATTTCATAATTACTTATTTAATGTAATAACTGTTCAAAATGCCCACCCCGCTCTTGCAAACACAATCCTGCACGTACTGCTATTTGTTGAGTTGCTCGACGTATCATTTCCGGGTTATTTTTTATGTAATTTACACAATGGACAATTCTGCCACGCAATTCCTCTTCTGTGTTGATAGGGACGCTGTATACCCTCTGTTTCATTGTGCCCCAAAGGAAATAATCCAGTGGTGTCATGTCTGGTGAGCGTGCTGGCCACGCCACTGGCCCTTGTCGGCCAATCCAACGATTAGCATAAGAGGCGTTGAGAAATCCCCTTACGTCAAGTGCGTAATGGGCCGGGCATCCATCCATTTGTAAATACATTGTTCTTCTAGTCTCCAAGGGCACATCCTCCAATTCAAGGGGCAGATCTTCTCTCAAAAGTTCTAAAAATCTGGGACCGTTCAAAGTTCTGGGGAGAAAAATAGGGCCAATGAACATGTCACCAATTAGTCCAGCCCACAGATTTATCGAAAACTGCACTTGAAATTTTGACGAACTTTTGAGGTGAGGATTTTCTCCCTTGGGGTTCCATTCATGTAGATTCCTGCAGTTTGTGATCCCATGTCGTGTAAACTGACTCTCATCCATCTCATAATAAAAGTGGATGTCGGCGAGATCTCTGTGCGTGAACTCACTTAAACGGGGCATTTTATGAAATCCTGATAGTAGAAGTAGTTGTAACTGAGAATAAGTAACGACGAATGATTCGAAGTAACTGATGAACTAAACCTTATCTTATCACTATTTATGCTAATCCTAACATGTATTCCCCGCCCCACCCCAAATAAAATTCAATAAAGAGTAAGGACAATAATCTACCTGGGCGACAACCTAATTAAGCGTTATCATTATGTCATTGTTTGGCCACTCATTAATAATCTTAAAATTGTGCAAGAAACCCAAAATGTAATCCTAATCCTCCATTAAGGGTTTCAACCTGAGCGGCTACCTAATTAAGTGTAAACGCAATGTCTTTGTTTGGCCGCTCATTAAGGATCTTGTAATTGTGCGAGACACTTGGTTATTTTTTTAAATAAAAGGCAATGAGATACACAACCATTACTGTTAAAAATAACATGAGGTAAGATGGGCATAATTTTGAGTAAATCGAGTAAATACTAAAAATTCGAGAAAAAAAAACACAAAATTCATAGGAAAAGTCATTATTTTTAGGGTTTATGTAATTTTTTCTCATTTTTTTCTATTTTCATTGACACAAATAAACTTTTGTGATTATAATTCCGTTTGTTTCAAATCAATAGAGCCCACAGGAGCCGAAATATCTTGACTTGTTCCGATGAGGTCCTCTGCGTACTATGACTTTTTTTAAAAAATCATAAAAAAATAAATAAAGGTGGTAATTTTTTTTTATTATTTTTTTAGTCGATAAAATTGTGTCTAGTTTCATCCCTATTCGTTTGTGCACTTTATCCAGGGACACACTGTATACATAGGCGGGGTAGACAGAGCTACAAAATAAGCTACAACTTTAAAAACTTGTTGACAATTCCGCAACCACATTTTACACAAGTATAGTAAGATCTTTAAGCGGCAACATAAATACCTACATCATCTGTGAAAATTTCAACTGTCTAGCTATCACGGTTCATGAGATACAGCCTGGTGACAGATAGACGGACGGACAGAGGGACGATGGAGTCTTAGGGTCCCGTTAATACCGTTTTGGTACGGAATCCTAAAAAACTAAATCAATGACATTGAGGATAGTACAATTTCATCGAATTTAATTTGATTGAATGCGATTTTTTGCTGAAACCATGATTGTTTCAGGATATCTTAAACATTAATTACGTAGGTTAGATTAGGTTAGACTTGTGACAAACAAAAAAAGTCATACGGCGTAAAATTCATTTTAATAAAATATTTTTTTTACGTTTGATGAAAAACATGGGTACCTATCCAATGGGATTCAAATGGGTATCAATCAATGGGTAGCAATGGCTATTTCAAAATAATAATAAGTCTGCGGGCCTATTGCCTAACGCACTCACAATCGCAAGAAAATTCAAAGCGGAGCAGTTGTTTTCATTTTGTATGCAGACAAGCCTTTGATTTTCAAAATTAAAATGATTGCGAATGTGAGTGCGTTAGACAGTAAGCCCTCTGGCCTTAACCATTTTGCTGTTACAGCAAAACTGTACAGAAAAACGTTCATATCGCCAATAATTGAAACTCCAATATCAGCTTATCCCAGCTTACATTCGTCGGTTCATCCGTTACAAGTCGGGTATTTCTGAACGTTGAATTTAACTTTGTCTCTTTTTCTCGCGTAAGCTACCGTTGAATGGATAGGGAGAGAGACATTTTATAAATGTTGTTAATTTTTATTGTTATGTAAACTAATAGAAGATGTAGTGAGTAAGATTGAAAAGGGCATGCTTCAATGGTTCGGTCATTTGGAAAGGATGGATGAAAGAAGATTTGGTGCAATACGTAAATTAGCCGTGTTATTCATTTCCTGACGTGACACGACTAACGCCTCGTGGGAAATGTATAAACCTGTAAATTTGCGTATGATACAAATCTGTCCCACATATATATTCCTCTATAGTACATACAAATTACTCGCAAGAGTATTAGCGAAGTAAATAACAGTAACTACTTCGTTTCTTTCAAAGCCGTAGCGTAATTTTGACTCCATTCTTGCATGAATTCTTTCTTTTATCACAGTACATAGAAAAGTAGGTCATCTCTGGCCCATTTGTAGTTGCAGTTACATATGCACGGGCGCTAGGTTTATTCATATAAGATATTTACTTACGGATTTGTTTCAAAAGGAGAGGGCGACATACGTGTGGGTTATCTCCAGTTATCTCATGGGAATTAATCACAACCGCTCGTAAACACATGGCGCCATTTTGCGTCGACCCTCGTCGCTCGATACATACGCTTGCAACGAAACGCAGTGACTGCAAGGCTTCGTATAAACCGGCTCGGTCTGTCGGGCAGTGATTCTCTCAACATCGACGGTCGGACGGACGAACGGGTGAATGTCCAAGCGGCGTGTTTAAGTAGTCCCGTCAGTGCGAACAAAATATATTTTAGCGCGTTCATTTTCAATTTAGCATCATGGTTTCGGCCGATGAATCGAACGTATAAGGCTGCTTAATTGAAAATGCTTAGGCTAAAATATGTTTTGTTCCCTTTGACGGGACTACTTAAACTCGCCGCTGCAATTTCGCTCGTTTGTCCGACCGTCAGTTGTTTTTGAGAGAATAACACCCCTGTTGAGTTTGCATGCGGTGGCTCGCGGTGTGCAGATGAACCTTTGTTTGCAGATGAACTACTGTTTACATTGTGCTTTTACTATTCAGTATTTTTATTTACATGTATAATTTATGGATATTTAGCTGTAGAATTATGAGTTTCTTCATTTTTGTGCACATCCTTGTAAGGTTGTTGTATCCTCGTACAGTTTCCTCAATCATGGTCAGGTTAACTGGAAGAGATCCCTTAAAGGGATAAATTCGCCTTTGTACATGTTAATCTTAAGTTTATGTACGAATTTACTTGTAATTGTTTTTTTTTATTGTGCAATAAAGAGTTTACATTACATACATTATATGCATATTTTAGTATGTACGTTGTCATAACTAGAGCGTATATAAAAATAAAATAAAATAAATAAAAATAAAAATAAAAATAAAAATAGCCTTTATTACCGAAGTCCCACATATACCATTCTTAATATCTATATCTATTCCTAATATCTATATTTAATATATGTATCTATTCTCCATCGACAACTTCAGCTTGTCTTCCGACATAGGCCTCTTCCAAAGTTTTCCATTGTGTCCGGTCCCTTGCTTTTCTGAGCCAGTCTATTCCACCTATCTTTTTTAGGTCATCGGACCATCTAAGAGTAGGTCTTCCCCTTTTTCTTTTGTAAGCTCTTGGGTACCACTCCACAATGTCCTTAGTCCACTTTTCCATATGTTGTCTGACCATGTGACCAGTCCAACGCCATTTTTGTTGTTTTATTATTGCGTATATAAACCAGCTATTAATAATGTAAATGCAATCCAAAATAGACTAAACCAAGCTATTGTGCTTCATAGGAAATGGTAAGCTGCAGCCAATCCACAGGAACACTATTTCCGATTGCATCGGTTTGCTCATGGTTATGCAAATTAGATTCCCGGCCAACGGATTGAGCCCAGCGACCGCAATGATATTGAAATGAAGGAAAAAACTGGTTCGAAGCGGTTTTTGCATTATTCTCGATGTAAACATTTTGATTTTTCAATGTGTTTATATTTTTCGGTGTAAGTGTGTAATAAAACAATAAACCACACAAATTTTCTGGCCGAATCGTATCGCAGAATGCGATTGTCGAACCAATTCTGACGTGTTTTTGAACTTATATAGTTTTTTTTTATCCTTGTTTAAACATTTTTGCACTTTCAACATTTTTACCACCCAGTCTTTAACTGTCGTCCTACCAAAGAAGGCGGCTAACTGCAATGTTGTAGTCAAAGCATTCTATTGGCGACCACATTAAATTTTCTCTCTTACTATGCAGAAGTAGTGATTCTCTGAACAACGACGGTCGAACGGACGGACGAGTGAGGTCCAAGCGGCGAGTTTAAGTTGTCCCGTCAGTGCGATCAAAACATATTTTAGCGCGTGCTTTTTCAATTTAGCAGCATGGTTTCTGCCGATGGATCGAACGTATAAAACTGATTAATTGAAAATGCACGCGCTAAAATTGTTTTTTTCGCTCTTTTTTTTTTTTTTTTTTTTTTTATTGCATAGAGATGACAAACGAGCACCCAGGCCACCTGATGGTAAGTGGAAACTGTGACCCATAGACATTCGCATTCACAAGACTGCAGAGCAATCCTAAGACTGCAAATGCGTTGCCAACCCTGAGGACTAAGATTGGTTGAACGGTAGTTAAGAGGATTGTGAGGTAACGTTTTAATCGCGTAGTTTTTTTTTAAGCAAATTTAGGTCCGGTTGGTAGCATTTCTCACCCCCTAAATTAAGTCCCATTTCCACGATATGTTCTTTAAGTTTTTTACGTTTACGTTTGCTTTTTTATAATTTGTTTCTTCCCAAGAAATCTCTACAACATTTTCAAAAAACTTTACTAGGTTTAACGGGTCGACCCTGAGGGCTTGCACGAAAAGTCTAACACTGGGTTAAGACACTAGCTCGAATTTGTAAACGTCAAATTCGTACGAAAACTGTCATTTCAACTCCAGTCAGTGTCTAAAACCAGAGTTTAATTCTTGGTGCAGGTGGCCCTAAGTAAGTATCGATAACTTCATTACCTATTCCAATGTAGGTACGAGTACATTACCCTATTCACATAATGTGTCTAAGTATAGGTCGCTAATACCCGCATTGTTCTAGAGTAAGCACTTGTAACGTTACCGGATTACGCCTGTATTTCGCACGCTTGGTTGCGAAAACATTATCGCTAAGCCTACAGAAGCCTGCTGTTTGTCTCCTTATAGACAATTAAACTAACCTACATAATATACTACCTACATAAACCTACGACATAGTGCTTTGGCTGATAAAATTCGTATTCATCTTGCTTTCTCAATTAGCTCATAGATGAATATTGAAGCTGACTGAGAAGCAAGATAAAAATGAACTTTTCCGATCAAATACTTAACATATCGTTTGATTATGCCTTTGCTAGTTTTACCTGGTTCTGATCGAATCCGGCCCCATTTCACAACCGTGACAATTGACAAGTGCTGATTCGGTATACATTGAAAAGATGACAAGTTTCTTCTTTTTTATGTACAAAATGGGTTTACTCTTGCCCCGGGAGGGCGAAGATTTTGTCGACGATGAAGCGAGTTTATCCATAAGATGCCTATTCACCGTAGCTTTAAATTGGTTCGGATTATGCACTCGGAAATACAGACACCGGAAGCATTCCACTCTGTCCAAAAAAAAGTTTCAGATGCAATTTATTAACATTCACATTCGGTATTAAAATATCGCATATGCAATACGACGTTTATGGCACATGCATCTTTCTTCTGTCTTTATCACTGGGTTTAGAGTTAAGAATTTTACATTAAATTAAGAATAAATTATCATAGCTGTTTACTTCATCATTCATAATTAATAATTTAATCGAATCTAATTTACTTTACTAAGGTGACTTGACATGTTCGTTCTGTATACCCTTCAATTGTCAAATCATAATTATAAATGAAAGCCGAGATATTTCATACATCTTACATTAAAAATATTTCGCCTACAAAGGAAATGAAAAATATTTTTTCCTTAACGCACGAATGTAGGAACATTCTGGCTTCCTTTGCAAAAGGCATTATCAGTTACGGAAATCGTATAGTAGTCAACCTTATGTATACGCGTAGAGGGTTAGATATCCCTTTGGTTTTTGCGTGCAGTTGTACTTTTTTTAGTTATAACTAAAAAAAGACCGACATTACAAAGGAACACTAGTGAATTAGGAAATGAAACGTGTCCGATACGAAACAGACAGAGTGATAATCGGATTCGGGAAGTTTAGGCGTTCTTTGTTGTTGGGAAGTAAAGGAATTATCCTCCTTTTACTGCTTTATTTCATTGTGTTTACCTTTTTTGTTGTTTTGATGTCTAAAGCAATTACTGCGTTCATGGATGATGGTTTTTAATACGTTTTTATCGATGACTTAGTTGCAAGCGTTCGTAAGACAATCGCATATCGTTTAGACGAACCAACTCCTATTTTCCACGTCACTGAAATAGGCATATTGTCGGTCATTTTATTCAATTTAAAATGATGCTTCAAGGAATGACATAAATACTGAATTACGCTGTCACCAGTGTGACGCTATGTGACTCTACGAGCACTCAAAATGGTTTCACCGGATTTTTCTTTCGTTATCTCTTTTTCACTCATTGTCGTGCCGTAACCGATTACGCTCTCGCTTGCACTGTCACAGTGTCTATTACTATAGAATATTAATGTCTATGGATCTAACGTTCATGACCGGAACAAAACTCGGGTCTAGCATCCAAACCGTTCGTAGATTCTATGACGAATTTTAATAGATAATACGACTGTATTAGGCTGGTTTTAGTATCACGTGGACCGTCAGTACGGATCGCTCCACACAGACCGATCTAATACAGGTAATAACGGTCGTCCGTGCGGACTAGAGAATGCAAATAACTGGTTATAACCGGTTTTAACCGGTTATTTTCATACGAAAACGGTTAATAACCGGTTAAATTGCATTCCCTAGTGCGGACCCGTCCACATTACTCTAAAACGCTCCCTAACCTTAATACAGATCGATCGATCTGTATTGACGGTCCGCGTGACACTAAAACTAGCCTTACGAATATGAATTTGAACTATGAACATTAATCTTAAGACTGCACCGAGCGTACGCCGGATGTACAGTGGCGCCTTCGATACTATTATTGTGTTTTCTAATAAACCAAAGTATTTTCTTGAAATTGGTCGGTAGGTTTTTGTACTACAAATGAAAACACAACTTATAGGGTATATTTATCACATAGTTTAATAACAAATTCACCTTTGAGTTATCAACTTAACGGAAAAAAGTGGCTACCTTTTCCCGTTAAGTTGACTACTCAAAGGGTAATTGTTATTAAAGTTTGTTACATATCCTATAAATTGTGTTTTTACTTGCGCTACAAAAACGTATCATCTGATTGCAAGGAAATTCTTTAGTTAATTAGAAAACACAATAATAGTAATGAGGGCGCCACTGGACGCTCGACGTTTGTTCGGTGCAGTCTTAAGCGGGTAGGTATAATATTATCTAGTATTAACTCAACTTCTGTGCCATGTCATTACATCAAAATCATTTCATTATTATTATTTTCATCATTTGTTTTTTGCCATTGCAATGAAAAAATGAATGTGAATATGTATAAATTTGGTTTGGTTATTTTTTTTAATGAGTATTATAACATTTATAACCTTGAATAGACGAAAAACTTCCTAAATATCCATTTTGAGCAATAACATTTAGTTTTACCTCGAGTGCGAATAATTGGTCGCGTGACAGTTAATTGTTGACTACACTTACGTTATAAAGAAATAATTATATGTGTATACCGTTAACCTAATTACTTTGTTACCTGCCTTTATAGCTTTCACCCCTTAGTGCAATCACTCAATAATTTACGTTAAGAAATGTGTACTTTATTGCCTTCCATTATTACTCATAAAAAATAGTCACGCTGTATATATAAAATCACGGTTCACCCTTGTTTTTAATCGACAGTCATTTCAGAGTTCATGATGAATACAATTTATTATCTACCCCAGAACGTCATCGAGGCTTGTTGCACACATCATGACACCAGTGCAGCATTATCAAATAGGCACCTTATAAATTCCACAACAGTTTTAACCAACAATCCATCATGTTAGTTTTGACCATCTTGCTTTGATTCTGTTATTACTGTTGAGGTTACAGTAGTTTTGTTTGTCAAATTAAGAGCTACCATAATGTCACCAAGAAGTAAGATAAGTTAAAGTGGAATAGAGAGTAGCTCCTAATAAGAACTCCAAGGGCCGTAATAACAAACTAATCTTGGCTGAGTTGACTCTCAAGACCCGTTAAAAATATAGTTTTTTATGACTTGATGTTTACTTAGACATGGTCTTGATGGACATATGAACGAAGATCAGTTTATTAATTTTATTCGGCTCCAAATAATCTTACTTTAGTTTTGATCTATAAGATACCACTCCATTCCTTGTTTGCACAAGCATTTATTCCAAATTGATACCGTTAGTAACCGCTGTTACTTTCTTGTACAATATTTAAAATAAGCACCTCAATTCCACAACTATTAGGAAACCCATAGCATAAAAACGGGTGCGTATCTACTCACATAACTTTTTAAGTCCTATTTTTGGAAGTCCGAAAATGTTTCTCATACCATTTTACATCATACTGGTCACTCTTCATACTCTTCATATTTTTTTTTAATACTAAAGATCGGAACTCATAATCATCTGAATTCATAACGCCAATATTCATGGAACAGTACACTTTTCAAAATTTCTTAAATATCTTACGTGTAGAAAAGGTTAGGTTAGGTTAGGTTAGATTTATAAAAATCCTCAAAAAGTAACAGTTTCTTAAAGAAATGCATTATGAGCTGCGATAATTATGACTTCAAAAGTATGAACAAAAAAGTATGAGGAAAAAAATTATGACGAGGGATTATTATGAATACAAATCGGTAGTAAAACAAAAAATAGGAATAAGAATTTTATGTGAGCCAATATGGACCCCATAAAAACCAAACTCCTCAACCAGAGCCCACTTGTAATCTCAACTCTAGCGTTGAGTCAGCTGTGAGGAAAAGCCATTTGAAATTGGAATGTTCTGTAGGGACACACAGAACCTCGGCCGTGGCTGTCCGTGTTGCTTAAATGGTGTGGTGCGCAGGACGTGTGCTGTCTCCTGGATCGATGCTTCCAATATCCGCGACGAAGCGCTCGCGACTGCGGCTGTCAGTTTGCTTTGCTGCACGCGGCCCCAGATGAGCAAGCCCAGGGCAGCTAGCGCAGAAGCGCCCGCGCAGAGCGGGCGTGCGCTCACTGCCAGTGTCAGTGCTCCGGTTGCGACCACCAAGTAAGCCTACGCTTACGAGTTATGCTGTATGGTTTACATTCATGTTGCATAAAATTTACTGTCATAATTTCGTTTCGCATAGCAACCCTTGGCAGAATCATCATTTCGCATAATTACTTTTGGCATAATTTTTTTCGCATATTGTCATTTGGCACAATTGTCTTTGGCAGAATAGTACATTGGCATAACGTTGATTAGAATAATAGTCCTATAGTAGAATAATTGTTTCGCCGAATTTTGTATGGCATACTATGTAGTTGGCATAAAGTTATAAAGCAGAATAATCCAATTGCAATGCGGTCCTGGCATATTGTAGAACTTCTAACCTAACCCAACCTATTTCAATGGTAGAAGTTCGTTACTAATTATTATGCTATGGTACAAATTATGCCATAATAAATTCGGCGGAAGGTATATTCTGCTACATAAAATTCTGCGAAATGAAAGTCGGCGATATTAGTATTCTGCGATTCAAAATTCTGCCAAATGATTGTTATGCGTTATGACAGTTATGCTAAGTATACTATTATGCTTAAGTATCATTCGGCTAAAAATGTTTCTGCGATAACTGTTATGCGAAATGTATTTCGGACAATCGATATTATGCCAGATGAAGGGAACCCATGCGGTATCACGCACGCTCAACAGCACTGTTCTTGCACTGGGAAGACACTCTTGTGGAGTTCAGGCACAGGAGTTCGCTTTGAGAGACATGTCGCTTGTGGAGTTCGTAACAGCACTCTGTGTAACGCTTGAGCGCAATTTATATTCAGTCACACGTGTAATTTACTAATGAAATATCAAAGCAACTGTTCAAAATTTGAGATCGTATTCTACTGGTTTACGATTGTATCAATGGGGTTATTATGACATAGTTTTGCAATTCATTTTACGGCGAGCGTAAAGGACAGAGCTATGGAAGTTATATAACTCTGTCCTGTTCTCTCAGCGTAAACAGAACTGCATAGCTATGTCATAATAACCCCCCAGGTTTCGAACAGTTCCTCCAGGGATAAAAATAACGTTAGTAAATTCAACGTTGAACTCAATCAGTGATCCTAGATAAGATGCATTGCGAGAACGTTATCGTTATCGAAAATGTATAGGATTGACGTAAGCTGCCAGACGGTCGCGTTAAACGCTTATAATGTCAATTCCATACATTTTGTCAGTTTCCGAAACTAATTTACGTTAGCGTTATGTATCTTGTCTAACCTCACACAAGCGTTGCGCTTAAGTTAAAATCACAGAACATTTCGAAATGCAAAAACATGTTCATCAAGCACTGTGTTCGCGTTAGGTCACGTATTTGCTACTTTGACTTGCACAACCATTTGTAAATGTACCAGCTTTCTGAGTGACAGGTCGACGCAGTTTTGGGAGTGGCACCACCTGGCACTATTTTGATTTTGATTATCACTATAGTTAACACAGCCCGCAGAGGCAGAATATAGTTCTTGCATACAGGAACATCTTGGTGTTGGATGAAAATACCGCCGAGTACCAAGAAAATTGAGATGAAAAATAGTTTGAAAAACCAAGGCCGCTGTTTGAAGAGTTAAGAACAACATCGTCCCTTTTTTAATTAAGCTGCATTTGGTAAGGGTCACTTGGACAACATTTCAACTCCACTTGTGGCACCAAACTCTTTTTAGCCAAGCTGTACCTTTATTTATGTACGAAATAATGTATGTATAGCTGAGGGTTACCCTACTAGAAATAATGTTTTTTTGTGGTTCTGAATGTTTCTATGACTTCTTAAACCACGGATATTTAGAGACTTCCCATGATTTGGTTTACAACATCACGTTGACATAGTCCGTTGTGGCCTAGAAATTAAATTGGTTGACTGTACTAATGCTCAAAAATATGCTTTTAGCCCTTAGTCTTATGTTGTGAAATTTGAATTTGACAGATAGTAACAAAGCATTCTTTAACTAAAATGGGTTTATTGTTCATTTATGAATAACGGGTAATATTAAACCTGAGCCAAAACACATACTTTCCTAATTTGAAAATTCACTATTTAATAATTACATGTTTATTATTTTTCTAGAAATTTTGAATAATAATACAGTATTCAAAACTTGTTTACTTGGTTTTTCATATTTTTTGTTCGCCATCGAGACCTGACAGATGACAGATAATATTAATCTTATGTTATCTGTTATGTTTCAGTAAGTAAAATAATCCGTTTTGTAAGGCATTGTTTTTTAAGGATTGTAACAATTTGAAAAGTTCCTGTAACTTTTTTAATGCTGAATACAGGTCATTAGCATAACATATTACTACAGTGCTAATACATTGCCAGGGCAGTCGCCCATACTTCAGTTTAGCCATGTCCTTTTTTTTCTATTACTTCATTTACGATTACCTGTTTTCGTCCTCGAAGACTTATTAAATTCTGTGTTGGAAATAAGTTTACCTAACAAAAAATAAAAGTTACAGTAAGTATTATTCGAAACCAAAAGTTATTATTTGTTATGTAACGTTGCGGTCTGGGGTTGGATGTAATAATATCTTAAGTCCCTAAATACCTCCTAAGAGACTCAAAAGTTTTACATTTTCTAACTCTCTGCGGCAATGCATATAACATTTTTTTATAAAGTAAAACACCCTATATATATAGTTAATTTAATGTAAAATCGTCCTGTGGCATTTTTTTATTGAGTCTGTTTAAACTGTTTAATATTATTGTCAAATTCTACACAGAATTGTAAAACAAGTTCCACTTTACTTTGCTAATTATAGATAGCAATAGAATAATATACATAACAATACCTAATTTATAACGTAATAATATCATAAGTAATTTTATGTCTTGCCAATTTAGTGGCATATTCATACTCAATTTTCTGATCAACTATAAAATAACATAATTTTGAAGAATTTTCTATAGGTACTCTCTACTGACTTTTGACAACACCTCTCTTCCTTAGACCCTTGTGACAATGACAAGGTTTTAAGTATGCTCAACATTTTTATTAAGTGACTGTACATTGCGTCTTTACAATAGCTCTCGCCACAAACGTGAAAACCAACTCGTCAATGTACTAGCATGATTTTGCTGCACAAATGTAAATCAGCTATTAAATACTAAATGTTCAGAAATCAGCTGTTATAATAATAAAGGTACGAAAGCCCTTTGTGTCTACGCTGAGAAATTACACCGACGTTAGAGCGTGAAAGGGTAACAAATTAGTGGTGTTATCATTGCAGCTGCACCTTAGAGCATTATATTTTCACGAATACTGCAGAAAGGGGTAGGCGTTCTAATTAGTACAAGGTTTTCTATTTCAAGTAAAGCAAGAAATGTTTTTGCCTTAAGCTAAGCTACAAGATTCCGTGCTTTGTTAGTTGCGTATTTGTTTCTTTGTTTTGTATATTCCTTGTCAGCAATCCGGACGGACCCTGCACAAGGTCCTACCACCCGAAAATGGATGACAGCGGGTGGACGGGCCTTTACCTCATCGCGCTTAACGTCGAGGTCAGCTTTAGAATATTAGTTCGTCTCCGGTCCTTAAGGAGTTTCGGTTCCCTGCTGCTCAGGCTCTAGGGTTACTCATTTGCGTGGATGTGTGTCGCTTGATACTTAACACGCGAGCAACCAAACGTGGCGACGGCGCGGCCCTGAATAAACCGGCTCGGTCCGTCCTGTTGAGTCAAGACATATCTTTGTTTGGAAACCAGAGATTTGTAGTGAAAGTTTCCTTTGTTATCACGTTTGTAAGTATGTGTGCTCTTTTTACTTATACCACTTGTAGTTTTAGATAAGAGTAACTACAGATGTAGTGAATAATCCTTTCCCATCGTTTTTGGTCGGATAATTTCGTATTTATCTTGCTTTCTCAGTTGGCTTATTGATGGGTACTGAAGCTAAGTGAGAAAGATAGATAAATACAAACTTATCCGACAAAAAACGATGGAAAAGGATTATTCACAACATCTGTACAGAGTAGGTATTGTGATTTCATGCGAGTGCCATAAGTTATAATTGGAGTTTAAGTTACGAGTGTAAAAGTGCAATGATGCAATGAATTTTCGGGCTGAGGTGTTTTCTTTCGTCTCACTGTTAATTAAAAATGACACTGTCAATAATTCTATACTCGAAAATCTAATTAAAGACCAAATTCTGATAGTTCTCATCTTGATTATTTCGTTATTTTAACATTATTTAATCAAAACATAAATGAGAACTCGTGTAACCAGTAATATTATTATAAGGGTAAGTTTTATTGATAAAAATAAATAGCTTTAATCAAAATCTAGCTCTAACCGTTATCACAGCGAATGTGCGCCCCTTGAGGAATTTGGTTTTAAATTAGATTTTCGAGTAGGTATAGAATTTATTTCCATTCGTGGCCAATTTTGAATAATAAGTCAGCTATGATGGTTAATCCGTTTATGAGCTACGGTGGCAACAGGCACACATACACACACACATAAGCACATACACGCACGGAGGCACTCACACTTTTTGCGTTGGGGGTTAACAAAATGGCGTATCAAGTGAAACTGATATTTATAACAAATAAACAATCATATTAATAGCTCCGACTTTCAGGGATCAAACGGGTTGGATTTCAATGAAATGGTGAATGACGTCAGCAATCCAGCTTAAAGTAACTTGGTCACTACTCGTTGAACCGGTGTACTACCGTTTTGACGAAATATATTTCGTCTAATAGATTGACGACGCGTTGGTCTAGTTGGTAGTCACACAGCCTACGATATTTACTAGCGGTCCTGGGATCTATTCTCAGCACTCATTCCCAAAATACCAGAATTTTGAAATACCAGATTTCTCTCTGTACCAGATTCCCAAAACACCACATTTAAAATACAGGGTTCAAATATAAAGCCATACCTTAATTTGAATGGTTAGTTTTGGGATTCCAGTATAATGAAAGTCTGGTTATTTAAAATTCTGGTATTTTAGGAATGAGCGATTTCCACGGCAAATATTTCGCTCATTGAATACAAAACGGACACATTCCAAAATAATTTGCTCTTGCATTGAAAATCTTATACCAACACCTTCTAATTTTAAAGTGCAACACTGACTCATTTTCGAATGTGTCTGTTTTGTATTTAATGAACGATTTGTGTGATGATCACGAGTGTTTGTTTCAGAGTCTTGGATGTTTTCTATATTTAAAGTATGTATTTCTCAATACATATTTTCATTTGGTTCAAATCATGTGGCAACATTTTACATAATAGTTTATTTTTAACTGTTTGCATACTAATTAATTCCGTAGTTCACAAAATCAAGGTAAGGTAAGAACTGTGGCTATAAAAGAAACAAGTTCCTAGGTTATGTCAGGTTAGAGTTGTGTCTAGACCTGTAGTGTCTGTCTGTGATCTATGTCGACCTTGTCTTAATATAATGGTCTTAAATTTGTTTATTTTCCCCTACTTAATTATTGTAGAAACTAAATGTGTATAAGTGGATACATTCGACAAACAATTACCAAGCAAAATTATTCGTTACACAAAAGTTTTCCAACTTAAAGTGGAAAAAGTTGTTCTGTCAATTTTAATCAGTAGACGAAATGATAATACGGTATAAACTGTTTGGGAAATAATACTTTGCGATATAGTTTTGGCCAATTCATTAGTATAGATGAATTAGCGAGAGCGTGGAATTGGATATGTAGTGGTATTGTGTGTGTATAGGCAAGAGAAAAAGAGAGTGAAATACTTGAGAATTTCTCTATCAGAGAGAAAGAGAGGGATACTTTTTATTGATAGAGAGAGGTATTTATCTTTCTCTTTCTCTTGCCTATACACACACAATACCACTACATTATGCAATTCCACGCTCTCGCTAATTCATCTATAAACCGGTGGACCAACGACGTGGTTCAGGTTGCGGAAAACCAAACCAAGGAATGGATGCAAGTGGCGCAGGACCTATTCCTGCGACAAACATTGGGGAAGCCTATGTCCAGGGTAGTCAAGTGATTCTCTCAACAACGACGGTCGAACGGACGAACGAGTGAATATTCAAGCGGCGAGTTTGAGTATGTAAATGTGTTTTGTTCGCTCTGACGGGACTACTTAAACTCGCCGCTGCGATTTCGCTCGTCCGTCCGACCGTCCGTTGTTTTAGAGAGAATAACACCCCAGTAGTGGACGTCTTTTGGCTTAAATAAAGATGATGATAATGCAATTTTATTCATAACATTTCCCCTTTTAAAAAGCTTATTTTATTCACTGAAAACAGTGATTTAAAGTGCGTTTGAATTTAGAACACACCAATTATATTTGATTCGTAACTTCAGTCGAGGTTATTAATTTTTCCTACCTACCCAGAGTATTCGATAGTTCGTTTTAAATGCTAAGTAAACTCGCTGTATTGAACGCTTCGCCTAACAACCGAGTTTCATAGTTGTGTCACGTATCACTATTTGAGCACGCACATAGCATTTCAGGCTTCGCGTTCCGTGACGTTTTATACTTTTTACCGGCCACCCAGTTGCCAGTTACCACGTGGTTTAGAATTTCAGTTCGTTCGTTTTCACTTTTGTTTTTAAGGATTTGGAATCCACCGGGTTTTTCTTTTGGGTCAACGCAATCTCGCCTTTGTACATCCCTGTTATATTTTTATCTATTTTATAATGGTTATCTTTTGTTTGTACAATAAACACACATCTACTCTACACTAAACTACACTAATATTATAAAGAGGAAAGATTTGTATTTTTGTATCTTTGACTGTGCCGATTTCAAAAATTCTTTCACCATTAGAAAGCTACATTTACCCTGAGTGACATAGGCTATGTTTTAGTTTTCTGCGTGGACGGAGTCGCGCGAAACAGCTAGTATATACATAAAACACAGCTAGTATGACTGCATAAGTCGATTAAGAACAGATTTTTTTTTGGGAAAACATCATCAAAACGTTTAAAAATGAAATTATTTAATGACTAAATGAATCACGTATGGATCTGAGAAATGGCTATGCTCAGTCTCTCTAAAAGATCGAATCCAAGATGAGGTGATCTGACAGAGTACCAAAATTATCGATATAGCTCAAAGAATAAGCAAGCTGAAGTGGCAGTGGTTGGTCACAGTTGCAGAAGCGACAACCATTGAGGTAGACGTGTTTGGAGGGTTGACCAAATGTAGCGAAGGATAGCCTCCTTACGCAGCTGCTAGGTGGAGCGATGACGTCCAAAAAGTTGCTAAGAGCGGTTGGAAACAAAAAACTCAAGACCGAGCTCAGTGGCGTACCATAGGTGAGCCCTATGTCCAGTGGGCGGAAGTGGGCTGATGATTAGGGAATGCAAATAACCGGTTATAACTGGTTTAAATCGGTTTTTTTTTCATTGAGAACCGGCCAATAACCGGTTAAATTGTATTCCCTACTGATGATGAGCTGATTTTAAAAACTTAGACGCCAATTAAAAAACAGGCTATGAGAGAAAACATGATCAAGGAAGTACAATGTTTGTTTTCATTTACTACTCTGTTTAAAAAATAATATAGGTATTAGGTATTGATAGGTACCTCTTTTATTTAAGTACCGTTTGCCTGAGATAGAAAAAAGAAGAAAACCTTGGTGTGTAAGAAAACGAACGGTTCAAAAACGTAGTTCAAACATTTAAAGTAAACTATCTTATTAGTAAATAAAACTATTTTCAGCTACAAATCTACATATACAAAACGTTCTAATAGCAAATGTGTTTTCCAGCACCGCTTTGAATGCAAAAATCTATTTTCTGACAGAACACCAAAACGAAGCAAACTTTTATTTCCTTATAAACTTAACTCACGAATCGCGTGTCTGTCAATGACAGTTTCAAAGATTAAAGAAGAACCCATTGCCAGGCAAAAATGAACTCTGGCTGTGAAGAAAATATGACTCCTTGAGTAAAGGCGTAGTAAAATATTTAGGTTTCGCGGTTGAAGTGGATTCAATTTCGACAAGAGTTAAATCGTAAAGGACATTGGGATGCAAAGCAAATTCCTTCCTTAGCTTACAAAACTTGGTAATGTTTTAGCATGTCAGTGATTTGGCTCTTACGACATCCAAACGTACACGTTGCTGTCACAAATGCACGTTTGCAATGGAGATGTCACTCCTTTGACACGCGAATCAACAAATGCTTTCAAATCAACTTCAAATGTTCACGGAAATATTTACAGGGTGAGGAATCAAAGTGGGTCAGTACAACTCTTTACAGATAACAATATTTATGTGTATTTATTATAAGTAGGTATTAAATGAAGCAGGGCATAGTGCATCATTCGATTTTAAAAACGAGGAGATTCTAGGTTCGGCTGTATGAATTTTTAATGTATGATTTACCGATTTCTCCGTCAATTCTGGAACGATTTTGAAAATTATTTTTTCAACTTGATTGGGTATTACTAACTTCTGAAGTGGTTCCACTATCACCAAAACGCTATCTGATGAAGGAGTCTGTGAGCAAATGAGGATACTTCTCAAATATTATAGAACTGACGTCGGTTTTTGGTAAAACATTTTGTAGGACGCCTACTTCGGACCTACTATTTTAAAACCAGTATTTTTTTAATTTTTGAAGGCGGTTTTTGTTTTTGTATGCGTATTTATATATTTACTAACTTTTTCTGTTCGTTTTTTGTTTATTTGTAGTGGGTAATCTCAGGAACTTTTAAACTGATTTAAAATAATTTACCAATTTGTTTAATCTTTTATATACAAAAATAAGTGCAAATGGCGGACCTAATGCCCACTGGCATCCTCTACCAGTCGATTAAAATAACCTTAATAATCTTTGTGTAATAATTTAGTTTTTAATTATTATTATAAATGGACTATTTATTTATTTATAAAAAAAGGCATAGTTTGAGGGACAAAAACACACAGTTATTTACTGAATACTAAACCCAATTCTACAGCGCTTCTACCATTACAATAACCTATCACATTTCTGTAAAGGGCTTTTAAGAATAATTTGATGCCATTCCCCTGTAAAGCGACCTCGCGAATTTAGTTTGCAGATCATCCACTCGGGAAACCTTTGACACAATACGAATAATAATAGTTATACAGCTTGAAGTTGTTAAAGCAAACTGCGACAGAATAACAAGTTTTGTTATTCAAAAGTCAAAGCGTATGCGGGTGACTTTAGAACTTCCTTTTGTGTCGATTTGCAAAGCAACGTTATCTTATGAAACATTCCAACTAAGACTGTTGACTTATTTTACTTTGTTCACTAAGTAAATTAGGGTTAGAGTTAAATTTACCCTAACCTCCTATAGCCTAAGGTTCTACCCATAGTACTTATTAACTTTGTCATTCATACCCAGCTTCTTCGACAGTTGTGTAGTCATAGCGTACCACGGCCCTACCAGTAGGACTTAATAGAAAACCCACCATTTTGTTTCCAAATTTTGCGTTAAACGAATTTGGCATGTTCTCTTAGTAAGTTTAGTACTTGGGTCTGAATGAGTATAAAACAATAGTACTACTGGTAGGACTACGGGTCGTAGTGACTACGAGCTGAAATTTTCGTTGGGCCTTAGGAGGATATCGCCGCCTAGTGCCGTGAAACTTTACTATTTTCAGCATTGTACTTGTGGTATTTGCTTGCAGAATATTGTTATTATCTTCCAACGTTCTTTACTTTATTATATCGTTAATACTTTAGAAATAAATCGTATCTGATATTTAGACATGAGTTTAAACTTAATTCCTAAAAATTAATTTTAAAATAGTACGTCTCCAAAGTAGTGACGAAACAGTCGACCAGGAAAGCCAGCGTCTGTATCGCCTTCTTCTTCTGACTGACTGACTGTCTCACCTTATTTTTCTTTTCGGTCTTCTTCTTGAAATATCGGCCGAGTGGCATTTTACTGTCTCACCAGTTGACTCGGAAGGTGTACCGAGTAGAAGCGAGACAGTGCTCTCAGCTTTAGAACTCACTGCATATAAATACTTCGCCACATAGGTCATATTAAAAAAAAAAATCGTCGACTAATACGTCTGAACCAAAATGTAGTTGTTAACAAAACTGACTGACAATATAACAAGGTGCGATTAAAAAAAAAACGTGTTATTACCAACTCGCTGATATCATTGTCTCGGCCAACAAACATTTGGCTGTCTCGCCACTTTACACGATACCTAAGTATGTGGTATGAAGGCATAACCGCAATAACACTCCCCTGTACCCTTACCATGAGTTACCAATACCGTAATCGCTAGCGAGTCGAATGCTCTGTCCCTCACAGACCTCGCAGTATTCTTATAGAGTGCGAGGGACAGAGCATTCGACTCGCTAGCGAGTACGGTAATGGTAACTCATGGTAAGGGTACTGATGAAAGGTTACTAACGAGTCCGAAACATGTCGGGCCGTTTCCTGACATTAATACGTGAGTAAGCCGTATGTTGCTTTTATAATGACTCACGTTTATTTAAATGGTATAATGATAAAAAATGTCTTTTTAGTTTTTTTGTAAGGTTTTCATTATATTCTGCGATCAAGTTTTGGTTTTTATGGACTACAAGTCAACGTCCTTTCTAAACATATAAAGTTTCGATTGAATTCCGTCTGCATCCATAAACATTTAATCTACATCACAATGCACATTTTCCGCACGAGAGCCATAAAGCAAGCTTACTGACGGCTAACCATAGTAGGATAAGACGAGCGTTCACTGTCATAATCCCCTGGGTAGATACACTCACGAGCAAAATAATCGAATCAACGTTTGGAATTTTCCACTCAATATCTTATTTCTTTCTCATGCAATGCTGAAAAATGTTGTACTAAATAAAAGCAGATTTTATCACCTTTCAATTGGTAATATATTTTTCAGGATCGCATGAAGAAGGTAGTAAGATATTGGGCGGAAAATTCCAAACGTTGATTCGATTATTTTGCTCGTGAGTGTAGTCCTTAGTCGTAAAGGGCATCATACTCAATACTTACACTAACGCCGTCAGTAGCAAAGTATAAATGTAAAAGTAGTTCGTCTTCAACGCTTTAGGAGTTTCTATTATCTATTGCCGCTCGGATGCTAGGGTTGCATCGATGTGTCGCTTGCATGCAACGAAACGCGACCCTGACTACACCGGCTCAGTCTGTACTGTTGTGTTTGATTGTGGTACCCACGGTGCGTATGTCGAGGCATACACACACATGTAAGCCACGCGATATATTTGTTTGAAGATGAACTACTGTTTGTACTGTGTCAGTAGATTATGTGCTATAAGATCTTTGTGTGTGTTACCAACATTAAACACAAAATGTATCGAAACGATTTCGGGTTTGACGAAACCTAGCGAAACGAAACGAAACATTAAACTTAGACGTAATTAATCAATATTAGATAGATTTAACCCACTTAATCGGTTACAGCATATGCGTTGGTCGCATACGCATACACAGAGCCTGGAGTGCGAAGAGCGGCTATTAGCGCGCTGCAACCGGCCTCGGGTAAACTCGGCTATCTTCGTGTCAGCCGAACCCGCCGGCTTCGCTGGTTTCGACGCTGGCGAGTTCCTCAGGAGGCATGGGTCACAGTCAAGACTATGTCGGAAGGCTAGGTAAGTTGAAGTTAACTTTGTCAAAGTAGTCCTTTTTTCAAAGTCGACTTTTTGCATTTGGAAAAATGGAGGATTTCTGAGGAGTACAAAATTTTGAATAAAGGAAGATCGAAAATTCGCCATGTCCGTCCGTCCGTCCGTCCACAGCTTAGCTCAGAGACCATAAGTACCTACTAGAAAGCTGTAATTTGGCATGAATATACACATAAGTTATGCCAACAAAGTGGAATACTATAATCTTGAAAATGTAGGGAGGATGTATTTGTTTTTCTCGTCTACCCCATGGTGTGATGTGTCGTTGGATAGGTCTTTCAAAAATATTGCGGACTGGTCCAAACAGTATTTCGATTAAGGGATCCGATTAAGACAAATTAATCTTTAATGTGCTAATTAGAGTCAAGTGTCCCCCCCCCCAGTCAAAAAAAAAATCTGAAATGAAAGCACATATAATGAATTTTACGTAACACCTGGCCATAATGTGAGTTTTATCGCACGCTGCGCGCACGGTAAAACTCGCATTGTGGCCAGGTGAAGACGTAAAATTGTGTACTCATCACGGGCAGTAAAAAAGAAAGCCCTCTATCACATATTTACAACCCTCGCCTACGGCTCGGGTCTCAAATACCTGCGATTTCGGGCTTTCTTTCTTTTACAGCCCTTGTTAAGTAATGTACTATAATAGGAAAACTATCACAACTAACTAGACGGCTTACAAACGGTTTAAATGTTTATACCTACCGAAAACTTATTTGCGGTGTTGGTAAACTGACCGCGACCTATTTCGTTGTATGGGCATAACAGTTTTCCAACGGCCAAGTTAAGTTTGTCGTGAGGTCTAATTTGTTTGTAGTAACGGCTTGGGAACCCTACACTGAGCATGGCCCGACATGCTGGTTTAATGCATTAAAAGTGCGCGACATACCTTTGTTTGACGACTAACTACTGATTATACTGTGCTATTACCGTAATAGTATAATGCTTCTCAGAAACTTTAATACAAGTTAGGTACGTCGCTTTCTGGTAATACGGTCAATTTGTTGCTTCGTAACTTCCAAATGTCCCTTCTTTTTTTGTTCTTGTTAAAACCTAGTTACAAATATTATAACATAGACATGAACATTTAATTTGCTTTGTTACTACGCACGAGAGGCATAATGTGTTCTTGTTCAATAATGATCAACGTACCTACTCGTAACTCAAGATTTAAGATAGAGTTTTAAACTAGTGATTCATTTATTAAGTTCTTAAATAAGTCTAAAGTAAAGAAGGGCGCAGAGTAAACAGGAAAAAAAACAGTATACCGTAAAACAAGGTGAGTAGGGATACAACCTGAAATGAATCATATCTTACTAATTATAAGACTGAAATTATTTCAGATAGACGTAACGTTATTGTCCATTTAATACTTGTTCTTGCTTGTAACTAGTTATGACTTATTTTGGATTGTGTCTCTACTCACCCCTTAATCCCTACTCACCCCGTTTTACGGTAGTTAGTTATCTATTTACGTTACATATTCGTCTTTGAATCACCGACTTAGATATCATACTTTCAGTAGAACAAGGGCAATGTACAGTCGACGCCATAAATATGTTTACACTTTAGTACCTTGTCTATTTAGCGTCATGTTTACACTGCCATTGCTGAAATTGTCATAGCTGGTAAAGTGACGAGGTACTAAAGTGTAAACATATTTATGGCGTCGACTGTACTATATGACAGGAAGAGCAATCGTGCCCTTGTCGTACCGAAGAGCGAATGTGTACTAAGTTTCAACTGAATAGTTCTAGTAGTCCGGAATAAATTGTCTGGGACAAACGGACGGACAGACAGACACGCGAGTGATCCTATAAGGCTTCCGTTTTGTCCTTTTGAGGTACGGAACCGTAAAAATCATTGCATGCTAACTTTTAATCATTATGTCCATTGCAGGTCCGCTGACAACATACCCCTGACCACCATGAGTGACTCATCGGAGCGCCTATGCAAGGCCAAAGCGCCTCGCGAGGAAACCATCAGTGAAGAAGCCAAGTCTGATGACACGGGCAGTGTGGAGACCGTCAAGCACTTTGGCTTGCCCATTCTCTCCGTGTCTGGTCCTTCCCCCCCCGACGAGGACTACGACCAGATAGACGAGTACCTGTAGCATTTCCACACGAGTTTCCAGCTCAAGTACGTACTGGAAAAAGTGAGGCCATGCGGTTCTACTCCAGAAAGCCCTTCAGACTTTACCAATGCACTGGACTTCTGACTCTTGAAAGTGTCTCGTTTTGTGGAACAGTAGTGTCTTTATGGTCAGCTTCGGCCTAATCGCGCGGACTTTTCGGATTGTAGTTACGATTGTGTCTTGTTTGGGACCATAGTCTATTAGCATGGAGAGTGATTCCAAACCCTTAACCTTATCTTCTACTTTCCCTTGTTCCCCTCTTTTGTATTTATATACCTATCCATGGTGTGTTTTATTAAATAAGAAGCCATTTTTATCATTCACTTTGATTGTAATAGGGTAGTTGACTATGAACTGCCTTACTTGATTGGAATTTAAGAAAAATTGGTGACGTATGATTAAGGAAACACAAAACTATTAGGCATGAGCTGGGAGATGAAAAACGGTAATTCTTGCAAAGGTGAGTGTTTCATATATTTATTATTAACAATGATACCAGCACTTCTCGGACCATTCACCATTGCGATGGAATAATTCGCACGTGTGCAATATTTTATTAATAATCTCTTGTCTAGAGATGACGAAAAAACGTTTTATTGCCAAAGCAAGGCGTAATTTTGGGGCATAACAAATTAACAATTATTTTTTCCTTTTGTAAAATATGTCAAATACCCTATTAGGTAAGAAATGCACAATAATTATTCTAATACTTATTATAGAAAATGTAACTTTTAACTAACAGTGCCACTCATAGTTTAATTGCATGTACGAACGTGTATGGAAAGGTGGATTGCTATTTGAGTATCATTGTAAGATTGCATCTCGAACCGTGAGGACACATTTACATTATAATATTAGGTCATTACCTATGAAATGGCGTTTTATATGGAGAATTATATGAAAACGGTGGTTTTCATACATTAAATTTTGCCGAAGCTATACTATAGGTACATAATATTATTATCTTGAGCGACTGTTTCGTCAAACATCTGACTTGCTGTTTAATAATTTATAAGTGAGGTATTTTAGGAGAGTAATTTGCATACTTGTGACAAAGATGCTCAAACCGTAATCCAACTAAATGATTTAAAAGCAATTTCGATTTAAATTGTACTTATAATTCTGTATAAATTTCGAAGGTAGTTTATTTAATTTTTTGATTGTAAAAATGTAGGAATCTATAAACTTAATCTGAAGCTTGCATCGTATTTACGGAATAAATAGATTTTATTATGTATTTAGAAAATTAGACAAATAGGAGATTTGAAGGTTGAACTTTGGTCCAATGAAATGTAATAATCTGCACATTAATGTGTTTTATAGAATAAGAATAGGTACTATTTTAAAGTTGTAGGATAACATCGGGGTGTCTACGTGGAAGAAAAAGAGCATTATCAAAATGAAGTTACTTAATGCGTGGAGCGATAATTTATTCTATAAATGCATAAGAAAGTAATCATAAATTAACTAATCAGTTACCTTTTTTTAACCAATGGAAATCCCACTTTGTACTTTTACTAAGATTTCAGGTTTATCGTAAGTAGTCAAATAATGTTCTATCTACAACATAAATAAAAAAAAACTAGTTTTGACTGTAGTGTTTTTCTTTAAATACTTTTGTACTTTTTTATTTTATACACAATGTCTAGCTTAGCTTTGAAATTGTTTTTGATATATATTGTAAAGGTAAATTAGATTAAAGATTACTATTATCTGAAATGTATTCTGAATAATGTCAATTATAAATCTATTAGACAAAGTGGTGAAGTAATAAAATATATATATCCTTGGGGTATCACCACACCCTATTAACCTAATGGTCGATCAAATCTGTCAAAAAATATCACTAGATCAGCTATTCTTAGAATGAGGTCCGCGGAGCTCTTGGGATCCGACGAAAATAAATCGTTATGCTATTTATTTATTTATTTATTTGGGAAACAAACAGCAATATATAACACATTAAGAAACAATCACATTTAAAAAGTACATCAGCTAAAACAGTTTTCACTTATAATCTAAATTACATCTCAGTTGCTCAGAAGACAAACATTATTACCTTGAAAAATCAATAATAACTAACTAACAATTTAATATGTTAACGATGGTCGAAAAATATAATTACTACCTTTGTGTATACTGATGATCTAGTTAATAGATTAAGTATTACTTATTATGATAAAAATTATTTTTTTTACTTAGAAGAGTGAACAATGACTATTGACTATTGATTCAAACAAGTTTTATTTTTTTTTTCAGAAAGAAAACAGGTTTTGCCTAATTTGGGGGCTCGGTAAAATATAAAGTTGTTGAAAAGGGTTCTGCCGCTAAAAAGTTTGAGAACCACTGCACTAGATAATGTGTTGAGTAATCAACATAGCTCGGACAGATGATAGCAAAACAATCGCAATAAGGTAATAGAACAAGATAGAATCGTATTATTATTTAATTAAGTAAATATTTCGATTATATTTTAAACGGAAAATGACATGTATGTTTGTAAACATTCTTTTTTAAAATAATCATCTCTCTATAACTGTTTAATATGAATGTTACATGCTTTACACAATATTTCACTGACATTTTCATTATAAGAGAAATCGGGTTAGTTCTTAATCCACTTATAACTCTAGTTTCACCATATTTAAAATATTAATAAGTTTTACTTATTTCAATTGTCACAAAACTGTTTCAAGAATGCTACTTTGACAAAGATATGATAGATATGCAACTGAAAAAAAGTTAAATTACGATAATATCCGCTTTAGATAATCATAATCTTAGGCATTTCGACTCCATTGAATCTTGTTCTATTTCCATATCTGTTTTTGCGATGACCTGTCCGAGCTATGAATTAAAAATTAAAGACGAATTGAGTAAGTATCGAGCAATTAGTACCCGTACCATGAGTCACACTTAACGTACTCGCTAGCGAGTCGAAGCTCTGTCCCTCGCAGACCTCGCAAGTATTCTTATAGAGTGCAAGGGACAGAGCGTTCGTCTAGCTAGCGAGTACGGTAACTGTAACTCATGGTAAGGGTACAGGGCTGAGATTCTACACGGTAAAATCTTATTGTTTTTGTGTTGTAAAAGTTTTTATAGCTTTTATTTACCTACTTGGCAGTAATGGCGGTCGAGTTGAAAACAGATCGATTTTATCGATCAAAAGCATTGTTTTAACGTATTGAATGGCCCCAGAGTCTTCATATGAGATACAAAATTAGTAAGTGTATTGATATTATATATCAATATAATATTAGTTTTCTACCTTTAGATAAACTGTCAAAAAAATAGACTTTACTACGACAGTTTCCTGGCGGAATTCAGCCTGAGGATGTTAAACTTTTACTTTTTCCTTAACCAATACCATGAATTTTATAAATTTAACTTAACCATTTAAAAAATGATACTCATAACATCTCGTGCATAAATATTTCGACTTTTTTTTTTTATAATAACTTCGCCGTAGAGCCACAATAACTAACTTTATAAAACAAAATAATAACACAGTAACATTAATTAATTAGTCCTGAAATGAAAATAAAAACTGGGCTTAGTCGACATTACCTCTTATTATTTCTTTACATAGAGCTATATCCCGTCTATTTATTCCAATTGAGCAAACGTCGAGCGTCCAGTGGCGCCCTCATTACTATTATTGTGTTTTCTAATTAACTAAAGAATTACCTTGAAATCAAACGATGTATTTTTGTAGCGCAAACAAAAACACAATTTATGGGATACGTAACAAACTTAAATAACAATTACACATTGAGTAGTCAGCTTAACGAAAAGGTTGCCACTTTTTTCCGTTACGTTGATAACTCGAGGGTGAGTTGTTATTAAACTGTGTGTTTTTATTTGTAGAACAAAAACACACCGTCCTATTTTAAGAAAATGCTTAAGTTTATTAGAAAACACAATAATAGTAATGAGGGCGCCACTGTACATCCGACGTGCGCTCGGCGGCAGTCTTAAGGACAAATATAGAAATTCAAACAATGTCGATTAAAACTAGGTTTGTAGGGACCATCTTGAGCAGACATGTCAATGGTAGCTTTACATCTAAAATCAGAATGTTTCAATCAATATATAATGAACCTAACTGTATTGTAATATAAGTCTAGACTATATTATTCCCTCCACTCGTCTATTGTAGTTTACCCTCGATAAATTTTAGATAATTGTACGTCGCACAGACCTAGGTCAGTATAATATTTATTTCTGGGGCAATATTCGACCTTCCAGTGGCTATTGTGACCTTTATCGGCTTAAATCAGACACTATTATGTAAAATATTTAAACATAAGTATTTATCTTAATCTATATTGAAAAAAAAAACTATTAACGACGTTATCATGTTGATAGGTTTTTTATCAATTCTCATATTATAGAGGTCAATAAAGACAGGAGAAAACATGACCATTTAAAAAACGTATATTTACAGTATCGCTTAAATAAAGTCTTATGCTTTGTCCGTGCCTCGACGTAGTGAACAGTGACTTTTACATATATGTATGGTCGGTGTAAATTTAAAGAGGTAATTTAAAGCTAATTAAAGCTGTTTGATACATAACATCAAATTTTCTTCGAACGAATTAAAAATACGTCACTTGATTACAATGACGTGATAATAACGAGTAATAATTATAAATTTAGTCGATTGGATTAGTTCACAACTTTGCCTATTTAAATTAACACCGACTTTAAAGTCCACAATTTTAATTGCTGAGCCATTATAGAACCCTACTATAATAACAGTGTTAAGTCACGAGAAATAAATAACTTCAAAATGAATGTTTAGTTGTCTGCGACAGGGTTGTACAGTGGCAAGCATTAAAGTGGTTGACCGTATAATAAATTATATTCATTGAAAAATGTCTGTTAATGATTTATTTAAGTTAAAATGTTTTGGTCCCATTTGGTCAGTAAAAAATATAGTGGATCTTAGTAAGCAAAAGATTGGAAGCCACTGACTTATAGAGTTCCTTAGAATGAACGATCCTCTTTGACAACATTTGGATTCTATAGTATTTTACTTGGGTGTCCCTCAGAATCCCTAACAACGTTTGTCCGAATTTTCATTTACCCTAAACTGGTTTTCAGATGAGTCAGGCAACGTTTAAGTTTTCCAATTATATCTGTGGTTCGGTTAGGTAAGGGTTGTATTATAACAACACTAAATGAAACAAATTAAAGCGGAAATGGCTTTAGGATAAATGAAAATTCGCACAAACGATGCATTAGGACAAATGACGATTAGGGATTCTATAGGGGAACCATTTTACTTACATAGGTATATCTGTTTTATTTAAATGATACATCTAAGTTATGTATTATGTTATAAAATGCATTATGTTATAAAAGTTTAAAAAATATAATTTATACAGTGTACGTATTATTTTATAAGGCTAAATAAAACTTTTATGTATCCAAATGCTATTATCCCTCCATGATGCATTCAAAAACCGCACATTATGACCACCATAAAAATAGACTGTTTTGTTACAGCAAATTTCTTATTTGTAATTTTTTTAGTATTGTTAAATAATAACATCGATTTTGATAATATTACTTCATTCAAACTTCGAACAATTACTGCCATAGCCGGTTGAAATTTGTTTTCTTGTATAAAATTGTTATTTTTTTTAATTTTAACCGAAAAATGAGCGATCAAGATGATAATAATATAGATATTTCGGTGACGCCTTCTGATATCCGTGACAATGCAACTAACATCATAATAATTACTGTTAGTGGCCCTGAACATCGCCGCGATGCCAGTTATAATATGTGGCTCCTAAATGCATCACGGAGGCTTATGATATGTGGGTAAAACCCACACTCGTGTTTAATGCCCTTCATTATGTACAGTCACATAAACTACTATTAAATCAAAGTTAAAAACGATAAAAGTAATAAGTAATTTAAATAACATTTATCATCTGGATAGGTTTGAATTTGCCTTGTGCCAATATTTATTTTCTATATTTTTTATTTCTATCAAAATTAGTATAAGACATTGAAAAGATTACTTGAAAATTGTGTAGAGTTCTAAGTCATTTGTTTGTGGTTTTTTTTTCAACTGTAAGTTTACGTGGATGACATAATATGAGTATTTAAAAAAAATACGCATGACTCATGCATGTCACATTAATCCTTAATGAAGTCAAAGTAGCTTTTACAATGATTATACCTATTCGCTAAAATAGATTTACTTACAAAGTTGTACATATCTATAAAACACTAAAAATTATATTATAATGCTCATAAATGTAATGTAAATCTATCGGATATACTGTAAAAACATTATTTACATTTTAACGTCTAATTAATATCACGATCCAATAAAATATAAAATTATTTTGTATAGTTTTATTTATTACCCTATATTTATTAGGCATAGATAGAAATACAACGAGCTACCCACCAGGAGTGTTATTCTCTCAAAAACAACGGACGGTCGGAAGAACTAGCGAAATCGCAGCGGCGAGTTTAAGTAGTCCCGTCAGAGCGAACAAAACTCATTTTAGCGCGTGCATTTTCAATTAAGTAGCCTTATACGTTCGATCCATCGGCAGAAACAATGCTGCTAAATTGAAAATGCACGTGCTAAAATATGTTTTGTCCGCACTGACGGGACTACTTAAACTCGCCGCTTACGCTTGGACATTCACTCACTACCCTGATGGTAAGTATGGACTTTGAAGCCCTTTGGCATCTGCAAAGAAATATCAATTATTTGTGTTTTTCATGTATTCATTTAGTTAAAGACATTGTATCCACAATCGTTTCTAAAATATTACATACATACAAAAACTAGTTTTAGGTTATGGCATAGAGTAGACAAACGCGCACACAGGCCACCTGATGGTAGTGGAAACTGTGACCCATAGACATTCACATTCACAAGACTGCAATGCAATCCTAAGACTGCAAATGCGTTGCCAACCCTGAGGCCTAAGATGGAATGCCTCTATGCTAGTCATTTTACCGGCTGTCTTATCCCCAAACCGGAACACAACAATGCGAACACTGCTGTTTGGCGGTAGGTCAATGGATAAGATGGTGGTAGCGATCCGGACCCTGCACAAGGTCCTACCACCCGCAACCGCTACCGGGGTAAGCAGTGCTACAAGATTAAAAATTACTCTAATATATGAAAGTGTTATAAAATGGGGTGGCGGGGTGATTTGGACGTGTTTCAAAGCGACTGGCGAGATTTTACAATCAGTAAGAAACAATGGCGAAAAAGAGGAGAGGCCTAAATTGCCCAGCAGTGGGACACTAACACAAAGTAAAAACAAAGTCTGCAGTTTTTGTGGTTGTTTGCTTCAATATTATCCAGCTATACAAAAGGGGTAAGTACCCTTTGTTTGTAGATTCTTTTTCGCAATATCTTTAATCAGAAACGCGTATGGTATGTTACTGTTTCGCAGAAATCATAACGTTTAAATTCAGTTGGTCGAATGATATTTAGGCCTGTAACTTTTTTTTTTATGGCGTAGAGAAGGTAAACGAGCACACAGGCTTACAGGTTATTTAACAAAGCTAATCTATCCGAGTCGCTTCTGCTCCGACCCATGTTGCACGCTTGCTTCGCTAGCTCCCATTAATACTACACATGTAATATGACCATTACAGTGAACGAAATTTGGTCTCAACAATACAATACGATTTAAAAAAACGATCAAACAATTATTCGGATTTTTATTAATTATACCTACTATTTTAATATGTTATGCCATTAACGTTTTGGACAGTAAAATATTATGTCAAATACACGGCACCCATTGGATATTATTAATGAAGATCGAGTACTAATACAAAAGCAAAAACGGTTAAGACCCTAGTACAAAAAACATTACGTCACTCTTGACTTTAATTTGTTAAATAAAACAGCAAAAATCCCGCCATAAATCAGAACATTCGTTCAAGAATGGCGTAACAACGGATAATAAAGAAATATGGTCGACAAATTATGACCGCTCTGGTTTTTATTGTACGTTCATTAAGGCTCTGCTTTATTGCAATTAGAAAAGGTTTGTTTGTGTTGGCATAATTAACCATGACTTTTTCCTGGCTTTTGTGGATTTTCTCATCATTATACATACACATCTGTATCCGTCGGAATATGGAATATTCTTTTTTTTTTTTCACAATTTTAATAAAAGCTGATTCTTGTAAAAACATGTTGAGAAAAATCATTTTTGAATAGCTATAAAAATAACTGAGATATAAACCAACAAAGATTTTGTTCCTTTGCCTTCGTACCAAAACAGAATTTAACATAGAGTTAAATGGCCGACGTGCTACATGCCGTCACATGGCGTATCTAGGTTCTCTGTCTAATCACTTTCTAATAAAATTAGCAGTTTAATCTGTGCAGGACGAGTAGACTCATTACTCGACAATAAACGTTATGTTTGACAAATTTACAGTTAAAAAAAGTGCTTGTATCATCCGTATTACTTGACTGACATTAATTTTAATTTAAGTTTTGGTGATCTCTATTATGGTATTTCATATTTTTTTGAACCCTAAAATGCTTTATAAAGCTTTGAAACAAAATGATGTACCTATGTTTTTACACGACTGTCAAAAAAAGAGGATAATGATTTTGATTTGTATGTACGCTTTTTGGTTTCCTTGTAGATGGTGAACGAATAGCCCAATTTTGACAAACGAGGTGGAAGATTCGTCTTAATATCGCAAATGTCACATACATGACATCGACATTTATCATACATTTTAGACTTATTACATACATACATAAGCTCACGCCTTTATTGCCAGAGTGGGCTAGGCAGAGCTACAGAATTACTAGCAACTTGTTAATAATACCGTAACCACATTTTGCAAAATTAGGCTAAGATGCTTACCGGTGTATTAGTGACAGGTTGCAAGCCCATCGACTTTAGACTTATTAATAAGTAATAGTCTCATATTGAACAATCTTTAATCTTGCAAACAAAATCAATAATCAACACTGATCAAATATTAAAATGATTACCTAATAAAATAGTCCGGACAAAGGGGAAACTAAAACTCACGCACATAGATTATTTAGTACCTGTGAATAGTTAATCGGAAACTGTAATCTGGCTGGGCTCGCATAGTTAACTTTTAGGCCTGTACCCTTACAATGAGTTACAATTAACGTGCTCGCTAGCGAGTCGAATGATCTGTCCCTCAAGGGTCGAAGGGTCTATATTGGCTCATATATAAAATTGGTCTTTCGATTTTTTATAAAAATAACAATTTGTGACTATACTCATCATTAGGTACTCCGAAAATTTTTGCTCATACCTTTTTGTTCATACTTTTTTAAGTCATAATTATGGCAACTCATAATGCATTAAAAAAAAAATCATAAGTTTCGATAATTAGTACCTATTAAAAAAAATTATGAAGAGTATGAAAAGTGATCATTAGGTTGTAAAATTATATGAGATACATTTTCGAAGTTCCAATAATCTAATTTGCAATTTTATATAAACTTTGGCGCACCCGTCCCTCGCAAACCTCGCAGTGTTCTTATAGAGTGCAAAGGACAGAACATTCGACTCGCTAGCGAATACGGTGATCGTAACTCATGGTAGGGGTACTGACCTTAGAATATCTATTGATAAAACGGGTTGATTATGTAGACTGACAACTAATACATAAAATAATTATAGAACATTGTTAAAAAGTACAAGTATGAGACTATTGTTCTTACGATGTATTTTTTTTAAAATGTGGAATTTCGGATAATAGTTTTCGGGTACAGGTTTTTATACTGTTAAAGACATTGATTCGTAGAACATTTTGGACTATGTCATAGTGAAGTAATCAATCAAAACGTAAGAGGGTTCTTATGATTTTAGTTACAGTGTCACTTTGACATAGTTCAAAATGGTCAAGGAGTCAATTTTCTATAATGTACATACGTATGTATAGGTACTCTTTAATATACACGAATAGAAAATAAATATAAAACATGCAATATAACAAAAAATACATGTGCAAAGGCGGACTTATCCCTCTAATGGATTTTAATAGTGAAAAATAATGGTTAAGTATTTTAAGATTTATATTTTGTAACAGAGTGATAGATAAGTAATAACTAATTGCAAATTGTTCATTTTGAAATTGAATTTCAGTTTTAAAAAAGCGACTTTATACGTTCTTTACGAACCATTCAATTATTATTCAATGTATCTACTAAAAATATAAATTTTGATTATTTTGGGGCTCCGTAAATATTAGTATAGCTCCATAAAAGTGGAAAACACTTATTGTATCGTGCTCCAACGGTAATAGTACATTGTGTATTAAGGGTGGTAAAGAAAGAATTACAAACGAGAGTCTGTTAGAAGCCCGAAGCCGTAGGCTGAGGGCTTTAATGACTCGAGCTTTGTATTTCCTTTACCACCCGTGTAACATACAATGTTTTTCATCACAATTGCGAGGAAATGAAATAAAATCAGACAAAAGATCATATTTTTAACTTATTAGCGGCAGACTACATCATTGTCTGTGGCTTACCACAGATAATGTCAAACGTGTTCGGAGTCCGATTCTAGTGACATATGAGATCAATAGTTTATTATGCGAGATTGTTAGGAAATAGTATTCAACTGACATTTCATCTCGAATGAAACTTCATATCGAATGGCACAAGAATTGGGGTCCTGACGTATTGTGATAGTTTGAGTCCACGTATAATATTTAAAAAAAAAGCTATTACGCACTTAAGTAACGTAATGGTAAAAAAAAGGCCCGCGGGTATTATTTTGGATTTACGGTCGATTTTTCTAGCATGTTAGGACACTATTTACGAGCAAGTGTGATGAAAATAATTTTATGAAAATTCAGATTTTCAGCCCAGCCGTTAAATCCCCACGAGTTCGTATTTGAGCCATATTTTCCAGCCATTACTGACGAGAACAATATTCATGGCTGTTATGAGCGTATGAGGGAATTTTAGGGTTGCTTCATTAATGATAGGTTTTTTTATAACTGTACTTTAAATGGAGGCAACAGAGTAACGAGCCTCTACTAAAACAGGCTACAGGCTACAGGCTACTACAGTACTACAGGCTAATTAAAACCTTGCCTTTGTTATAATAGTGTTGTCAACGTTACTCTAGCTCTTATTTACGTTAAAGGCAATATGGTTTTACCCAGTAAAATAGGAGTTTTTTCGTTTCTCGAAAGTCACTATAGTATGTATGTTTGTATGTAAACTCTATATTGCACAAAAAAAAAACTAGTAAATTCGTACACTTAAGATCATAGTCTGTGGTAATTAAAATAGGCGAAGATGTAAACACAACCAACGAACCAATTTACCATTATTACTCGATAATCACGTGCTTTTAAAGATCAAGTGAGGTCTTAGCAATACACGTGATATTTACTTTCACATTAAGTTCAAGATTGAATAACAATTAATTGTTCGTTATTTTAACACGTTTGATGAATATTGGAGGTTATGTGCAAAGAGCGGAATTCTTCATAGCAAAAATCAAAATGTCAGAGGGATTGACCTAACTGTTTTACCGACTTATCGATGTTACGGAATAATATCGCATTAGGTATCCATAATCAACTTAAAAGATTATTCTGTAACATTTGACCTCTTTGATAAGCAACTTGCATCTCCATATTAAAGTAAATCATGTCAGCGTCACATATTATTATGTCATTTATGTCACTTGAGTTTTCATGAGTGATTTCCGTGCCGTGCTACTAAAATGGTTAATCCTTAAAGAAAAACACTAAAAAAATGGATATAGAAAATAAAGATTAAGATTTCTTTTATATAGAAAATTTAAAAAAAAGTATTTTCTGTTTTATTCTTTACTATTATACTAAAATACAGTGGCGGTCAGCTAATTAGGGACACCGTTAATTTGTTTGTATGTATATCCAAAAG
Organism: Acleris laterana; assembly: GCA_963966035.1. NCBI lineage: Eukaryota > Metazoa > Arthropoda > Insecta > Lepidoptera > Tortricidae > Acleris > Acleris laterana. The sequence continues at coordinate 3,600,353 of OZ014443.1, forward strand.
CCTGATTTCATTACTTTAACTTTGTTTCGTTAAGTGACAAATATTTATCGATAAGTCGATAAAACAGTTAGGTCAATCCCTCTGACAGTTTGATTTTTGCTATGAAGAATTCCGCTCTTTGGTTATGTGTCACATCTTTGGCAATTTTAATTGACACAGACTATAGATAATAAAGTCTTTATGGTGTCCGTAGAATGACTAGGACGCAAAATTACCGTTTCGCAAAATTACCACATCGCTTGTAGCCTACATCTCATAATGTCCGAGTCGCAAAAGGACTTCTTTCTTTGTGTTACTAGGTAGGTTAGGTTCATTAGATTACTTCAAACGCCCGAAGGGCAAATTATCTAGAAATAGGAGCCCCGCCGCACGGGGCTCCGTTGACTGTACTTAGACAATGATAAAATGAAAAGACTTGTGGCCATTTTGCGACTCGGCCATTTTGAGATATGGGCTACAAGCGATATGGTTACTTTGCCAGTCAGTCATTTTACGATCATGCATTCTACTAGAGACCCCTCGCTAACTCCAAGTATAAAGAGATACGGTATTCCCAGCTGTTGAATAGCCTTCAGCTGGCCATCGCTATCGCTGTCACGCTTACACTCGCAACTGACAATATATTTGTCACTCGTGTGTCATAGAAAAATGAAGATTACCGATTAGCGAAACACAAGAATGCCAACACTGCTGCTTGTGTGAAAGTATCTTAAACCTTTTTAGAGACTTTAACTATCCATATAATCAAAGAACAGTGCCAAAGAATATATGGACTCAAGAATCATAACTGCATTGCAAACTGATATTTATTTTCAATTTCTTTAGAGGCGGGTTACTTTTTTGTAATTGTTCTTCAAACTCAAAATCCAATTAGTGGCCCTAAAAAAATTGTCTACAGTTACATTGGACAATTGTCGACACGTTAACGTTATTGACAATGTAGATTGACTTAAACTGCTGGACATTTGAGTACAGACAGACAAAGTTACTTTCCCATTTATAGTGTAACTAGCGACCCGCCCTCGCTTCGCTTCAGTTTATGTGAGTTTTCTGTAACACCCGTACGTACAACATATTTTATTATAAATTAAATCCTTCCTCTTGAATCACTCTATCTATTAAAAAAACCGCATCAAAATACGTTGCCTAGTTTTAAAGATCTCAGCTTACATAGAGACAGACAGACAGTGGGAAGCGACTTTGTTTTATACTATGTAGTGATTAGTTAAACTTATAAATATACCTAAAATCTCAAAATCTTCTATTATGTTCAACGATTTATATTTTTTATTTTAAAGTAAAGTATTTGCAACCCTACCAAGAAATATAATACGAAGTTACAAGCGGTTTGCATCGTTAATGCGTGATAACGTGCCTTCGTTAAAATGAAGTCAAGGAAATATGAATAATAAAACAAAAATAATAATTATGATACCAGGGATTTTTATTTTTAATGTACTTATACTTTGAAGATAATAATAATTACTCATTCTTTTTGGTTTCCCATATCGTATTATGTCAGTTAGAATTTTAATAAAATCACGTAAGGTAAACGAAAACGCCGCGATGTGGTCAAGTTCTTGAATAAATTCTTTAAAAATAAAATATTACTATTTATTTAATTTTATTATTTCGGAGCGATTGCATCTGAGGGGCTATTGTAACTTCTCATACTAAGACGTGTTCTTTTGAAATCAGTATGAAAATTCACTATGGCCCCTCAGACGCATTATTAAAATAGTAATTTTCAATATTTTTATGAAACTAAGTCGAAGCCAAAACGAAAATATGTGACATAAAATATAATTAAAGATAAAATAGGAAAGGTACTTAAAATATTTATCACATACATAAGCTCACACAGAAACACAGAATTACCACCAAATTCTGTAACCACATTTTGCAGAACTAGGCTAAGATGTTTACCAGTGTACCTATTAGTGACAGGTTACAAGTCCATCGCCTAACAGTACTGCAAGCCTTTATTTCCTACACAATATAATCATCAAAATATATAAACGTCAAATTAGGTATAATTTTATTACAAACCCTGAAGAAAACAACAAGTACTAATTAATGGTCAAGTGTGTTAGGCTTGCTCTGATTTGATTCAAAATCGAATTCAAATTGGAATGTAATAATACTTTACCTTCTACGCGTAGCCCTCGGTGCGCAAGTCAGACTCGCACATGAGTAGTTTTTGTTAAGCTTGTTTTGTAACGTTACTTATTTCTAGACCCCGCTATCGGAGGTGCAAAATGGTAGAGAGCTATCAAGTTCTTAGGGATGGGTAAAAAAAAATATGATTTCGATATCGAAATTCTTACTTTTTCTGTACAATTAGTTTTATAATGTACCTATACTATTTTTTTGACCACAATTTAACATGTTTTTTTTTCGGGATCCATGTTAATCATTGTCATCAGAAATGTAAACCATTATCAGTACAACAAAAACACTATGGTTGCTATTTTACTTTTCTAGTGTTTCGGGTTGCAGGGTAGTGCATGAATGTTCTTGAGAGAAACCTTTTTCAATAGAGGTACAATATACCGATGATAAATTATTTACGTCAATAGATAGTCAATATAATATAGAACATACCTACAACATAAAATACGCACGTTTAATTAAAGTCCTAGATTCTTATTATGGTTTAGAAAATTTATCGACATATAGCTAGTATTATCGACATGTAGCTAGTATTTCAAAATATTTTTTCCCATCCCTAAGAACTTGACAGCTATCATTTTGCACCTACGATAGCGGGGTCTACTTATTTCTACTCCTTGTTACCTTAAAGATGACAGCTCTATTTTCTCACAATGCCACCAAGTTGTCGAGAGCGCCGCATTCCATTTTGTTGCACTTCAAGACATGGCGAAAATTGCTTTCAGCTGTTCATTCACCGGACCGTCGTGGACGTTGCAGGAAAATGTTGTGAGACATTTTTCTATATATTGTATATTGTGTTGTGTAGTTTAGTTTCGTTATGTTGTGTTTGTATTTCAGAGTTTATTTGACGCTTGCACATCTATTACAGACTATCGACCCGCACTCGCTTCGCTTCGGTTTATATGAGTATGATATAGCCTAAAGTCTTCCTCAATAAATGAGCTATCTAACAATGAAATAATTTTTCATATCGGACCAGTAGTTCCTGAGATTAGCAAGCAAATAAACAAACAAACTCTTCAGCTATACGAGTAATAATACAGAGTGGAGTAGGCAGAGCTACTGAATATCCAACCACTCTAAAAACATAACGTGATAAACATGTTTTATATCATAAAAATGATATAAAACTCGTGTTAAACTTTGCAACAACCCCAGTTTAGCTATGCAGATTAATTAATCTACAACATAACAAACAGAGACACCAAATGTCGGTTAAACCCCAACCAAAGGCCATCAAAGTAACAGAGAATCATTAGAAATCCAACCGTGTTCTGTAGGGTCAGGAACTTAGATCCCAAACTCAATCAACTGCGCAAAGGTCTTTGAGAACCAGGCCAATTATTGTCTGCAGCCAGACTGTATTATCAGCTGTTAATCCTGTGGGGCTAGACAAGTTGCCATCGTTCACGAACGCTAGCGTTAGGTGACCACTGGCGACATGTGTTGTCATTGAAAAATGTATGGGAATGACGTAAGTCACGTGATATATCACTCGTTACAACTGACACGCTGAAAACTGATTGTCTAGCCTATTTAATTTTGACAGCGCCAAGTGACAGGTGATCACCAAACTTTGTCACCGTAACGAAACTGTTGGTTAACGTCAAACAACGTCATTTTGTAATGAAATTGTAAGTTAGACATCATTTAAGTGACATTTAAATAGCGTCTTTATGTACATTTATTTTGATTTTTACCCATAACTGATAAAATTTTATCCCTTACTGTAGAGTTATTATGACGTACTTGTGCAATTCATTTTATACTGAGAAAAAAGGACAGACTTATGTCACTGCTATAGCTCCGTCGTTTACGCTCACCGTAAAATGATCTGCATAGCCATGTCATAATAATCCCCCTGAGTGGAATGTGGTAGATTTTAACAGTAAGTAATTGCCCACTAGGATGTGCATTTGCCCAATTTTATAAATTAAAATGTTAACTGATGTGAATTTATTCGGTGCGGAATTTGATCGTGAATAAATAATTTGAATAATTAATGTTCATGTTATTACCTTCCAAATGAATGACGTTAAAGCCCAAATGTATTTTCAATCAGGCTGGGTTAATATAATTATGTCGTTATAGAACTATAAATGAGTTATATAAATGAGTTATAATCGTCAAAATAAGTTAAGTTTATTTGATTATCTGCGGTTGAAAAAATCCGGCAAACCAAGAATCTGACGAAACAAGAACAAATCCTATTAAGTTACTGTTTTAATATGGAAGTTGATAGTTCACGACCATATTCAATGATTTTTTTTAAGAATCGTCTTATATTATATCACTTTGTGCAAAACGGTTTTGTCGTCAAAGTGGAGACATGAAAATAGGAGTATTTCGTTCGTTGTCGTAGCGTGTTCATTCACCCGAATTTAATTCCTTTGAGGCTTCAAAGACACAATATTCATACATTCATATTCATACTTACTATAGTTACTTGCTTAGTATTATTATAAAAGCGAATCTAGCAGTGTTGGTTTGATATGCTTTAACAGCTAAACCATAAATTGAAATATAATAATATTTGGTACGAAGATAGGTTAAACCCTGGGGAAGGACATAGGGTACTTTTTATTTCGTATAATCGGACATTTCCTGAGAAAAACATGTTTTTTGCGTGGACGGAGTCGCCGGTATCAGCTGGAAGGTATTTCTTTTTTTTAAATATAAAATGGCATTGTCACATGATGTTACTTTTGTACAGTAAAGTGTTCACTTACATACAAACACTACCTCGCTGATGCATGTGTGTTTTTCGTGAATTTATTTCCTAAAGCTATTATAGTGATGCAAAATAGTTATTAATTAATTAAAGACTGAACCGAGAAAAAGCTGATCTTTCATTTTCGATTGGACGTCAATAGTTTACACATAGTGTTTTCTTAATGTTTACAAACATATATAACAGTCACGAGATTTAATTTGTTACCCACCTTAGGTCCAAAGTCAATCTGACATTCTACAAGAATAAGGTTGAGTTTCCTATAAGTTACAAATGACTTGACATCTGTAATGACATTGACAATTTCAAGCATATTTTTCTTTCTCGTGACCGTACTACAATACAATACAAAACACTTTATTGAACACCAAACAAAAATATTACAGACAAACAGTACAATTGAAAGTAACACAGGTTAACAACAAGCGGTCTTATCGCCGTTATGTACTGTAGTTTTTTAGAAAAAATATTTAATGATAGCAATGAAATACTTCACTGAGCGTGCGCAGTGAGACCTCACTTACTACTAATATTGTTTTTCTAATAAAGTAAAGTACCGTGCTACCATGTTCCTAATAGCGATCGGCAATTTTCGTTTTTTTATGACACACGAGTGACATTTATATACTCAATACTCAATACTTTATTGCAATCATAATGTTTACAGAGATGGAAATATAATAATTGTCTCAATTATGAACCCTGTTGGGCACAGAAAACATATTCAGAGAGAGGGAGACATCGTTTTAATAATTAGAAGACTTCAGAGAAAAAAATATGTATTTTTATATAATTTACAATGTACCTTTAATGTTTAATTTACTAATTTGTATTATACTATCAGTATATACTATCAGTTGCGAGTGCGTGATAGCAATTAGTCAGCCGAGAGATATTAAGAAGCTAGGAATACTGTAATATCTTGAAATTTAAGAATGATTTTTAAAAAATTAGGTTACTTCCAAGGCGTAGAACAGAAGAAAACAAAAGCCCCGAGCATATAGGCACCCCGTGTACCGAATTATCGCCTGTTACTGTCAGTTTTGTCAGGGGAAAATTAGGCCGCTCGCTCGTTGGCCTCTTACAACACAAAAAAAACGAGTATCATCGTATATCTTGTTTCAATATTAATTTTTCAACACCTACCCATGAATGTGTACTCAAGTATCCGTTATCCGTCGGCCCCAATGTAAATATTGAGGCGGTTTTTCATTACGTCTTTTTCAGACGGAAAGGGTCACGCCGTCCACAAACAAGGGTACGGTGAGAGCATTTTGATACCGCCATTATTATGGACTCATTTTAGTTGCTTTGTGATGAACGAAGGGACAGGTTTGAGTGGTCATTGTTATTATACTAGAGAGTGCTGTGGCTGCATGTTAAGGAAAAAAACTTGACTTGGTTACATTGAATACAATACTTTAGTTTGTATCTTTTTTATATTGCTTTGGTCACATCGCAGGAAAAATACGCGTGCAGAATAAATGATACGGTAACGTATTATGTAACTCGCGAGTGTATTTAAAATAAACTGCACACTTATATTATTACTACACTATTGTGGCACCTATGTACAACATCATACAGTCAGCAGCAAAAGAAGGTGAAGGTCGAGGGAATAAGACTGCGTACAGATAATTTTGAGCTCTTGGACACACACTTACCATATTCATGAAATGAGTTACTTCTTCAAAAGCTGGTTCCTTTCAGTTACTGTTTGATAAACCATTTATTATGATAATGATAATTCGGGTTTATTATAATTGTATCAAATGTAAAATTTAAGTATAGACAGCGTTTTGTTACCGCTATTATTATGGACTCATTTTGGATGCTTCGTGAGAAACGAAGGGAAAGGTTTTGTGGTCGTTATTATTGTACTAGAAATTGCTGTGGCTGCATTTTTGGGAAGGGTACTTGAATTATTGATCCACTTGTTTCGATATTTTACTTTGTAATATTTTTAATATTGTTTTTGTCACATCAAACGAAAAACCACAATGTTTAAAATACGGTTGAAAGTGACATTAATTAATTTAATTTAGTTTAGTGATTCGAACAGGATATAATTTTTTTATAAAAAATTTAGCCTTTAACAAACAATACTAAAAAGCCCAAACATTAATTCGACATTAAGTAACGCGCGCCCCATTTTGTTTACAGCCTCGTAAACTAGAAGTGTTGTAAAACTGGTTTTACGAACTACCCGCCGACAATTATACGGCTTCTTGGACTTTTGAAGCTTTTCGTGGAGCTTTACGGCTTTTATGATTTTGGTTAACATGTTGATGGTTACGAATCTATCCATCTATATCGATCTTACTATATGAATGTAAGTATATAACTGCTGCACTCAGAGACGTCAATTAAACATAATGCTCGATTTAAGTTGCTGCTGTCATTTTCTTTGCTATAGCAATAGAATAAGACAACACGTCACTAAACGAGCATTAAATTTAATTGGCGTCTCTGACTGCGGCTGTTGTTCTATCTATCTACGTCAATATTTATATTTATCTATTTTTCTATGCGTATCCATCTTTATTCATATTTATATATCTATCCGTCGATTCTCCTATGGAATCCCTAATAATTATTAGTCCTTATGCAACGTTTTTTCGAAATTTCGTTATAAAGCCTCCGCTTAAATTTTAAAACTTTTTAGTGTTGTTATAATACAACCCAAACCTTCCATATACCAAACCGCAGATATAATTAGAAAACTTAAAAAGTTTCCTGACTCATCTAGAAACCAGTTTAGTGCAAATTAAATTCGGACTACCGATGTATTAGGACAAACGTTATTAATGCATTCCGAGGGACACCCCTATCCGTCTATATCTATAGTTATATACATCGATATAACTATAAACATATTACATTTTGAATTTTTTAAGTGTATTTTTAACTATATTTCCTTCCGTATTTCACAATATTGAACTAAGTTGTTTTAATACGTCACAGTCATTCCCCTGCATCGAAGCGACCTAATTGTGTTGGCGGGAGTATCGACAAATCTATTACAGTGTGGAGAGTGGTCCGTAATAGCGTTACGCACGTTCAAAGGAATATCGCGCTTAATATCGGTTTTATTGAGGAATAAGTGAAAAAATTGTAATATAATTAATTTCATTTATGTAATAAATTTATGGTAAACGCCAATATGACTATCTTCCATTAAGCCATATCATTAAGCCGCATTTCACAAACTTGGAATCAGACTTACTCCGAGATTAGCAGCGCACTACTTCTGATGGAGCAGAAATATGTAACCTTTTTAACCTTCACTTTCACTCTGTATTTGAGAAATCTGATAACATACCTTTTGACTTTAGCAGTTTAACACCACCTTGTGAACCTTTAATCGATATTAGTAATATAGAAATCAGCCGTGCCACAGTGCTTAAGTTATTAAATAAAATTAATGTTAACAAAGGTGCAGGTCCTGATGGTATTCATCCTTATTTTATTAAAAAATGCTCTTCAAATTTAGCGTCTCCACTTACTATCCTTTTTAAAAAATCCATCAAAAATGGCTGCGTTCCAGACATTTGGAAAAGGGCTTTTGTCACTCCTATCCCCAAAGGCTCAGTTAGTCGGGACATTGAGCAATATAGGCCTATTTCTAAACTATGCCAATTTAATAAAATTTTCGAAATGATTGTTACAGACCAAATTTCTGAAGTTTTTAAAAACCACATTAGCCCTAATCAACATGGCTTCTACAGAGGTCGTTCGGTGGACAGTAATTTATTGACTTTTTGCGATGAGATCCTAGTCGCGATGGACGAAGGTGCTTCTGTAGAAGCCGTGTACACAGATTTCGCCAAGGCATTCGACAAAATCTGCCACAACACGCTCCTTCTTAAGCTTTGGCGCCTAGGTATACATGGCGATCTGTTCCGCTGGATCAAGTCATATATTGAAAATCGAAGCCAATGTGTAGTTCTATCTGGTCACACCTCACAATTCAAGTCCATTAGTTCCGGAGTACCCCAAGGCTCTCATCTAGGTCCCCTATTGTTTACGCTTTTTATAAATGATATAGACAAATATATTAAAAATTGTAACGTGTTGCTCTATGCAGATGATACGAAAATTTTTAAAACCATCAATTCTATCGAAGATTGTTATTTATTGCAAGAAGATTTAGTAAATTTTGAACTTTTCTGTAAAGAGAATAAGTTATTTTTAAATTTAAACAAATGTTTTGTAATTAATTTTTCAAAAAAAAAACATAACTTTAATTTTAAATACACCCTATGTAACAGTCATCTTAGTAGAGTAACACAAATTCGTGACCTTGGTATTATTATGGACTTCAAGCTATCATTTAAACCCCATTTTGATTATATTTTAAAAAAGGCATATAAGCAACTTGGTTTTATCTTGCGAGTTGGAAAACCATTCAAAAATAGTCTCACTTACAAAATTCTTTTTAACAGTTTTGTTCGCAGCAATCTTGAATTTGCCTGCGCTGTTTGGAAACCTTATCATGCTATTCATATTCAAAGAATAGAAAGTTTACAAAAAAGGTTTGTAAAAGCTCTCGATTTCAGAACTGGATATGCTCACACTAGCTATAGGGATTCACTGACTCATCATAAACTCCAAACGCTCAGTGACCGCCGAGACTGTGTGGATTCAGTTTTGCTATACAAAATTTTAAATAATAAATTAAATGTCCCCTCACTACTTCATCAAATCCATTTTAGAGTACCAAGTAGACGTCTGCGCCAATGTCGAAAAAAAGATTTGTTCTCTATTCCCCGTCGGAGAACACGTTATGCACAAAATATATTCATGAGGCGTGTCTGCAAGCTATTTAACGACAACAAAAAACTTGAAAACATTGATATATTTAACTGCACTATCATTGCTCTTAAAAATGCTTTTCGTTAACATATATCTACTAAAAATATCTATCAAATTTCTAAATATCTTAATTTCCTTTTTTTTTTGGATCTTCGTTGGTCACAGACTGTATTTATTGTACTTTAAGGAAACTCCAGGTCTAATTTTAAGGAATAGTCTGTAAGCTTTTTTGTAAACGACTGTTTGTTTCTTAAAATAAATAAATAAATAAATAAATAGATTAGCCTATACAAATTCGGCGTTTAATCTAGATATAAGACCTTGTTCCAGTTTGGTCGGATATATAACCTTGATAATCTTTTAAATATGAAAATCTGTTTGTTTGTTTGACCATTTGGGCAACTAAAGCACAAGTTTTTTGTGCTCAACGCTTTTTTCATTTGACATACTAATTTAAGTTTATTTTTTTCATAGCAACCCTGAAATATTGACGCCCACATATCACCGTCTGTTTGAACATACTTACACACTCAAATCCTTTCTTAAGATCCGGTTTATTTTAAACTTCAAAAAATTTGCTGTGCTATTTATTTTACTCTGGAGTGTCTGGCATAAATAGGCTCGTAACTTTCTTCGGCTCAAGTTCTAAGTAATACAGGTGTTTCTAAGTAATAAGCACTTAAAATTTGATGCTGGTGCAGGCCTGACTAAGTAAAAAACAGGTTACAAGTGTAAACTCTAGTTGTCTTGTAAGTTTGAACAATATTGTGATCCACTTAAGTAGAATATAAATGATACGGAGTACAGTGCAACCATTTTCTTAATACCGATCGGGAATCTTCGTTTTTCTATGACACATGAGTGACAAATATACTGTCTGTTGCAAGTGCAAGCGTGATAGCGATGGCCAGCCGAACGGTATTAAGAAGCTGGGAATATTCTAAGTAACGTTAACGTTTTTTTTATAGCGATTGGAATCAGAGCCTCGTTTTTTAGAAGGTTGGTATTAACGTTTACTTTCTATGCTGTCATCAAATAGAAAAGCTGAAGAGTGCGTAAATTAATGTGTGAGTATGTTTTAGGGATACATCTTTGGTATTTTACTGATTATCTCCTGAGGCTTAGAATGTTATTCTCTTCAAAACAGCTCTTTGTCAAACAGTCGATCATATGTGTGATGTTTTCTCCGTTATTGTATGTGTACTATTTATATTGCTTTTTCCCGGATTTTTATTTATTTATTGGTTGTCAAATATTTTTTTTCTGTTTCTAGTTAACGGGTAAAACGGCTAAACTACTTAAATTTCCTTTTTACGCTTGGCAGCGGTGCCCCACGTTGGGCGCCAACAGTCCAGGAGCGATGACAATGATAAAGAAATAAGAGACGATTGGTTGAGAGCAGAAATATAAAAATATTTAAAAATGTTTACACGAAATATGCACAAAATAAATAAAAAACGATATAATCTAAAACTGTAAAAAGGTTCATGAATTCAAACTTTACAAGCTGTATTTTATTGCAATCAGGATTCTATAAATTAAAAAGGTTTTTTGCTTTTTTTTAAAGTTTTTTTTTAAGAAATAGAAAACTTGTTACATTCGAAATAATTAACTCGGCTAGTGTTTGGTGCATCAAAGTACAAAACTAAAAGGTTTAAAATAATCATCTAGCTAGCATCTATCTATATAAGCTTGTGACTTCCGGACACGTTAGTCTAATCCTTATGTTAATGATATTCTACTTTAACAGGCAGATACGTATTACTTATTATGGAAATAAACATGCGCTAAACCAACACTAGCAATTCCTACAACCTTGAATAGGACGTATTAACAAGGCCTTGAAGATTATGTATTAATCAAGACACACTAATTACTGATTGCAGGCTACACGACTCCGTCATTATCTATTCAGTGAACGTCACGGGCGGGTTCATTACACATTCAAGTTACACTGGATACTCTAGATCTTAGGTGGATTGATTGAGAAACCAAATTAACTTGATCCACGAGTTTCAAATAGTCAAGTATCGATTTGCTTCATAGTTAAATATCATAGAGTAAAAAAAAATGCGGTTTAGAAATGATTTAACGTTCCATAAAACGGGGTGAGTAGGGACAACCTAAAATGAGTCATAACTTTTTACAAATAAGAACAAGTATATTTGACAGAAGCGCGTGGAGCTAACCCCATGTGCTTCTGTTTAGTCCATTGGAGAAAATTCTCTTTTACCGGACAATTGTCTTCGCGTGTGATATCCACGGACTTATTGCTCTAATAAGTCCATGGGAGTGTCTATAAATAACTTGACTTTGGCGAAATACACCTTAACAGGAGTGAAGGCCATTAATTAAATTTAAAAAAGAAGTATTAAATGGACAATAACGTTAAGTGTATAGGAAATATTTTCAGTCTTATAATTAGTAACATAAGCTTCATTTTAGGTTGTGTCCCTGCTCACTTCTTAATCCCTACTCACCCCGTTTTACAGAATTCATAAGTTTTATTTTCGCTACAGAGTTTTGTAAATCAGCGCTTTCTTTAACTTTTCTTGATATTTAAAGTATTAAACCTGTAAATGTAACGGTAAGGAAGAATGCAAAAAAACATTCCAAAAATAATATTACCTTTCTAACTTGATTTTTTACGTGTAATTAACATGCACATATTTTTTTAAACTTCAAGTACACTCTTTAAAAATGTTCAGGAATTAAAAACATCCTTACATTACATTGATATCTTACTAGATATCGCAACGAAGTACATTACAAAGTATGAAAATATTGTAAGGATGTTCATTTATTATCTGTACATAAATAAATAAATAAATAAATATCAGGGGACAATGTCACACCAATTGACCTACTCCCAAACTAAGCTCAAGGCTTGTACTATGGGTACTAGACAACGATATAAATACTTATATAGAGAAATTAATATATACTTAAATACATAGAAAACATCCATGACTCAGGAACAAATACTCGCGCTCATCACACTAATATCTGCCCTTACCGGGATTTGAACCCAGGACCGCTAGTTTCATAGGCAGGGTCACTACCAACTAGGCCAGCGCGTCGTCAAACATGCTCGCATTGATAAATTTTTGCATGTTTAGTGCGCCTGTTTATACTTAATTAACTAAAATAATCTGTAAAAACTATACCACTACACGTGTTAACATTTCAGATCAATACCGCATCATTTCGCGTTAAAATTAAACACTCTGTATTCAATTTAGTTGCTATTTTAGTTAAGTTGCTGCAGTAAATACTGTAGTAGGCTTTAATGGATACTAAATGATTTAGCGATCGTGGAGGTTTAGATTTGAATGCACGCTCTTTAAAAGTTAGGTTGTAATAGATTTTTAGAGTGTTTTCTTTCCACGACGGCTCACCGCGCAGCCACTCAAATTGACGTTGCGCGGTTGCGTCAATGTACGTTAAAATTTTTGGTGCGGCGAAATTTCATCATTTCAAAACACTGCATGAGTGACAGGATGGTAAGCTCATCGTTAAAATTAGTTACAATAGGGTTTAATAAGTAACGTACCTGAATGGATAATAATGTTTTGATTGGTATTAGAGGTCCATTTAAAGGTACGTGAAGTAGGGCTGACCCTGCGTGTTTTTTTTTAGGGAATAATCCCACTAATTGACCTAGTCCCAAACTAAGCAGGCCTGTACGATTTTACGATTTAACTACTGTAGAGAAATAAATACTCAAATACATAGAATTGAAAACATCCTCTCATCTTGTACAAATTCGGATACTTTAGGTTCGAACGTGGTACCTTACGATTACGAGTCGATAACCTAAACCACCTGAGGGGCCTAGACAAGATGCGTTCGGCGTTCGTTATCGTTATCCAAAATGTATAGGATTAATGTAAGGTTCCAGACGGTTGCGTCGAGCACCTACGTCAATTCCATACATATTGTCAGTTTTACAAATCGTTTACGTTAGTACGCTCTAACACTATACATACATACATTAAATCACGCCTGTTTCCCAGAGGGGTAGGCAGAGACCACTTCTTTCCACTTGCTACGATCTTGACAAATTTCTTTCGCTTCTTCCAAATTCATACATCGAGTCATGCACGCATGTCGGTTTCGGGTACTTAAGATTCGGCCCTTTTCTAGTATTTCACCGATTTGACTCGAAAAAGTACGCCTAGGGCGGCCCCTTCCGACCCGTCCACTCACTTTTCAACTGTATATCTCTTTCGTCAATCTTCTTTCATCCATCCTTTCCAAATGACTGAACCACACACTAACACACACTATTCGACCACCTAAGCCACCGTCACCCTAACACTATTAACAGTATACTAAATTATAGTGTATTTTGCTGTATCAATGTATTTATTATTACTGACAGCAAGTCTACAGAGGCTTGCCTCCACATAAATCTCAGCTGGCTCAGATAATATGTCTGCCGTTGCAGACGTGTGCAGAGTTCCACAGGGAGCATGCGGAGCACCGGCTTTATACTATATGCATCTAAGGCACTGCATAGTCTTGCTGCTGTAGAATTTTTGATGGTTCATAAAAGATAATATTTCACTTTTCTGAAGTTAAAAACTTAAAGTGATGTTATGGTATCAATAGATACAGTCAATAAACTTATGATGAACTAAAAATAATCAATAGATTTATTAATTAAAGAATTTCTAGACGAGGTAGTGGGCGGGGCACATCGCTTGCAGAACACATGACCGATGTGACTGAAGCGTTCTCAAGTGGAGTCCGCTTATTGGAAGATGCAAATTCGTCGCATCCTACGAATAAGGGCGCGACCAGCCCTCATGACCGTTTTCCTATTCTTACAGAATCGTATTCTCCATATTTTACTACACTTTTTCACATTTAAAATATGGTCAAAATCTTAATTTTGAAAAAGTTATTAAGGTTTTAAATTTGGACGTAAACGGTCTCGGCACATTTTCTCCGACGAACAAGGTTACGAGGTCATTAAGGTCTTTGCTTCGCGGGGGAACCGAGAGCGGGCCGGGGTCGCAAGCGCCGTCGCTTCTATTACACGCGGAGCGCGTACGCAGTCGGATCTGCATTTGTTTTGTTGGTGTAACATTAGAAAAATCATGAATAGAAGTCAGAAGCTGCTGAAAATGGTAAAGGATTCGGATGCCGTTAAAGTAAAACGAAGAAGGACCGCAACACGCAGTAAAATTTTTTTTTTAAGCGATATGTTTTTACCTATAATTAGTTATAATAACTTCATTTAGACCACGTCAAGTGTTTTTTTTATTGTAATAAATAATATGTGTAAATATTATAGCACTGTTACACGGAAAGAGGTAATATTATGTTATAAAACAATACATTATAGAAATTAAAGCACCCAACGCGGAACAAGGGCGCGAGGTAACAGCAGGCCCTTTTTCCGCGGACTGAATATCCGCGCGCGCGCTCTCGCCGCGGCATTTGCGCCTCTTTTCCATGGGAAATATTTAATATTGTTATTTTAAAAGTTATTTTCAAATAAAATAATATTTGATTGGAAGAAACTTTAAACTGGTTTGAAATGATTTTTACACGACTGCCCAAAAAAAGGTGTGAAATGTTTTCAAGGTTCATGTATGATTATTCGTTATTCCATCACTACTTCTAAACGCCTGAGCCGATTTAGATGTGTGTGGTATCGATAGAATCCTCACAATCCCGGGTAACATAGAATACCTAAATTGTTAAAATGTAAATAACCACATTGGCAAAATGACAAAATTATTAACATAGGTAGGTGTATACCGATGACAATATAAAAATGCAGTCGGGTTTCTAAAACTTGGTTTCATTTAGTTATCATATATTTATCGAAACTTGATTTACTCGCAGTAATTCATGGGAAAAAGTAAAATGTTTTATGTAATGTTGTTTCAAAAACCCTTATAATTATGATTATCGTTTATTTTAGCGTCACCGGTGCCTGCGGGACCCGAAAACGAAATTAATTATTTAATGGAATGTTTTGGTGAAGGCTGTAACATGGTCGCGAGTGTTATTTTACTTATCACGCTATTATTACTAAACTATTTATGTTTTATCTAGGTATCACATTATGTCTTGTCTTGCCACGTTAGTATTAACGAGATTTTTTGTCTGTCCGATTCTTATCCGTCCGATAGGAATCTACAATCCATATAAGGGCTGCTTTTTCAATGTCCAGATAACAAAATCTGTCAGGTAAAGTGTAGCTCTATCCTTTTCCTTGTCATAAGAAAGATAAGGATAGAGCTACAATTTACCTGACAGATAATGTTATCTGGAGATTGAAAAATCAGCCCTAAAACTAACTTCTCGTTGAAATAGGTACTTAAACTTTTTAACATAGCTCAAAACTTGCGTTCTGTTCTGTCTGTTTGTTTTTTATCGCTTGTCTGTTCCATACTAATCTTGCAATAGATTTAAAACTAACATCCCGATAAACTAGAAACCTGAAACCCTAAACGTAGCTCTAATCAATGGTAATTAACGCAACATTAACTCGCTTTATTTTTCATATGGTTGTTTGTTTGTTCGTTTGTTTGTTTGTGTTTACTAAAAAAATGTTTGTTGTACTTACTAACTTCATGGTGACTTGCATTTTATTCGTTACAAATAATAATATTGCCTTGTAAAGGTGTCTTGGTTGCTTAAAAAAACATATACATGTTTTTTACATACAGGAAGGCGATACGGTATCGAAACAAGACGGCAATGACACACGTATCGTTTTAGCAGAGAGCCGTGCTACATCAAATGCCTCGAATATTTGATATCCATAAACTATTATTTTTTAACTAAACCTTAGTGACAAAACTTATGAACTGACTAGAAGTATTATGGTCGTCCAAACATAATTTGTTTTAGTTTTACTAAGATATAATTTGAAAAAATAATAGTTTTTAAGATAATATACCATTTGAAAGGTTTAAACTCAAGGTCAAAACTTTATAGTCATGTGATCTCATTATTGATATTTGTTACATTTTAATCTTACTTTGAAATTACTATTTAAGAGTATTTAATGCTCATTGAAAGCTTATTTGATAAAATACTTATTGTTAAAATTGTTTTATATTACATTTGATAAAATATAAAAATAGCTGATTTTTGTTTGCGCTTTTAATGATAAGGAAATACATGTCTAATTTTATAAAGTATTGATTTTCTGGTTTTGAAAAACGCATTGTTAAACAATGACAGCATTTTTTTAAGACTATTAATATATATTAAACTACATCCAGTTTTTATTTTCGTTAATTTAAGCATTTAATCTATCATCAAAATTATTTGAAAAAGCCTTAAGTGCCGTTGTGACCCTGCTTATTCCGACGAATAAGGTCTTGTCAGTGACTAAGGCCTTTATTCCATCGATAATTAATTAACTAATATTAAATTTGACGTGGAAGAAAGATTTAAGACGGTTTTTATCGTATTTTAACGCAAAATAAATAAAATATCACAATCAATAGTTGTCTTAGTACATGTAACACGTAATCTATAAGTTTCATAGCGATCGCTTTGAAACTGATTTTTTGAAAGATACAAAACCTTCTCCTGTAAAGTTGACTTTTTGAAGTTACGCCTTTATTCGTTGGATGCGACGCAATGTGGGTGCAACGATTTATTTTGATGTTATATAGAGTTTACTTACGAACTTAGGTAAGTACTACAATCCTCTTAATTTGACATTATGTTTACAAGTATTAGTACGTCCAAATTGTTTAAGTTCGGTTTAGTAAGTAACTTCAGTACCTATGCCAAGTCTCGAGTCTTGCCTCCCAACACAGGCAACATTTTGCCTAAAGGGTGACTCCATCCCTTGTATCATGTACCTCATGTATTTTATGAATAAAGAATTTTGTAATTTTGTATTTGTATTGTCTCAGCATAAATTAATTTGTTACAGACAAGACTGCCACACACACATAGTAAATTCGTTCAAGCGCGCTACAAGTTAACACTTTATAGTTAAGCTATTCGCAAAATACATACTTTTCGTTTTCAATGCGAGGAAAAAAACGATGCCTATACAAAATTACAATATTGATCTAAGAAACTTTGCTATAAATAAGTTTCTTAGAAATTCGTGCCGCGGTTGTTTTTTTGTGTAAAAAAAGTGACGCTTTAAATACTTGCATATTAAGCCAACAGATTCAAACTTGAACTATATTTGAAAACTAATTGGACCATGCATAATAAATTGAATTCATCCTTAATTTAATTAAATAGATTCATATTAGTAATCATTAATCGTGTTTCACAAAATAATATCGTTTTTTTTATATCTTTTCGCAGTTGTCATGTTGAGGTTATTTCCACGCCCTAAAAATGGTCTATACACAATCACAGAAAATGGCGATAATCCTCCATTTACAAACAACATGATTAGTGGTTTAGAGGTTTCCAAAGTACATTAAAAAAAAAACTTTAATCCCAAAACACTAATAAGTAGATTTACTCCCGATGTGCAGAGACTAAAGTAACATTTTAAGAGCATGAGAAGTTAAAATTTTATAATGTCACTGTGACACCTTTTTTTAGTGGATCAGAATTGCATTGGCGTGATAATACGTGATATTATTATCATTTTTATTCAACAAATGTCATAAATATTATTCTAAAAATACATTGTAAATGTCAAGTATTTATCAATGAACCGAAGGGCTTTTCAGTTAGAAAAACTTGAGGTTGTCGTAACCTCACGTCATGAACTGAAAAATACAAAACAACATTATGCTGTAAAAATTCAAATGTTTAGTTTCAAGGTAAAAATTAAATAACAACATTGAAAGGTTGCACAAATTAACCACTTACGCTATAGCAGATTTTCTATATTTATTATTTTTCCGACAACAACTAACTTTCCAGTCAACTTATGTCACACACTAATGATATCGACTATCATCACCATTGTTTCTGCCTGTTGCGGCTTCTGAGAATTGCATAATCAAAAAAAAATATGCAGAAAGTGGTCATAGTGTGCAACCCCTAAATACCAACTAAAGGGCATTGGGTAAATTTGTTTGAAGAATAGTGACATTTTTTTTTCAGTGTCCTCGGTAGCAAAACATGTTTATTTTGAATTATTCTCTCATAATTTCCCACTTTTACTATGTACTAATGGCTGTTCACCTCGAAAATGTATGACTTTTACAAAAGACAACACTTTTACCCAAACCCTTTATTATTATTTTGATTAATTACTAGCCTTTTAGATAAATAGGAGCAAGAGAGAACAGCAAAGTGTGGAAATTGAAACACTTAATTTCATATGCTATACTACTCATCTATAGAAATCTTTTCAATGAAGTGAGGACATACTGCTCAACAAACAATCAGCCCAAAGCCACGTGTTCAATAAATAATTAAACATTGGCCGATAACATGCAACGGGCACACGTCCATTAAAACTTCATCAACTATGTATAGAAACCTTGATTTAAGGGTTGGTTTATACGTGATTTTACATTGTTTGTTGGTAGAATAGGTGATTTGGTGAAAGATGGCGTATATATTGTTAATAGATCGCTTTTACTCTGTTTTATGTGATGTACTGTAAAATGGAGTGAGTAGGGATTAAGGGGTGATCAGGGACACAATCTAAAATAAAGCATAATGTTACTAATTATAAGACTGTAACGCGGGAACTTCCTGCGAAACGACTAGTGGCGCCACCTGTGGCCCCCCCCCGGGTTAGAATAGTGCCACTCCATATCTTCCCGTGGATGTCGTAAGAGACGGCTAAGGGAATAAAGGCGTATAGTACTGTTAGGCGATGGGCTTGCAACCTGTCACTAATACCTACACTGGTAAACATCTTAGCCTAAAAGTGCAAAATGTGGTTACAGAATTATTAACAAGTTTTTAGAGTTGTTGGTAATTCTGTTGCTCTGCCTACCCCACTCTGGGAATAAAGGCGTGAGTTTATGTATGTATGTATGTATGTATGTATGTTCCGCCGGCCGCCCGCGCCGACACACACAGCGCCCGGCGAGATTTGTAGAGGACGATGGCGATTGCTAGTTGTGTTGTTTTATGTTTAGTATTGTTTTATCTAGTAATTATCTTGTAAACTAGTACACGAACATTCTGTGAGTTAAAAGTGATTAAACGGAAGTGCTGTACAAACAATTCGTAAGTAGGTATATAATTTCACCCCGGACACACCTAAATACGAGCACTCGAGGACACTCGTTTCAAGACTGAAATTATTTCCAATAGACGTAACGTTATTGTCCATTTAATACTTGTTCTTATTTGCAACAACTTATGATTTATTTTAGGTTATGTCCATACTCACCCCATATTACGGTACTGTAAATCGTCGCAATATTTGCATATGCAACACAATCTATCATTACGATCGTGTTGTCGTGATTTCAACATTTGTCTTTAAGTTTTGTATTTAAATTCTTACAATTTAAACTTTTTAAATGCAGTGATTTTTCATCAATTATAAAATCATCGGCGTGGTTGTAAACTCAATTATTCGTTTCAAATGGTTTTAGACTGTCTGTTACCACTTTGGATTGCTTACCGTTTATAGTTTGTAGTTTTTTTAATTCAAATTCCTATGGGTTTCAGAACCCCTCGTACCATCGATTGACCCGAGTGCTCATATGCCTTCTCTTTGCTATAAACATCTGTTTCTATTCATAATCTACTACAGATGTAGTAAATAATTATTTCCCATCGTTTTTTGTTGGATAATATGTTCGTATTTATCTAGCTTTCTCAATTAGCTTCAGTACCCATCAATATACCAACTGAGAAAGCAAGATGATGATGATGATGTACTTTATTCTTTTGCTAATGTTATTTAAATGGCATGTTAAATATAAGTGTTCAAGTTTTGCATGCTGTCACCGATGGCTAAATATGTTGACCTATGTTTAATAATTTAAGATCTGTACCAACCATATTTATCGCAAATAAAGAATTTTGAAATTTTTTTTGAAGATAAATACGAAGTTATCCGACCAAAAACGATAGGAAAGGATTATTCACTACATCTGTATCACAGGTTGACTTTTTAAATTCATGACTTTAACCCTGCACGTGTAACATCTTCATTTCCCAGGGGCAATGCGCAGCCTTCATTGTAAAAAGTCAAGAGTGCACGAGAACTGAATGACGCCCTTCAAGCGTGAAAGGCTTCTTTAAGGTTTGTATTATGGTGTACCCACAGTAACTTTAGAGCGGTATAGTGTGTCAAATATTCTAAGAGGCCATGTCACTAAACCAAGTTCAATAAGACTACAAGATTATATATAATATAGGTACATAATGTATTACTAAAAAAAAACAGCTGTGCCAGGTTTTTCGCATTGCAGCATTTCCATTACATTTTTTCCCATTAATGACATTACTTAATAAATATATATACATAAATATATAAATGCAGCAGTGGTTTTTCTTGATCAAAAATTGATGATCTTTCAGTTGAGCTTTGGTATTTTGAGAAGAATTAAAAATCTGGGGTTTTTTATCTATTGAATAAAAAGAAAGAGGTCAAAACCTATTAACCTGTTAACTTATTTTTATAACACATATGCTACTTAACATCAGGTGGCTTGTCTTCTCCATTCCATAAAACAAACTCAACCAAAAAAGACATTTTATTGCCCTATGCGGTAATAAAATAAGGATGGATTTCAGCACCTGTGTAAGAAAATTGACGCCGACCCTTTTCCGATTCGTTAAACAGCATCTTATTTCCTTTTCTATAAAAGTATCTGACAAATTCTATTGCTTGAGGGAATTGAATACTACTCGTAGTTAGATGGGGGATGTTTGTGATAAAAACTGGGTTATAAGGGTGATTTTTAAAATTGTAAAATGTCATAATAAATCGACCAGGTTACTGAGCCTAGTTGGTACAGTCAAGGGCAAAAATATGTTTAGAATAAGAATAAGAATAACTTGTTTAATAAAAAACACATTGTTTACAAAAAGGTACGATATCTTGTGGACCCCAAACTAGGCTGAGCCTGTATCTTGGGACCCAGTGAGTCGGTTTACATTCAACTCAACCACTTAAAAAAAGAGAATTAAATAAAATACAAAATTATTAACAATTGAAAAGTAGACTATGGTTTACAACATTTAACAAAATTATTGGGTAATGGCAGGAACTAAAATTAATTATTATTATTTATTACATTATAAAAGGAATTAATGTTAGAGAGAAGTAGAGTGTGGGTGTTTACTCCAAAGTCTCAAAAATATGTACATGAACCTTATTATTATGGCAATAAGGTCTGTGTGTAGGTATTTTTGCACCTTTGTGCGGGTATTTATTTTTACCCTTGACTGTC
The DNA here is from genome assembly GCA_963966035.1 of Acleris laterana. NCBI lineage: Eukaryota > Metazoa > Arthropoda > Insecta > Lepidoptera > Tortricidae > Acleris > Acleris laterana. The sequence goes on from OZ014443.1 coordinate 3,622,400, forward strand.
CTGACCCTGCCTACGAAGCTAGCGGTCCCGTGGCCCAACAAATTTTCATACAAGCTAGCTGAAAACCACCGAAACAAAACTGCTTAAAAATAAAAATAAACACGTATTAATTGGTTCACCCGTTGAAAACCTACGGTGCCACAGACACACAAACACACACAGACATCTCTTTTTGCTTGGGAGGTTAAAAAAATAAGTGTCTTGCCCTGTGACAGACGGACGGACAGCGAAGCCTTCGTAGGTATAATGGGTTTCTAATGGCACTCCTTGAGTATGGAACCCTAACCATATTTACAACCTTAATGGAAACGTCAAATAAAGTTTGTCAAATTATACGGAGAGTAATCAATTGCAACAGTAACCTTATCAATTTTCAGCTCTATTTTAAAAAGTTTCGCGGCATGCAAAATTAAAGCTGCTCTGGTTACGGAAAATGTGCAAAACCGTTATTAAACTCGCTTTTGGTAACATTATACAGCGTTTTATAACACCCCTGTGGTTTCACTACAAAAGAAGTACCGAGTCGGTTTGGTACTACCGACTACTTTACACAGGATTTTAATTATTATCTTTCTGGTTAGTAAAATAACTTTTAATGCTAACTGTACTTGAGTGTTCTCATTTTTAAATAAAATATGGCGCCCGAATTTGAAAAAGAGATGTAAGAAATTTAAAAATCAAGCGGTCATGTTTGTGCATTATGCCAAATAAATTTTATTTTACTATCACTATGGAATATGAAAAAATAACTAAAACACAGGGTGACAGCACTAACTTCATAATTAAATACCGTAACATCGGGTTAATTTGACCCTAGGGGGTAACTTTGCCCACCCCTAAAAATATAACTATTGTAGCTTACACAAGTAAATTAGGCCTGATGTAACATTTAATAGTTTTTTTTTAAAAGATAGTTTTATGGGTGGGCAATGTTACCCCCTAGGGTCAAAGTAACCCGTGGTTACGGTACTAATAAAATTATAAAACATAATACTACCGACCATAACTAATATTATACTAGTTAAAACCATAATAATAAAGAGACCTTATTCAACTGACTGCACGAAATTTCTCAGGCATTAAATAGTTAAATGATTTAAAGGAAGAAAATGTTTGATTATTAACTACAACACCAGTCTGTTACGAAACATCCGTAAGTTAATTTATCAATTTACATTCACGTTTGCCGAGGGCTGCATGGCTAGTCGTTTCCATTGCCCCTTGACACAGAAAGAAATGCAGATGGTTCCACTATTAGAGTGACTATTCTCAAACCTAGCTATACTTAAGTGGCAGTGGGCGGGGCACATTGCTCGCAGGACTGATGGCCGATGGGGTCAGAAGGTTCTTGAGTGGCGTCCGCGGATCGGGAGACGAGCTGTAGGTAGGCCTCCTACAAGATGGAGTGACGACCTTGTGAAGATCGTGGGAACGCAGTGGATGCGAAAAGCACAAGACCGGTCTGAGTGGAGAGCCTTGGGGGAGGCCTATGTCCAGCAGTGGACGTCTTTCGGCTGACATGATGATGATGATGATGATGATTCTCAAACCGCAGAAATAATTTGAATCAATCATGTATAATGAAAACAATTGAAAATAAAAAACAATTGAAAGCAGAATCATGTGGACTGTAGGATGTTCCAAGCTTTCCGCCGAAAATGTGAGGGTTTTAAGAATATATTGGTCTTCTAAGACAATATTGCGTTTGGCAAATGTTGTGTACAATTCGTTGCTTGAAAACTAAAGGGCCACAAATCAAAATGTGTTCGTGTTGCATTTAAATTCGGAATGCCATATACTTTAAGTTTTAAATCAAACTATAACTGTTTTTGTTTTGTGACGCTTTTGTAGTTAAGCAGCGAATTGTTATTGGGTTGTTACCACCTAAATGTCTCCGTGATAACTATTACTTAATTAATGTTTGGTTGTCAACCTGTTATTGTACCAAATGTAATAAATAAAAAATAAATAAATAAAATCATCACTGCTGGACAAAGGGCTTCCCCAAGGTTTTCCACAAGGATCGGTCCTCTGCTGCTGTCATCCAGCGGTTTCCCGCGACCTTTATCAGATCGTTCGTCCACCTTGTGGAAGGCCTGTCGACACTTTGTCTCCCGGTTAGCGGTCGCCACTCTAGAACCTTCCCGCTCCAACAGCCACCGGTTCTACTCGTTTTCTGGAGTGCAATTTAGTGTTAATTTATTTAAATTTGTATATTTTTTTTTGTTTTTAAACTGTATATTATACATTATAAATTCAATTAATGAACAAAAATATAAAAAAAATATGAGCAGTCCATTTTTCTATCACTTATTTTACTATGGATAAAGATGTGATGTTATCTGTTATTATTTTCTTTGAGGAAAATAACAAGGGTAAGATATGCGATACGTTAAGGAAAAAGCTTGTTTACAATCGAAATTGAACGTGACAAAGAAAATGTAAGAACGATATGTAACAAAACAAGTGATTTAACATTTTGTTTGTATAGTGGTTTCAGGTCAAGTTTTTTATTATCATTATTCTTGTTGAAACTGAATTTAATTTAATTTTGTAAATTAAGTGGCGTCTAAGCTGACTTTATCTCTACACTTAACTTCAGGCGGTGTAAGCATCATGTGACATTATGTCGAACGACCTTGTAGTAGCACCTCAAACTAGCCCTTAGCCAGTTTTCGACTTGGCAATGTTCCAACAAGAATATAGGGCGAAGATTGACATTTTAAAATGATTACAAATGTAGTGAATAATCTATTTCGTCGGATAAGCTCGTCATTGTTTTGCTTTGTTAGTTAGTTTAGTGATGGTTACTGATATGATAGTACTGATAAAGTAAGATTATACATTATACTAAAGATTAAGATTAATAAACCTATCAGAGAGAATCTGCACTTTGTTGAACTTATTGTGGTAGAGTTAAAAAACATCTACGTGTAGTAAAAAAAAATCACTCAGCTCCTGAACTATTGAACGGGTTTAATTATTTAGGTTATCATTAATTATATACTAATAAATTTCTATCAAAAAAAATATGGGACAAGTTTTCGATGCCAACTGTCCTTTTTTTTGCAGTCATTTTTTGCTTATCAAGACCAAAGTAATAAATCCCAACACAGTGTGTATACGTCAAGTATAGCGGAGATTCTGTCGCCACCTTTGTTGTTGTGTTTGCGGGTGGTAGGACCATGTGCAGGGTCCGTCCGGATCGCTACCACCATCTTATCCATTAACCTACCGCCAAACAGCAGTGTTCGCATTGTTGTGTTCCGGTTTGGGGATAAGACAGCCGGTGAAATGACTAGCATAGAGGCATTCCGTCTTAGTCCTCAGGGTTGGCAACGCATTTGCAGTCTTAGGATTGCATTGCAGTCTTGTGAATGCGAATGTCTATGGGTCACAGTTTCCACTTACCATCAGGTGGTCTGTGTGCTCGTTTGTCTTCTCTATGCCATAAAAAAAAAAAAAAAAAAAAAAAAAAAAAAAAAAAAAAAAAAAAAAAAAAAAAAAAAAAAAAAAAACCTTCCGTCTCCATCATCAGATCAGTGAGCCTACCGCACTGAACTCACAATCGTAATCGACTTCAAAGTGGAACAATAACGTTTTCATTTTGTACTCGTATGCTGACAAGCCTTCGATTTTCAAAACGAAAACGATTGCTATTACGAATGCGTCAGGCTGTCTTAGATACAATAATATTGAATTGACATCGGGTTTATATGGTCCGAGTCCAAGTAAAATAAAATCTTATTAAAACATGTGAAATTAGTCCAGGAGCCACTGAAGCCAGTGTAGCTTTTTTTTGGTCTGCTTTTTTATGTACTCGGTGTACTCTTGACATGTGGCCACGCATCGAATTATGAATCTTGTGAAAGTCAACAAAAGTTTCAAAATTAATTTGCCCTATATCATGACGTTGGTTCTTCAGCGGTTCCTTTATTTTATATAATGCATGAAACATAATAGAAATAAATAGGCTCACGGCTTGCGTACAACTTTTATGTCAAGTAAGAAAAGTATACAAATACTTATGGTGAAAGACAATGGTAGAGAGAAACGTTCACTTATAAAAATAACATAAAAGAAACAACTAAGGGCGACCTATAATTTCCGGAAATGACATTCCATTAATAATATTGATTAAAAAATTGGATTAAAAAAGAACTAAAGGGCACTTTTATGGTCCCTGTTGCTAGCAAGCCAGTCTTTAACAAAATCTCTAACAACAACAACAACAACACCAACACCTCTAACAATACCTCTATAAAAATACCTCTGGTTATTCCTTACTGTTGTCGGCTAATAAAAATATCTCTTAAAAACAAGCGCTACGAACCTACGCAATAAATATCTGAATTAAGTTACTTTTTTTTGCTAATATAATAATAATAATAATAATAATAATAAGTTGTGCAATCCGAATGACTCAGAACTGGAAAAGTCCTGGACCGGACGGGTTACACAACTTCTGGATTAAATGGTTCAAAGCCTCACATGAGTGTTTAGCAGCGCAACTCCAAAATGCTCTTGAGATCGGTTCCTTGCCACCTTTATTAACAACTGGTGTTACCTTCCTGCTTTACAAGTCCGGTAGTACCGCGGAACCAAAGAACTACCGACCCATTACATGCTTACCTACCATCTACAAGCTCCTTACATCAATTTTGAGCACAAAATTAAACGCACATTTTGTTGCAAACAACGTTATGGCTCTCGCTCAAAATGGATGTAAGGTTGGGTCTCGCGGTACTAAGGAGCTCCTCCTCATAGACATGACCATTTGTCAGCAAGTCAGGCGAAGCAGGGCGGCCCTTTCGGCTGCCTGGATTGACTACAAGAAGGCTTATGACTCGGTGCCTCACTCATGGCTCGAAAGGATCTTAGAGTTGTATAAAGTTGATGCAACTTTGAGATCCTTTTTAGGTGTGTGTATGAGGCAGTGGGTCACAGTCCTTCGTCAACCAGGTGGTCGAGATGTCCCTTCTGATTCGCCTAACTTGATAAGGATTGAAAGAGGCATTTTCCAGGGTGACAGTCTGAGTCCTTTGTGGTTTTGCCTAGCCTTGAATCCTCTTAGCTCTTTGCTGAAGGATTCCGGGCTTGGCTATCGACTTCGTAGAGAGGCTGAAGTCATTTCCCACTTATTGTTCATGGATGACCTCAAACTGTTTACATCTAAGCGCCAAGATCTTATCGCACTATTAAAAATCACACAAGACTTTAGTAGTGCGATCAAGATGGAATTCGGTGTAGATAAGTGTGCGGTCATGCATGTTCAACGAGGGAAAGTTGTAAATTCATCTAATTTGCAGCTTTCTGAGACAATGACTCTCAAATCTCTCTCCGAAGTTGAAACCTACAAATATCTTGGTATGTCACAGTCTTTGGGTATTGTGGACAGCGATATCAAGCAGTCAGTGAAGGAACGTTTCTTCTGTCGCTTGACAAAAGTTCTTAACAGTCTTTTGTCGGGTGGCAATAAGGTGCGCGCCTTCAATGGCTGGGTGATACCGCTGCTCACATACTCCTTTGGCATACTAAGGTGGACTCAGACTGAGCTGGACGCCCTGGATAGGAGGGTCCGTCTACTGCTTAAATCACATCGCATGTTGCACCCACGCTCATCTGTTATGAGATTGTACATCCCGAGGAAATGTGGAGGTCGAGGCATTTTAAATGCCAAGAATCTTCACAACCGCGAGGTGTGCAATCTCAGGGATTATTTCCTTCACAATGAGTGTGGGATGCATCGTGATGTGGTTGCAGTAGACAGAAGCCTCACGCCTCTCTCCTTGGCAAACGAGAACTGGCGCAGACCAGCGGTGTTGAGCACTGAAGACCGCAAGAACATATGGAAGAGCAAGGAGCTGCACGGACGCTTCTACCGGGCCTTGACAAGGCCCGAAGTAGACTTTTTAGCGTCCGTGAACTGGCTACGGTTTGGTGACCTCTTTGGGGAAACCGAAGGTTTTGTCTGTGCAATTGCTGACGAGGTCATAATGACAAATAATTACCGGAAATATATTCTGAGGGATGGCACGGTTGATATTTGTCGAGCATGCCGTTGCCCCGGCGAGTCCCTCAGACATATAATTTCCGGTTGTTCGCATTTGGCCAACAGCGAGTACTTGCACAGACATAACCTTGTGGCCAGGATCATCCATCAGCAACTTGCTCTTCAATATGGTCTTGTTGAGTCTGAAGTGCCGTACTATAAGTACACACCGACGCCAGTTCTCGAAAATGGTCGTGCTACGCTCTATTGGGATCGATCTGTCATCACGGACAGGACTATTGTCGCCAATAAGCCTGATATCGTTTTGATAGATCGATCTCAACGCCGGGCAGTGCTCGTTGACGTCACCATCCCGCATGATGAGAACCTCGTGAAGGCTGAGAAGGACAAGCTCAGCAAGTACCTTGACTTGGCTCACGAGGTGACCGCCATGTGGGATGTTGACTCGACGATCATTGTCCCAATAGTTGTTTCGGCAAACGGTCTTATAGCGAAGAGTCTTGACCAACACCTCAAGAGACTCTCGCTAGATGGCTGGATCAAGGGCCAGATACAGAAGGCAGTACTTCTCGACACGGCACGTATTGTGAGGAGGTTCTTCTCTCTGCAGCCCTAACCACCGGTAGCTTGAGCCCTGCCCCGCTGCCGGCGGCATTCGTAGGTTAGGTTTTTTATAATGTTTATTTTTTATATTAGTATTGTTATTTTACTTTTATAATTGAATATTTATTGTAAAAAACTTAATTTACAGAAAATTAAATAAATACTTAAAATAATAATAAAATTTATTGAATAAGACAGTTACAAAATCATACTTAAGTATCACAAAAAAGTTTGTACATAGAAAAATAAAACAACAATAGTATTGATGCAGCTGGATCTTAAATTAGGATTACCCTGTGCCATAAGAACCAGCACTCTTCCAGTGACATAGTATTTGGTGAGTGTTTGGTAGAGGATACCACAAGTAGATGTATTGAAAAAATAAAAACTCTAAAATTAGATTAACATAATAGTTTAACAATTGTTTAAAAGAAATTAATAACCCATAAAAAGGGCTTTCATATGTGTGTGTGTGTGTGTGTGTGTGTTTGTGTCTATGTGTGTGTGTGTGTATGTGCTCTTTATTTTTCTTATTTAACTCATTTAATGGGATGAAGAATAATCTCCGTCTCCTCATAGGTAAGTTTTATTAGCCAGTCGGTCACAATTCTTTTGCAATTGAATTTATTTGTTAAATGTATAGCCAGTCTATTTACTATTTGATTGTAAATGAAATATAGGCTGACCTTGACCTCAGGAGCTAAATAAAAAACTTAGCATTTTATTATAACAGTTAACGTATGAGTTTCAACCAGAGGGGCTATTGCTTAACGCACTCGCAATCGCAATTGTTTTCATTTTGAAAATCGAAGGCTTGTCTGCATACAAAATGAAAACAAATTGTTCCGCTTTGAAGCCAATTTAGATTGCGAGTGCGTTAGGCAATAGCGACGCAGTTTATAAGTGTTGTAAATAAATTATCCCGATAGTTTAAAGAAGTATTGTAGCATAGAATTTATAGTTGTAGGTTATCAAATTCATGCAGAATTTAGGCCAGCTTTCCCATGATTACGAATCCCATTGTAGTTATAAATAACGTGTTCAGAAATGTCTGGTCTGGACAGGCGTCATTGAAAACTTGGTCAAGCGTTTTCAGTTGACGCGTATTGAATATTTCCATTATTCATTTTAATTACGTCACTTGAATTAATTTTGATTTGTAGGATTGTTATCAGGATTTTTCGAGGCACTGGTTTTTACGGTTCTGTACCAGAATGCTAGAAGAGGAACTTTTGTTACAGAAGTATTCGAGAAAATGTTGTGGTTTTAAAGATTGTAATTTTTGGAGTGTAATTTTGTCTATTATAAGTTTTACACACCGGGGACACCGTTGATGTGGGAAAGCATTATTTTATTTGGTTGTCCTGTGTTTTCTCTCCTCTCTTCCCCCCCCCCCCCCCTTGTCTCTCTCGTAATATTTTTGACATGTTTTCCTGCTGAACTACGCATGCTATTTGATATTATATTTTTTTTATTGCTTTATATAATGCTAGATTAAGTAGTACCATTGTAACATGTTTAAAAAATGACTGACTGCTGAGTTTCTTGCGGCGTTTCTTCTCGGTAGTGGTCTCCTCTTGGGAAGCGCTGGTAGATTCATGACGTGTAAAAGTGCCCGTGCGGCCTACTTACTGAATAAATATCTTTTATCTTTTTATCTTATCATTCCCAAACTGTGTACGTGCGTGCTTGCGTTTGTGTGTGTGTTAGAGAAATTAGTATGTTTGCAACTTCTTCTCAATGTCCTTGAGATGACATTTGAAATGGAATATTACAAAAAAAAATACAGTTTTTTCGCTTCTGTGGTTTCAATTGAATTGTCAACGCGGACGAAGTCACGGGGAGAAGTTAGTTATCACCTCATTGCATATTTGTATGAAACAAGTCCCCCGCCGCGCATGTCTGTTACTAGGTAGGTATGTATGTTTGCAATGATCTCAAAAACTACTGATCGGATTTTCATGCGGTTTTCACCATCAGTTACATATTTTTTTACATAAGGATTTTATGAATAATAAACTCTTTATGTTCATATGTTACCGAAAATTCAAAATAACCAAAGCTAAGCAAGAGCGGATGGCTAATTGTCGATAGTATTTCAACTTAAGCATGGTCTAAAACAGGTAACAGGAGGTAGTAAATCTTTAAACATAAACAATATTTTGGCCTCAAAGTCCAACGAGTGAGCGAGATAAATCGCAAAGTTAGATAAAAACAAAAAACACAACCTGCAGAAGAGCCTTTGAAGTATATCCGAGGGAATCCAACAGCTGCATTTGTCCTTCATCAGACAGTAACCAGATTTTAACAGTACTGCGTCTGGTACTTAACTGTCAAAGCCATGTTTTTTTAGCCTTTGTAAAGGCACACAAAAGTCAATTCTATGATCGTTATTCCCTCGGGAACTTTTACATTTTCTGGGATAAAAAGTTGAAAAGCCTATGTGCTTATTTAAGGTATAAGCTATCTTCATTCCAAATTTTATCCGTTTCCGTCCAGCTGTTGCAGCTTAAAGAAGTAACAAACACACACACACACACACACACCAACTTTCGCATTTATAATATTAGTAGGTACTCTAGGTACCACCTCAACTTGAGCCGTTCAGTATTCTTTGTATGAAACTCCATAATGTAATGCACATATCAGCATCGGAACGGCAACGCCTTGCCTCGGCACAAGCTAGCTGTCCTCCACTGAGAAATATATGGTACTAAATAACACAGATCAAAGTTCAGTTTTCGATGTCTCAGTTTCAGCTGGGGGATTATTACGACGTGGCTTTGCAGTTCATTTTACGGTGAGCGTAAAGGACAGCGCTATAGTACTTGTATAGCTCTGTCCTTTACGCTCGCCGTAAAATGAACTGCAAAGCCATGTCATAATAACCCGGCTGATCTGGTGTCGAGCGGTTATTACCTGCGCCAACCTTTAGTGTCCCACTGCAAAAGCCTTACCTCTTTTTCACTATTCATCCTTAATGATTGCATAGCATTAAGTCATCTACATAGTATTGAATAAAGTCGCTTCCCGCCGTCTGTCCCTCTGTATGTACAGTAAGATTTTTCGAACCATGCAATGGATTTTAATACCATTTTCATCAATGGGTGGAATGATTCAAGGGAAAGGTACGGGTGTTACAGAAAACGTAATTATGTTTCCTAGCGACCCGACCTTGCTTCGCTTTGGTTTATGTGAGTTTTCTGTGACATACAAACAAGGTCTATGTTTACATTTATGTGGTACAATGGCCATTCATATATTTTCTATATTAGTGCTTTGGACTGTATTATATCGTTTCGGGTAGTGAAAGAGACAAAGTTATATGACTAGCTGCTCTACCCTTTTACTCAATGCAACTTGGCAGGTTTTAGAAGCTCTGATACAATATCCGCTTGAAGATGATTATAATGACCCAGCCTTTAAAGCCTATATTTGTGTAATGAGTAATGAGATAATAAGCGCGAATATTAAATTTGTGCCGTGCTTTGAGATGTTTTTTGAATTAATAAGCATGTGTGTTTGTCTATACACGTATATTTATCCTTGTCTAGTACCTATAGTTCAATCTGAGAGCTGTTTGGTACTAGGTCAATTTGAATGAGCCTGATGAGTATCAGGGACGATACTGATTTACTCTACTGTGTTTTACTGTTTTTAAACTATGTACTACTATCACGGAAACTTAATTTTGTTGTACAAAGACCTCATTCCGCGCGCGCGATGTTTTTCCTGTCGGCAACGAGATGAGACTCGCTAGTCGCTTTGAAGTACCTAAAGCTTATTACAAATGTAGGCAAGGTGGCACATTTAGATCGGTCAGTATGGGCAAGTCTGTAACTATAAGATGTATAAAAATGTATTCTTAGGAAGAAGGACTTCATACATAGATTTAAAAAACCTTGTACTCAGTTCGGGAATCGAACCCTTGGTCATATTGGAAAATATTTTTATTTGGATTTCGATTATTTGATGAAGATAATTAAATTAGTTTAATTAAATAGGTGTCTTCGAAACGACACCCATTTTTTTCATGTTCCATTTTATTTTTCAATACCGGGTTCCATTCCCAAACAAAGAACGAGGTTTTTTTTTTAAATCTATGTAGGCAGTTTTTATTAATCCTAAAATCGATGGTTCCTAAGAACTGCGAGATGTAAATGTGTCACCCTGTATAAGTGTATAATGATGTTCTTTTTTGTACATCTATTATCCATACACAATTATTACTTTGCTATGTAATGCCTTGCTTTTTTAAATTGTAAAGTTGTAAAATTATTTATAATAATCACTGAAATTTTATTTTGGTTGTTTTCTTTATTAAAACTTTCTACGGGCTGTGGGGTTATTATGACGTATCTGTGCAATTCATTTTACGCTGAGAGTTAAGGACAGAGTTATGGAACTGGTATAGCTCTGTCCTTTACGCTCACCGTAAAATGAACTGCAAAGCCATGTCATAATAACCCCCCAGTTCGAATATGTTCCTATCCATAGATCAAGTGGGTGAATATTCGGGCGTTCCAACCGCCGTCATTACTCTCTTTAATACATTGACGAAAATAATGATAACTACCAGCAATTTTTGATGTCAAAATCAGCGGACCCGGGGGTAGTATCCATTCCATTTAAAAAAACAAGAAAGTTATTGAGTTTATATTGAATAATATGCGAAAACAATAATGACGGCGGTTGAAACGCTAAATATTTACCCAAGTAGTTACGTATTATATGAGTGAAGGTTGTCATGTAAAATAAAATTTGACGTGTATTGCAATGTAGCTATGCAATAATTATAACGACTGAATAGATTACTACGTAATTCTGGGGTCCTAGTGAAAACGTGTATAAGACGACTTAACTCGTAATAAAAATGTGTAAGTATACTAGACCTAAACCATTTTTCACTTAAGAAGACTTATACGCCTATTGACAAGGACCCCAGAATTATGTTTAAAAGGCATTGGGTAAATTTGTTTGAAGCATATTGTCATTTTTTTTTCAGCGGCTACGGATGATTTTTACACAGTTATTTAGAGGACCTCGAAATACACAAATAGATATAGATAATTTATGGCGTTAAATAATATCGGAGCCAAGATATTTAAGATTTAAGTGTTCTTGGTACTAAAAGTACGCCTAGGTAAGAATATTAAATATCTCGGCTCCGATGCACTTAAAAGTATTACATTACATAACAAAACACGTTTATTTTGAATTATTCTCTGCTCACCTTGAAAATGTATGACTTTTACAAATGACAACACTTTTACCCAAACCCCTTTCAATAGTACCTACCTACATTTCAAAACTTTTCATAACTTTATCGCTGTTTGTTAGTGAGATGAAATTGAAAGGAAGGAGAGGGTTGAACGAAATTTTAACTTTGATTTTGGTATATTGGCCTCTAGCAATTTTGCCGCTTCGTATTTCATTAAGCAGTCAACAGAGAACATCAATACACAAGAAAACATTAAACTATTGCAATTAGACTTTGTGCGTTTGTATTGTGACCTGAACTCATTCTATTATACTTAACATTTAGGACAAGCATTGTGACAAAACTATTTATTTCCAGTTCTTTTTTGTTTGCGGTTGTAAAAAGGTTACAAGGTCTCGTTTCCATTTCAAAAATCTAGGTTAGTTCCAATTAACGTTAAAGTTTCTATTAAAAAAACATTTTTGGTACAAGCTTTTGTTGCCGTTTTTTTTGCTAAATCTTTATGTGCTTATTAAGACCAAACTATTGAGTTCTAACACGGTGGGTCTACGTTAAGTATAGCGAAGATCCTGTCTCCACCTTCCGACTCCATCATCAGATCAGCTCTACATACATACATTAAATCACGCCTGTTTCCCAGAGGGGTAGGCAGAGACCACTTCTTTCCACTTGCTACGATCTTGACAAATTTCTTCCGCTTCTTCCACATTCATACATCGAGTCATGCACGCACGTCGGTTTTGGGTACTTAAGATTCGGCCCTTTTCCAGTATTTCACTGATTTGACTCGAAAAAGTACGCCTAGGGCGGCCCCTTCCGACCCGTCCACTCACTATCGATGTGTATATCTCTTTCGTCAATCTTTTTTCATCCATCCTTTCCAAATGACCGAACCATCGAAGCATGCCCTTTTCAATCTTAGTCAATACATCATCTTTTATTCCACATTTCTCTCTGACTTTTTCATTCCTTACTCTATCAATCAGTTTCACACCACACATACTACGCAAAGAGCGCATTTCAACGGCATTTACACGACTTTTATGCTTGTCCTGCCACACCCAACATTCACTACCATACATCAGGGTAGGGGCCAGCACTCCATTGTGAACAGCCAGTCGGGCTTTTTGTGAAATGCCCTGTCTGCTCACAAAGGAGTACAGGGCCCCATTGATTTGATTCCCCGCATTCACCCTCCTCTCGATATCCTTCTCACACTTACCATCTCTTGTAAACACACTTCCCAGGTACACAAATTCGCTCACTTGTTCTACTAATTCACCATTTATATTAATCACGCACTCAGTCATCTCCTCGTCCTTCTCTATCACCATGACCTTGGTCTTGGCAACATTTACTCTCATCCCCTTTCGCTTAAATCCCTCATTCATCACTGTCACCATCTCCTGCAACTCAAGTACCGATGAGGCAAGTATAATATCAGCTCTTAGATACCATAATATTGCGTCATCACCAGTTTTACATATGTGTTCCAAATATCAGCCCATTCCGTTAACGGGAAGTGGGTCAAATTTAACTTGCAAGATTTCACCCTTACATACATACATGCATACATAGATACATACATTCCAAGTTAAATAAAAGCTTGTAAAAAAGAGAGACGAAGAAAATAACCTAATGAAAAGGAGCAATGAAAACTTTAGTGAAATGGGTTCCGGTTACTGTTAATTACGGCTCATGTAATATGGTGAGTTCGGTTAAACATACTCCTTTTCGGTTCCGTATCAAAATGGTAAAAAAGGAACCCTTATGGTGAGACTTCGTTTAAAATAGCAACTACGAATCTACCGTCCTAAGCAAGAACGCAGTTACTATGATAAAACTCCTGTAGTAATATCAACCTTATAATTAACAGTATATAATGGAATCTGCTTTGGTGATTGAATTAAAGATACTGCTCATTGGCTTAGGGGGCAGAAATGCTATCAACTTGAAATTTGGCATAGTTGTACAACTAACTTGCCCGCACATGTCATGTTTAAAGTAAAAAAAAAAGAAATTCATTTCTATATTGGGGGGTTGAAAAATGAAAGTGGTTTGATTATAGCAAATGGGGTTTCATATAACATATCTTCTAAATATATAAAAGGAGAAACTGACTGACTGACTGACATATCAACGCACAGCCTAAACGGCTAAACGTAGGCACTTGAAATTTGGAAGGGACGTAGCTTAGGTACCGTAGAGGTGCATTAAGAAAGGAATTCCCGAAATTCCCACGGGAACGGGAATTAGCGGGAAAATTATTAACTCAAAAAAAATGTTTTGCCCAACGAAGTGGACACGAGAACAGCTAGTATATTATAAAGCTAAAGAGTTTGTTTGTTTGCTTGAACGCGCTAATCTCAGGAACTACTGATCCGATTTGAAAAATTATTTCAGTGTTACATAGCCCATTTATCGAGGAAGGCTATAGGCTATAATCATATAAACGGAAGCGAAGCGAGGGCGGGTCGCTAGACAATAGATAAAACGGCGGTCATCATAACCGCAAAAGCAGTAACTTTTACAGCCGTATGTCCTAATAAATGCGCAAGAACGGATTGTGAATGAAATTGGCAGCAGTTAACGATAGTTTTATTACTCGTTATGGTCCCCATGGGCATTTAACTGTGGCAGTGATTCCCAAATGGTGGTTCACAAACCACAGAACCAGGTTCTGATGCGAGGTCCAAACATAATTAGCCTATTAAAAGGGTTCAAATAGTTGGAGATTTTGAAAGTAATTTAATTTGGATAAGTAAATAATAACTTCCATAATTTAATTTAAATTAATATCTCTCACTTTTTACAAATTTTTATGGTCATTTTATAACAAATGTTTGGTGGAACAAAGCAACTTCTTACACCTAAATTAGAGAAATCACCTTACGCTATATTAAAGTGCGCTTACACCGGCAATTTATAGCCAGCAGTAATCACTGTCTTGCTCTAATTTTGTGTAATAGAATGAGACATCCGTAACTGTTGTGTGCACCTTTATTTTCTTCTCTACAAAATGCTTTTTAATTTTGTTTTCTACTGTGCAGGTAATAAAAAACCGTCTTTATTTTTAATTACAAACGACTATTTTAATGTCAACAAATTGGTACGTTAAAAATTTGTTTTTTGAAACTTCCCATCAAAACAATCAAAATGGTTCTTGGCTCTAAAAAGATTGGGAACCATGGGAACGGCTCCAGACTGTGCCATAAAATATTAATAAAAGGGGAAATAGTTAAGGAATATTTGGGCGCGGTCGTTTCGATAATAATATATAAATTCCTTTGATATCTTAGCTCGGGTTCACGCTCAATATATTTATTTATAAATCTATCTGTATCCCTGAAATAACAATATGAAATATGTGTGATTTTTTTTATTCGTATTTCTTAACAAAGTATGATAATACTGTTAAAAATATCTCCAAGAGTGAAATTAACGCTTGAGAGTCAAAAATCGGTCCCCAGAGCTATTTTAACGACGCAATGTACTTCTACTCGCATACCTTTGCTCAGTTGGATGAGTGCTGGATCAATGTAAATCAGCCATAATACTTCACTAGTATGCTATATGAATATAAATTATACTCGTAAGGCCCAGTGTGAATAGTATGTACAAAATCGAGGCAAATTAATTTGAACTGTGATACTATAAAAATAAGGTTTATTTTCCTATCTCCATAAACTGAAAATGGTACTATCGAACGAACGATATTCAACTTTATTACCTTAATAGTAACTCCCCGTTTGTAGTATAGTGGATGTAACGAGGTTAAAGATATTATTGGGGGGGGGGGGGCTTTGTGTGCCACTTCCACCATTGCTGATCTTTTGTGACCGCCCTTTGTTTAGAGTTCACCGCAAAGGCCCGTTGCGTCCAGGAATTTCCAGATGCTTTGGGCAGTGAGGAGTTGTATCTCTTCTCCATGATATGTCGCCCTAGGTAGATACTTGTACTTCGCATTAGTGGTCCGCAAGAACAGAGGATGTGCATAGCTGTCTCCTCTGTTTCCTGACAGAACCTGCATGTCGCTTGTTGTTTCATTCCCATTAGGGACAAGTCGTTCATTGAATACAAAACGGACACAATCCGAAATGAGTCAGTGTTAGATTTTAAAATTAGAAGCGGTTGGAATACGATTTTTAATGGATGAGCAAATTATTTTGGAATGTGTCCTTTTTGTATTCAATGAGCGAAGTGTCTGTTCAATTTGCAGTGTCCAGATAGGATCCTAGTCACTGCACAAGTCTTTTCTCGTTTGAGTTTTAGAAATTCCTTCGAGAACTTGCTTTTGAACCCTGTAATTAATGATTTCGACAGGTTAAAGGTATACATATAAGGCTGCATTTCCACCAGAGCTGTGCGAGGTAGACGAGCTGTGTTGCGAGTTGCGAGGAACAATCCACCAATAGGATTCTTTTGTTTTACTATCCTTACTATCCAGTTTAGAAAAAAATATATATTAGAAACCACAATATGATTTTTGAAGACCTATCCATAGATAACCCAAACGAATGGGTATGACCGAAAAAAAAAATTTTAGTTTCAGTTCTAAGTATGGGGAAACCCCTGAAATTTATTGTTTTTTCCTATTTTTGTGTGAAAATCGTAATGCGGTTTACAGAATACATCTACTTACCAAGTTTCAACAGTATAGTTCTTATAGTTTCGGAAAAAAGTAGCTGTGACAAACGGACGGACAGACAGACAGACAGACAGACAGACATGACAAATCCATAAGGGTCCCGTTTTGTGTCATTTGGCTACGGAACCCTAAAAATAAACTATTGTCTGCAAGATAGAAAAAAAAATTATCACACGACTGAAGATCGAAGTGTTCGTTTATGGTAGCGCATACACCACGTAAGCTTATTTACACCCAATTAAAATACTGACCATAATATTTTAAATCCTGTCATTGTCATTACTTTTCATTTAATGTTCAGTTAGATGTTTAAAAGGGGACTTGACAGAAGCACGTTGAACTAACCCCATGTGCTTCTGTTCATGTATGTATGTATGTAAACATTTTATTGCATACAAACAATTGCAAAGACATGTTTGCATCATTCAAAATAATTTATATAGGCGAACTTATCCTATATGGGATCTCTTCCAGTTAACCTTGGAGTAGAATAAGCAAGGATATTGCCGAAGAATAGACAAATTAACAGAATTTCAGAAAATAACAAATAGTACATACAATAGAGAAACTGAAAGAAAACAAAAGATTTTCTTTAATAAGATACATACAACGATAAATTATAATATACCAATATAATATAGGTACTACCACACAAACGCAAACAGCAGTTAAAACCTACAACAGACGTAAGGATCAAAACTTAGACTCATCCTGGTGATTTAGCCACAACTTCCTTAATTTTTCCTTCAATTAACCAACAGATCTAGATTGCTTCAAGCACACAAAATTAAAAACTCTTCAAAATGATTAATTTGTCTTCGCGTGTGACATGTTTCTCTAAAGACCATTATAATTGTCTGAAACTCGACATTGAGAATACACCTTACTAAAACCAGAAGTGAAAGTCACTCCTCGTAACTAAGAAACAAAAAATTAAATGCTCTGAACTGTGCTTTACATTTCATTAGGGTATATACATAAGACAGACAGCCGAGAAATTTCCAAGTTTGAAAATCTAGACAGTAATGTATGATACCAATTTGTTTCCTCACCAATTTTCTGAATGTAACTAACCTTTCTCGCAAAATTAAACCTTCATATAAAATCCAATATACGGCTCTTAAAAGACGTGTGTACACTGCTTCGAAACTTAGTACAGTCACCAGAAATAATATAGGGTAAAGTGGTCAGCCAGAGACCAGTGTCAACCTTAAATGAGTGCGAAGAGTAGGAAATATATCTTTCGTACTCTTCCCACTCACAGGTCTCTCTCTGACCACTGGTGACTTTACACTACCGTAAAACGGGGCTATTTGGGAATCACCAGGCTATTTGAAACACAATATATTTTTTGTTATGGCTATGATAGAACTGAAAACTTTGTCTGACAATAAGTTTTACAGTTCTATCATAGCCATGACAAAAAAAAACAACTAAAAGCTTATGATTACTTTGTTCCAAATAGCGTCGTGATTCCCCAAATTTATCCAACACTTGGATCAAAAATATCGGACACGTCTTTATTACTAAGTTTATGAAAGCGTGGTAGATATTTTTGATAGCAATATAATTATCACAATTATAATCACACACATCTTACCTTGCTCCAAACTATATGCTTTAAGCTTGAACTATGGGTACTATACAACGATAAACTTACTAAAGATAAATTTGTGAACGAATATCGATCTATTGAAACGAAACACGTACGAGATATAACTCCGCAGGAAAGTACATAATTTCAAATTAATCAGAATCCTGAATTTTAGAACCGAATTATGACTACGGTAATTATAAGCATAACATGGCATGTTACGCTGGAGCTATTTTACATTACATTTATAATATTAATTACTATACGTTGGTTAGAGGTAAGGTTTAGTATTTTTCGGAAAAGTAAAAATGCAGACAATTGGATCTTCGGAAAAGAAAAAGGAATTTTTGGGTGTTCCCATAGTTATAGTATCGATATTTTTCAAAACGTTATGAAGGTCTGGGTAGTGATTCTGTTAACAACGCCGGTCGTGCGGACGACTGTCGAGTGATATCCAAGCGGCGAGATTAAGTAGTCCCGTCAGTGCGAACAAAACACATTGTAGCGCGTGCATTTTCAATTTAGCAGCACGATGGGTCGAACGTATAAGGCTGCTTAATTGAAAATGCACGCGCTACAATGTGTTTTGTTCGCACTGACGGGACTACTTAATCTTGCCGCTTGGATATCACTCGACAGTCCGCACGACCGGCGTTGTTTACAGAATCACTACCCTGAACTCGCGACCGCTAGCTTCGTAAGGTCGGGTTCGGTAGGGTCTCCAGTCGCCTTATCTTATCTTATCCTATCTTACAGATGGGCCCTTTCGGATACACTTCGACTCCTTTAGGATCTTTTGCGCAAGTGCAGTTTTCCTCAGGGTGTTTTTCCTTCACCGTAACAGCAACGGGTACTACGTAAATTAGAGAAACTCATTGGTACTTAGTGACCACGGGGGTTCGAATTCGGTACCTTACGATCTCGAGTCCATTAAGACACTTAAATCCATATATGCCCAAAAGAATTTTTGGTCTCAAAGGGTACTAATGAAGACTTTAATTGAAGATGTTTGTGTTTTTTAATGGATCGAAAACGACCCATTCGGCACATATGGGTTAGTCTAGGCATGACGCTCTAAACCCGTCATCAAAGTTGGACTTTTATTGCTGGCAACTGTACAAACGGTGAGAAATTAAATAACGTAAGTTCCACCTGCTGGAGCTTTGCCAAGCTTATTTAATTTCGTTATGATTTCCACGATAAAGTACAATTTGAAAGCTTTCATCGTAACCGCAGATGTTGCTGGCGTAAATAGAAATCGCTTTCGTGAACTGAGTTAAAATTGTTGAAATAAATGCAACATTCAAAATATTGCAGTAGTTTAGATTAAAATTACTTCTGAGTCGTTTAAACTCTATTTAATTACAACTAAACAACTTTTACAAAGAAAATGATCTAAGAAAAGCTAATCCCTCGTTCTTTTTCTCCTTTCCCGGTAGATAACCGGTCACGGCAAATGACTGTGTGATAAAAAAAAAACATGGAAATATCACACCAATTGACCTAGTCACAAACTAAGCTCAAGGCTTGTACTATGGGTACTAGACAACGATATAAATACTTATATAGAGAAATATATACTTAAATATATTGGAAACATCCATGACTCAGGAACAAATATTCGCGCTCATCACACTAATATCTGCCCTTACCGGGATTTGAACCCAGGACCGCTAGGTTCGTAGGCAGGCTCACTATCAACTAGGCCAGCGCGTCTTCGAGTTTTTTTTTTCTGCGTCGTAGGTGTTTTCTACGTATTTAATTATGTATGTATCTATGTATGTTTATTATTACCTAGAACCCATAGTACAGTCAACAGCATAACATTTCTGTACCTTGTCGCTTTCAATCGTTTCTCAATTTTGTATGACATTTCAAACACGACGTTAAAGTACATAAATGATCACTTATTTATGCTGTTGACTGTACAAACCTAGAGCTTAGTTTGGGACTTGCTCAATTCATCTCAAGTTGAGTTTTACTCAAGCATGATTACACGTGCATAAAAGAATAACATTCCTTTTTAATGGGGGTAAAGCATGGGAAGCGGAGATTATTTGTCAAGACCGGCAACGCACCTGAGACCCCTTTAGTATTGCGGGTTTTCTTGGAAAGAGGTGATTTTTTACCGCCATGTATCCTGCCTTGCTACAAAAAAGAGAGGATTACTTATACTGTAGGTACTTGTTGGAAAAAAGGGCGTATGTCTCATAGAATCACGTATGTATTAGTGACTTTATTTCTTAAGGTGAGGGGTTAAGTTTGCTTTGACTATCGAATTGCACATGCGTCCTTTTTATTAAGATGGGCAGTATAAAGCTTTTAAAGTTAAGAAAGTGACAGTGGGGGGCGCTGGTGGTTACAAATTATCCCGACATATTGTATTTTAATGGACTGTATTTATTTAATAATATCTTTAATTATAGGCTTTATTAAATAAGCAATTAAGTGCAAAGAAGTAGTACATTACTATGGAGGCCGGGAAGTAGGAGGCTGCCGGTCGAGTGATAAAGATGACCGAGCGAAGCGAGCCCGGATAGTTACGAGGCTGGCAACCCCTTTTCACGGCGAGGTACCCCAACAAACATTTAGGTGTCAATTAGAGCTTGTTTTAGAACTTAACGAGTTATTAAGGTTCTATAGCAGCAACATTTATAACTTTTGGCGACATAAGAGCGTAGATAAGCAAAATCTATCACTTAAAGTTATACAACAGATTTATAAGGGCGAGCTTAAAGGCTTAAGACATAGAGCAGCGATTTTTAACTCTACAATACGGGCAAAGCATCTTGTGTTATAGCTTTAAGTGAATTTTACCACTATAAGATCTAAATAAGAAGTAATAATTGACTACAACCTCCCAAAGTGCTATACAAGTGATAATAAGCTCTCGACAAGAACCAAGAGTTGCACAAAAGCATTAATTACCTCTATAAGCTCTACAACGGTGCTCATAAACTCTTTTATAGCACCAAATGCCTAAAGAGGTACAAACCTCTCTTGTATTACTTAAAGCCATATAGTAGAAATATTTTTCGCTATTATAGAACTTCTAGTGCTTAATGTCACTTCTGTATACCTTTAGGTAGAGTAATAGAGCTTAATACCCCTTATTTGATCACCATATTGTTTAGGTTAGGAATTGATCTGATCAAGGTTAGAAAAACAAAAGGAAACACGGTTTAATTTAAGTATTTTGCTTTATTGTGTTGTAATACTAGTTGCACGATACCTCAAAAACAGTATAGATAACGTTTTATTAGATTATTCTAAAAGTTTAATGTCACTCCATATTTAGTAAAATATTCTTCTCAATAAATAGAGAACAGACACAGGGCGCTTAAATTATTTGTTAATAATACATATGCTTATTCACAGTGTATTTGCCTTCGCAGTAAAAAGTCCTCGTTGGTATATATCACTTTCACCAGATCACTTTTACAAATACGCCATTCGTGATGGATCCGACAATATTGACATATTAAGTAATGTTGACGAAATAAAAAAAGTACCTGATCTTATTAGATGTTAAAAATCTCTTAGAACCTGAGGCCGTTTTTTATAACCTTTGTGGATCTATACTAGAACTGAAAGCGTTAATAATCACCTATTTGCCACCCTCTTAACACTTAAAGATATAGTGAGCGACATCGTAGTTCTACTGTACCGCTTAAGGAGTTAGTATTCACTTATTTGCAGCCTTCTTAGCACCTAAAGAGTTAATGAGCGTTATTTCACTCTATTGTACCACTAAAGGAGTTAGTTTTCTCCTATTTACCACCTTTCTATCCCTTGTAGTTCCAGTTATCGCTATTATAGCTCTCTTATAGCTCTATTATACCTCTCATTCCATTCCTTAACTCTGCTTTACCGCCCTTAAAGAACCTAAGGTGATTAAAAAGTGTGCCCAATTCGGGGGTATAGGAGAGTTATAGCGCGCTCTAACTCCAAATCGTAACACTTATTTATAGCCTTAGGATCTAGTTAGCGCTCTTATAGAGTTCCTATAACTCTTTTCTTAGCGCCTACGTGTTACTTGGGACGTACCTATAGTGCTTTTCTCAAACATATGCAATGAAATAAAAATACATCAATCAAAAAAGTAAATTGATATAATGTCCACCCTAGGGAAGAAACATTTTGACACACGATATACGCAACCGTACAGGGCCCGCTAGAATACAGAAAGTATTCTAAATTACATACATAGGTACATACATAAACTCACGCCTTTATTCCCAGAGTGGGGTAGGCAGAGCTACAGAATTTCCAACAACTATAAAAACTTGTTGATAATTCTGTAACCACATTTTGCACACTTAGGCGAAGATGTTTACCAGTGTATTAGTGACAGGTTGCAAGCCCATCGCCTAACAGTACTACACGCCTTTATTACCTTAGTCGGCTTTTACGACATCCACGGGAAGACTTGGAGTGGCACTATTCTAATCCGGCAACCACACGGGGACAAATAAATTAACATCTCCAAAATTGTTTCAATTGAGCCAGCCTAGACATCATTAGTACAGTACTCACAATACCCCAATCACAAATGATCTGTACCCCTTTGTTTACGTAATTATACTTTTTCTACAAAAAATCCTCTGTGAAATCCAGTTTGATAATTTATGTAGCTGCACACTTTTGTACCTTGTCGGCTTAACACCTTTGAAAGATTAGTGCAGTAGTTCAAACATGACGTTAGGACTGCTTTAGACTTGGCTAAATTCAGTGGGCTGAATGAAAAAGACTCTAAAAAAACTGCTGTGACATGTAGACTTACATAAGGGTTCTTTTTTATCATTTTTGTACGGAACCCTAAAAAGACAAGTTTAGTGTAACTAAAGGCAGTTAGCATATTCGTCAAGCTAATTAAACAATGTAAACCAACACTGCCAGTCTAAATTGGTCAGCACACTAAATTTAGCATGGTGTAAAGCGATTTAGACAATAGACGCTCTCAAGTGCTTGTCGCTCGTGACGGAGTGTATATCTAAGTGTGGAGTGAGCGCGATCGCGTACACTATGGCAACTAAAGAAAAAAAGGTTAAGCTTATCTATACTAATATTATAAAGCTGAAGAGTTTGTTTGTTTGTTTGCTTGAACGCTCTAATCTCAGGAACTACTGGTCCCATTTGAAAAATCATTTCAGTGTTAGATAGCCCATTTATTAGATGTGTAATTGTTGTTGTTATAATTATTTTTCATTTTTGTATTCTTTGATTATTAGTATTTATGTTTGACGATCTCAATGTAATTTCGTATTTTTTGACATGCACTGCAACTAATATAGTAATATTACATTGATGAATAAATAAACTAAACTAAACTAAACATTTATCGAGGAAGGTAAAAAGCTTAATATCATACTCACATACACCGAAACGAAGCGAGGGCGAGTCGCTAGTATATTTATACTTATTTAGAATTTTTCAAATCTGACTAGTAGTTCCTGAGATTAGCGCGTTCAAGCAAACAAACAAACCAACTCTTCAGCTTTATAATATTAGTAAAGATAAGGAAATGCCCTTTTTGTGGGATAAGAAGCATAAGGATTATAAAAGTAAGGATTGCTGGTATGAAAGCAATAGAGCCCTTTGCGAAATGTTTTTTGGCGAGCCCTATTCTTTGGTGTTTTGAAGGAGCCATTGTGCACGTCCACTGCGCTCGATTTTTCGTCCGTAGTGAATTAACACGCTAACAAGATCGGGTGTAACGAGGATGCTCTTATCCCCTCCACGCTGCCTAAAGGGGTTTTGGTAAGAGTGTTATTATTTGAAAACGTCATAAATTTTCAAGGTGAGCGGCCATTAGTAAAAGTGGTAAATTATGATAGAATTATTAAATTTTTTTATGGAATGTAATACGAGTACTCTTAAGTGCATCGGAGCAGAGATATTTTAATATTCATAGCGTATTTTAAGTTCCAAAAACTGAATACCTAGTTAAATCTTTAATATCTTCTCTCCAATATCATTTAACGCCATAAATAATATATATCTATGTGTATTTAAATATCCACTAAATAACTATGTAAAAATCATCCGTCGCCATTTTCTCCATACAAACTTACCCAATTCCCTTTAGCACGCTGAATTTTGCCAAGTGTAAAGCCCGCTTTAAAGTGACAAAGCTAGTGCAGCAGAGCTACACTCAAGAGCAATGAAATCAGGTCACTTTGTATAGGATTTAACTTATAAACTGACCCGATTTCATTTCTTTTGAGTGTACTACAAGGCCGACCGTACTCATCTGTAGAGAAGTGCTGTACAAAATTTCCGGCGGCTTGCATAATGAATGAGCTAACCCTTACCGAGGCTGAGCTGAGGTACGCGTTGATAAGTGTGAGGTCATTAATGAGGGGAAAAGGTACAGCGGCCGAGATAGGGTTGAAGGTGTGATAAATTTACAGTTTTATAATGAGAATATTACGGAGTTAAAGAAAAGCATGTACCGTTATAAAACGGTTTTATTCAGAGCTGTTTCGCTATACAGTGTGAAATATGAGACGTAATCAGAATTAGCTTGGTGACTAGATGGAATAATAGTATAAAAATGGTAAGATATAATAAAAGCTTTTGTGAGGACAATTGGCTAATAGTACAGGTGTCCACATTGAACTTAACAATGTAATTTAAAACACATAAAATTAGTCTCAATATTAATTTGGTTTTAATATACGTAATTAGGATGTCATTGTATTCAAATCAATATTCACTAAAACACCAAGACTGATATCCGGAATGACCGTAACCGTAACAATGCTATAATAATTATTAAAGAACTGTTGTCCAACGCTCATTATAGAATGGTTTTCCCGCTCCTTATTCCATTAACGATATTAAAATTAGCGGTTTACAGTACGTAAGTAGAAAAAACTATTATACGTGACTACCCACCAAGAGTTTTATTTTATTCGGTAAAACCACATTGTTTTTGACATGTTACCGTATTATTTACGTTATTAGAGCTCTGATTTACTTGACAGTAGTAGCGACCTTGTGAAAAACATTACGATAACATAACAAACGTTTATACCCACGTCATCATAATAGCACCGCAGTAATAATATAGCCTCCTCAGTGAAAGCATTTTTTAAATCGGTTAAGTCCAGAGAATTCAAAAGCTTTAAATACACAAGTTTTATACATATTTATTTTTTTATTTACCATAATATCTTAGTTAGTAATCTATTCAATTATGTGTAAAATGCAATTGTAATTTACAATCAATACGCTTGTTCACATGAAAAAAAAAGAACTTCATAATAATTTTAGTAATTTTATTGTTGGATCCGTTTTGCAGACTGTGCTACAGAAGCATTATGAGTAATGCTTTAATGAAACGTATTCAAGTATTAATGACAGTTTCTTTCTGAGACCTGTAGATTACAAGGCTTAATAAATTTAAAAATGCGAGGTGTCGTTGGATTAATCTTTATTTAACGACTGTCATATTAAACTATGTAATATTTTAACCATTGAGTCTTAAATTCTGAGGACCTTTACGCTTTTTTCGTTACGAATAAGCTACGACTTGTTCACCAAATTCCTTGTATTTTCTTACTACTAATGCTTCAGGGGAAAATTCATTGGATTGTCAATTATGAAGTACTTAGTAACTATTTTACCAAACGATGTTAACCACTTAACAGACGTTTAGAGCGTTTACAGCTGACAAAATGTATGAACTAACAATCAATTAATAATTAAAAACCACATTACATTCTTTTTTAAAAAAGGGCCCTGTGGCATTGTCCCGAAGATGCTGGCAGCATTTCCTCGCTGGATTGTTAAACTTATACGTTGAGCGAGGAAACTGCCAGCTCTTCGATCTCCCATGACGTCAATGAGCCTCTTCGAAATTTCTTTGAAGAGACTTTGAGCGCTAGGACTCCTCAAACCAAGGATCTCGACGCCGAATGGAACAAACATAAATTCTGGGCAAAGACCATTATATTTTCCTACCTTTATGCTTTCGGCTGCTTCAGCTGCCGCACCAGCCCTATTAGAGGTCCGGTGGAGATATGATGGCGCTAGCGTGTCTACGCAGGTTGCATCCCGAACTAGCATCCATCCCATATTCCACGGCACCAAGGACATTTCTTCAGGTCTCTTGCCATCATTGCTACAAATGCCGGTCGGCTCTAAAAGTGCCGGCACCTTTATTGAGGCAAGAGACCGATGAATGGTGTCATTTAGTGCGTTGTGTCTGGAAAAGCTGCCAGCACTTCTCTGGCAATAATCATAATTTAATATTGTTTAGTGAATTTGGTACTTAAACTCGTTCATCTTCTAGCTAATGAGATAGGATCCGATTTTGAAGGAGTATTATAGTACATTGTGTATTAAGGGTGGTAAAGAAAGAATTACAAACGAGAGTCTGTTAGAAGCCCGAAGCCGAAGGCTGAGGGCTTTAATGACTCGAGCTTTGTATTTCCTTTACCACCCGTGTAACATACAATGTTTTTCATCACAATTGCGAGGAAATGAAATAAAATCAGACAAAAGATCATATTTTTAACTTATTAGCGGCAGACTACGTCATTGTCTGTGACTTACCACAGATAATGTCAAACGTGTTCGGAGTCCGATTCTAGTGACATATGAGATCAATAGTTTATTATGCGAGATTGTTAGGAAATAGTATTCAACTGACATTTCATCTCGAATGAAACTTCATATCGAATGGCACAAGAATTGGGGTCCTGACGTATTGTGATAGTTCGAGTCCACGTATAATATTTAAAAAAAAAGCTATTACGCACTTAAGTAACGTAATGGTAAAAAAAAGGCCCGCGGGTATTATTTTGGATTTACGGTCGATTTTTCTAGCATGTTAGGACACTATTTACGAGCAAGTGTGATGAAAAGTAAATAAATACCCTGGGTTTCAAAACAACGCGTTCTTAATTGTATTGATTAAAAAAACCGGTCAAGTTTGATTCGGACTGGCGCACCAAGGGTTCCGTACCACCGCAAAAATGACATGGTTTTTTTAAATTTTAAAATCAGCATGAGCCAAACTCACGCTTGACTGGTTTTTAGTATTTGTTGTTTCTTTAGGGATTTTACTATAATTTTACTAAATTTTACGATAATTGTTTTATTGTTTTCAGGAACAGCAAACAAAAATACGTGTTTTTTTTTATTATAGTCTTATTATTTCACTTTTTTGTTAGTAAATCCGCCGTAATAAACATTCTCTGAAAAAAAATCAAGCCGCTATCTACTACAGTTCAACAGCTCTTTAAAGTTCGGACGGACGGTCAGCATAGCCGTATTAAAAGGGTTCCTATGGGTATGGAACCCTAAAAACAAAGTACTATCAGCCCAATGGAACCCTGACCCACCATAGAACGGTGTCACAGTGACATGACAAAACAATTTGTTTGACACTTCTTATGACTTGAATCATAACGTCTCTGTGACACAGTTCTATGGTGGGTCAAGGTTCCAATGGTCTGATAGTACATTTTATATTTTTTATGGTTTTCAGAAATGATATTTCATAAAAGATCTGAAGCAATAAAATTGTACGACATCTTAGTCTAAGAGAGCCAATAATCTGTCAGAAAGGTCATGGTTATTTGATTAGGAATCTATTGCTGATGTACGGTTGTGACGTGCATCTTCAATAGAAAGGAAAGCTAGGAAATAATACACTTCGCTACGGTATAAGTTATGAGAGACAGCGATTTTATCACACTTAGCAATCTCTGCCAAAATACATCCATAGAACATACGCTTAATGAAACAAATACATAAATAAATGTTTCCTATTCTATTCTTTCCCAAAGGATCTGTATAAGAGATTCTAGCGATTTTAAAAAATACCGTTGAATTGCAAGTCGGACTCTCACTCTAAGGGTTCCGTACCACCGCAGAGTAGGTATTATTGTATTCAGATTTGAATTCACACTTTACCACTTTGTAGTAGGGTAAAGTCGCTAGTGGTCAGGCAGAGACCTATAGTCTGCCCCTGCCTATACTTTGTATGAATGGGAAGAGTACGAATGACCCACTGTCCTAGGTCGATTACTGGTCTCTGGCTGACATCTGGTGACTTTACCCTATTTGTTGTTTTTTTCGGGATTTTACTATAATCATACCAAATTCGCCGCTTCTGTGACGACGTTAAAAAAAACCATATGTGTACATACATACACAAACATACATACAATCCCTTTATCAATCGGTATTCTAGACGTTAATAACTCAGTATTAAATCCAATTTTAAATTTAAGTTATGTTCAGCCAAAATCATTAATGGTAAGATCCTACGTCTAATATTGTTATCCTCTTGCGCGTAAAAGGAGCAATCTCAATATGACGACAATGAACACACCAAGAGCGCGTTATTCAAACCAGATCATAGCAATATCGCTACTAGAAATAAATATAATAAACGAAAGCTGTGTAAAAAAGGAGTGATATTTCGCTTTGCGTCTTTAACTCGGACCCAAACCTGAAGCTACAAGAAAATCCTTTTGTCCCCAACTATCCCAGATTTGTCAGAAATATGATTTGTATTGAAACGATGCTGCATTGTGTTATGATAGCCTGATCATGAATATAGGAAGGCTTCATGATATCAATTTTTAGCCAGTATGGCTTCAATCATATCCCTCCCAAGCACTGGTACTTTCCTTGACTCTAACACACTTCTAGGTACTTTCAGTTTGTCTTCGCCTCGGAGTCCCGGTCTGCTGAACTGCCCCTGCGGAAGTGACGTCGATGGCTAGGACATCACGGACTTTCATGCCACCGAAGTGCTGGCCGCTTCTTAAGACACGCCGCACTGAATAACACCATCCTTCGGTCTCTTGCCTCAACCAGAGTCGACCGGCATCTCGGCAAGATAACTGTTGGCATGTCTTTGTTTCCTTGGAATAAGGGCGGGTGCTAGCTTTGGATGCAACCAGCGGGGCTAGACATTTAAGTGACATAATGACAATAATGGTTGTCATTGTGGCAGAGATGTAATTTTCCGTTCAATGTTGATTTTCAGCTGTTTTTATTCAACTACATACATTAAATCACGCCTGTTTCCCAGAGGGGTAGGCAGAGACCACTTCTTTCCACTTGCTACGATCTTGACAAATTTCTTTCGCTTCTTCCACATTCATACATCGAGTCATGCACGCACGTCGGTTTCGGGTACTTAAGATTCGGCCCTTTTCCAGTATTTCACCGATTTGACTTTTTGATTTTATTCAACTAATTGTATAATAAAGAAGGTTATTAGTCCCGACTAGCGTGAACGACGGCCGTGACCTTCTCCAATAAGTCGTTGGCTTGTAGGATAATTGTCGGTACGGCCTTTTTGTGTAAAATAAATCAATACATGATTCATTCTGTAACTGTAGTATTGTACAAATATTTGAATAGGCAGATCATTTTGTTTATTGAAAAAGTGAAACTGGACCAAGGATTTTGCTGCGTGACCAACGATTCGAAAAGTGTTTGAGTTTTGTTATGTGAATGAGATTTTTTATAACAACGGTAAATTTAACAAACTGTTGAACCGTGCGTAATTGAAAAAAAAACATTATGTCAAAAATTCAACCATTAATAATTAATTATATTTATAATGGTAATTCTTTGGGCACCCGTATTTCCAGATAAATCCACTCCATGTTGTAAATACCAAACCAACCCAGCTGAACCATAGGGTGCATGTTCTACCTTATACAAAGCTCAGAATATAGGTGTATGAATGAAAAAGCACTTTTGAACGTAAAAACATAATTGTGTGCTGTCCAATGCTGATCGTTACTTTTTCGGTTTTCTCGATTATTATCACTATGAATAAAAATCTGTCTTCTGCGATGTAATTCATACAGGTTTTCTATACAAGGATCATCGTGAAAAACCTGCGAATATTTATAAAGCAATTTAAGTTTGTGTGAAGTCTCCTATCAATTACAAAATTGGCTTAGACAATTTGCTGTAATAATACAGTAACTTGGCTGAGGCTTTTAGCATTGCTGATACCAGTAGGTATGTGGAGACTCCTTTAAAATACTATTTTAAAAGAAGTCAACATTGACCCCACATAGCTTTTATGTTTGAACTTCTGAATATATCGTCACGTAACGTCCATCATAAACCAACTGAATATTTGCACCCGCCTTAAGGTAAAGCTCTTTCGGAGAGCACTTTCCTTCTTCTGCCGCGTGGTGCGTCGGTAGCCCAACAACCTGGAGTAATTTATACAGGTTAGCCGCAAGAGGGAAGAAGGAGAAGAAAAGGAAGGGCACCAACCCGCTGGACTGACTTACTGGGAGCCCTTAACTGTGACACCCATTCAGCACTTCATTAGACTCAACAAAGAGCAACCTGGAGTACTCTATCTAAAAGAGCCACTTATGGGTGTCTCGACTCTCAGCCATGAGAAATCGACGGTGCATTGTTGCTTAAAGATGCTCAATTAATCGTTTTTTAAATTTGTTTCAGAGTTATGTCAATAAGAAGGTTCTTAGTTTAAAGATTTCTTCGTTCTTATTAAATAATTCTGTTTGCTGGTTGTACTAAAGTATATATTTTTCTAGCCTATTTTTGTGTCCCAGTGCTGGACAAAGGCCTCCCCTCTGTTTCGCCACTCGTCCCTATGCAGGGCGCACTCTTGCCAATCCCTCGCAAACGACTCTAGGTCGTCTCTCCATCTCCTTCTGAGTCTACCTCTGCCACGATGTCCGTCGCGTGGAAACCAATGGGTGGTATTTTTGGCCCATCTCTCATCGCGCATGCGCAGATATAAAGTTAAAGTGTACTAAAATTACGTGAGGTAAATTTTCCGTCAGCAATTAGGCAATCCCATGGTCATCAAAAGGATCCATTATCGATGGATTATGATCGCTTGTTCAGGCCCCTATTTCCCCGTCGATGACAACCATTGTAAAGTTAACAAAATCCTGCATCAAAGCGATTCAAATAAGCTGCGCAATGTACACTAAAATTTCTCCTGCCACGTGTCATTATCAGAATGGCGAAATAGGGGGTAGGTGAAAGATGTAGCCCGACCAGAAAAGAGTTAACCGGATGAAGTATACTGCGGCTTTATTTTATTAACTAAGCTAATTGTATTCTCATTAGAGATATAAGTACTAGTGTAAATACAGCTTTAGTCCACCGGAACTCTTAGAGACTAATACGGCTACAGGAGTTGGCCAGACTAATGTAATTACTAAGCCGGATCTTTTTCAGACAGTTTACTAATGTGTTGCAGAATTTTCATATTGTTTAGTAGGGTAAGTAGGAAAGTGAGAGATCTAGGATATTTTTAATATATTTTAGTAGAGTATATAGAATAACGAAATGCAACACACGATTCTTTGACCACTTATCTTTATTAATATACAATATCAAATAACTTCATGAAACAGCCATTAAAACACCGATTTTCGTTATCATTAAACACATTATTATAATTATTTTGATGAACATTGATATAAAATAGTATTGTTGTGGAAACAAAACATTGATTTGACCAAGAAGTTGAAAAAAAGGTTACCTGACATATCGTCCCTATACTTTCTCAACTACGTATCTCATCAAAATATTAGAGAGAAAGTAATCTTTATTATTTAGAGAACATGAGTGTTTTTCTTATCTAGCTACTCGATCAGATACGGCATTGAGAAAGTAAACGGACGATAGAGACATTTCAAAGACAATTTGCGACTCGTTCCTTTTTCAAACTTGCTTATGAAAAATTGGCACTAAAAACGCCACCGCCATGCTTTACTTTGAGAACGCTTGTAAGTATGGGAAAGCGACACACCGCGCCGCCTCCGCTATGAGCGAGTTTGCGGCTTTAAGGCCCGTATTAATAAACTCATCTTGGCTGAGATTCACGTCACAAGATACGTCAAAGTAAACGTCAAACCATAGAGCACTGCGTTTTGACTCATCCCGAGACGAGCGTTAGAGTTGAGATTAGTTTATTAATACGGCCCTAAGACAGACTAAGTAAATTTGAAGTCATTCGTTAACCCTCGTATTTTTTGAATTGACGGATCAGGGGGGCGCATGAGTGCAAATAGTGGGAATTATATCTTTCGTGCTCTTCCCACTCGTACAAAGTATAGGCAAAAGCCAACTTCAGGTCTCTGCCTGACCATTCGTGACTTTACCCTTGATAAAAAAATCTGTTCTCGGAAATAATGCATTAAGGTAAGGAGGTTAGGTTTTTGAAAACAATTTAGAGCTTTAAATGTGGCTCTGAAAAATACAAAAATTACACACTACAACAATAAATACATTTGGCCACTATGACGTTAAAATTTGAAATGCGGTGGTGATTCCTTTTTGATCAGGTATATTTTTATAAAATTTTATTTTCCGTCATTTTTAAGATTACATCACAGCAGCCATTGAAACATGATATCTTAGATTTTTAAACTAATACATTTATGTCACTCCACAGAAATTACAACAACGATTTTGGTTAGGGGTCAAAAATACTCCTATAGCGGTGTGTGCTATCCTTAACAAAGCATTACAAGCTTTCTTAAGGATTAATAAGAATATTGTTATAAATCTACAATAAATAGCCAGTCAATAATTATTTTGTATAGGAAAGAAAAGTTTTCATATAAACTTTATTGAAGTTAAAATATTTTCCAATACGAACATTATTTTCTAAATTTCCCACAGCTACCTAATTGGTGGTAAGTTTTTTTTAAGTATCAGGATATGAGTGTAACATCACACGCTTTTTATATACAAATTACAAAAATACTTTCAGGTTAGACATTGTATAACATCGAAAATACATTAGAGTAACTGACTGTATAAAAGTACGTGTTCGAAACACTAGGGATAACGATTACATCCATACGACATCAAATGTGGAGAAATCAGATATACAGGCACATTCAGCTTACATTATACATAGGTAAGGTAAATGCGCCTATCATGGACAGTGCTTCAGTCATGAACAATCGCATACAATCAAGTAATTACATATTATAGAACGTTAATAACTTAAAACTAGATAAGATTATTATACTTCATCTTACCTCTATTAGTATTAAATCTTTTAAAAGAGCCTTTTTGTTCATTAAATTGTTATTGTTCATCACTGGAGCACTGTCAATGATAGGTGCATTTACCTTACATTATTACTTATTACGTAAAACAGCAACACTTAAGTGACGCGTACATTATTTTGCGGTATACAACCAGCGAAACATTAGAAAGTAGAGATATGTCAATGGCGCCACTCTACATTACGTATTAATAACGTTTTACTTACTAATAAATCAATGACACTTATTTACTTGTATAAGTATTGCGATAGTATACCAAAATCAAAACGTAAGATAGTAAAACTGTGTCAATGGTGCCATTTCCTACGGAAAAGTTACGTTTTGTATACTTATAAAACAGTGACAAG
Source organism: Acleris laterana (assembly GCA_963966035.1). NCBI lineage: Eukaryota > Metazoa > Arthropoda > Insecta > Lepidoptera > Tortricidae > Acleris > Acleris laterana. The sequence goes on from OZ014443.1 coordinate 3,655,882, forward strand.
TGTAGTATTTAGTATAAAGAAAGTAAAATTTTAGGAAGTGAAGATAATTTTAATGGCGCCACTGTCTATGCAAAGTGACGTTTGTATACTTAATTATATTTCTAATTCTATCCATACTTTTCAAACACTGTATGTTTATGCATTGTTGTCCATTATGGTGGTACTATGTCAGCACACACATACATTTATAAAATTGTATACACCGATCCATTGCAACGTTGAGAGAAGTTTTTTTGGTTTAGTTTGTGTTTGATATTTCACATCACGCTTTAGCGTGCAAACTTAATTTTAAACACATTTTTTTTTTCATAAATACCACGTATAAATTCCATTATAACTTTATAATTATACCTAAGAAGAAAATTGAAGTCTTGTGAACATTCGGTTAGCAGTCAGTTTTAAAATATTACCAAAAACAAAATGTGTAAAAATGAGGTAGAATTCGTAACTTAACACTGAAATGATAATAGAAAAAACACAAGCCAACATACAAATCATACAAGTTAAGCATAAGACATTAATCATAAGAGACGTCTATTTGTCGACACCATTTAACAGGCAGTTTTAAAATATTAGCAAAAATGTGTAAAAACGAGGTAGAATTGGTAACTTAACACTTAAATGATATGTAGACAAAAACACAAGCAAACTTGCAAATCATAGAAGTTTATCATAAGACATTAATCCTTAAACTCGTCCACTAGTGAACACCATACAGAACGTTAATGCCACAATATTTTTTTACGCATCTATGTACAACAATTATGCGTATAGGTACCTATATCGATATGTATGTAACATTTTATTCATCTAATAAAAACATTCCGCAGCAAACCATCATCATATCGAAATTTTATATTATACGTCGTCTATACAAATACAAGACAAGTTTAAGACATTCAAACAGAAGACTGTCTTAAAATTCCGATTCTTACGTAGATTAAAATTATCTCTATAAAGTCATTCCTTACGATTTAACGTTGACACACCCAAAAAGAGGACCAGCCCCTGGTCATTTTATTTCATAAGACGAAGTAAGGTCTTCGAAGAAGCGTAACCGTTGAAGTATATTTATTTGGCAAACCATCTCACCGCCGCTAACTAAACTATGCTAACTTCTAGATTATAGAGAAAAACGCGTCTTTCCTCGAGTACCCCCACCGCATAACAGCGGCCGCGCTTAGAGGAGGTACTCTCATTGGTCGGGTTTGTCCAAAGAAGCATTGGGCGTACTTTCCACTTTTTTCAACACTAACTTGAATGCAAACGTGTGTTTAGGTGACACAGAGGCTGGACGAGGGGTTTGAGGTGACCTGAGGGGTGGGGCGGGGGGCATCTCAGAAAGCGTCCGAGTTCGTCTTGATGTATCGCGAATAATCGGTGAAGATGCTGGCTCTCTGAACGGCTGCGGCGACAAACGGTTCGGAGAAAGACGGCTTGGTGTTGGTTCTGGCGTACTCGGTGGCAACATCAAAGGCGGAAGATTAGCGCAAGGGGAACCTCGAGAACCTCTACGCTCTTTTAATCCCATCTGCGGCGGCGGTGACGACGGCGTATCATCATCAGCTGCAGCAACTACCACTACCGGCTCAGAGAACAGCGACAAAGGCTTTATATCAAAAGATTCTGACGCTAAGGACCTTTTAAAGAAGTTAAAGCCATTCTCTATTTCTGCCAACGCACGTCTCACAAAGGGAAAACTCTCGGAAATTTCTGAAGTTGATTTTCGCACTGGAAATTCGGTTTCGCTGTCCCTTTTCTTAGGTCTGCATCTCTCGAAGGTTGGGTCTACAGAAGCAGCAACCGTTTCTGAAACTTGACGGGTAAGAGCTGCGTGTTTTACTGAATCTGATTTGGACCTTGGTTCTCTGGTTTTTGGTGTTGGAGAGCGGCGATCACCGAATTTCTTGCTGGCGGCTCTTTTGATGGAGGAGAAGAGTCCGAGTTTTTGGGGTGGTTTGTCGGTGGTTGGGAAAGGAGCGGTGGGAGCGGAGGAAGGGCCGGGGACAGGATCGGGCGCGGGACGGGGGAGGTTCCCCTCGCGTTAGTTGTGCCTAGAGTCTGAAGACGGAACATCGCTCGAGCCGGTGGAGGAGAGAGTGGTGTTGGACCCGTAGGGGTCGAGTGAAGACTGAACCGACATGGAGCGTCCCGCGCGCCGAGATCGCGCCGGGGACAGCTTGCCTGGATCTATGCTGGCCGGGTCTGCCTGCAACAAGAGCGTATTCAGCACTCTGATAATATACTACTTCTTTAATTAAGATTAAAATTAACCATTGCGCATGGTCAAAAGAAGGGTAGTTTCTGAGTTTAACGGTCTATTTACTGTACAGTAAAGAAAAAAGACATGTTTTGTACCTTAATCTATTGAATGAGATGCAAAAATCTATACATATCTTTGTATCGAGTCCAAAGTAATCTGTATTTGCTGAATTTAAAGACTAATTCAAATAAGTAGTGTCATATCAGTCGTCAATTATTGTTTTCTCCTAGATTATATTAAAATGGATTGAAGTTTACGTGTTAGACTGCTTTTGTCACATATCTGCACAGTAGAGTTAAATAGAAAACATCGATGTACAAAGTGGACTTCAAATTCAAAAAGATTTGCTAATATTACGCTGGAATAAATGAAAAAAAGTTAAAGTAGTTAGTGAATCGGACACTGGCTCAGCATCATGCTTGTGAGGTAAATTTCTCGTTAACTAACTAATGTTTGACATCAACAATTGCCATCTTATTATAAACGTAAATTGTTACTTTACTTGTATAGGTTTTAAACAAAAATAATAAAAAAACTCGTTTTTACTCAAGATGAAATTGACGCGAGTGTACCAGCGACTCGAAAACATTTGCGCAAAAATCAAACCCTTATTCTATCTGAGAAACCTGAGTGATTTAGGTCAGTTAATTTGTGTTATCGATTATAAATTCTTGAAACAGACAGTTACATGTAAAAGCAATACCGCACCTGATAAGCCAAGGCGTTCATGATGATGGAGTAAGGCACGAGACCCAGCGGGTGGACTTCTCTCATCAGCACATTGGCGGGAATCTTGTGGAACTGGATGTATTCCAGGAAGTTTCCAATCACCTCCTTTAAGTTGATGTTGGGGTTTGTATCGCAGTATTTCTTGCACCACATTAAGGCGGCCTGGAAAAGAAGACAAACATTTGTTACTAGCGGTAAGAAAATTATATTCATAGCGTGGATATGACTGCGCTCATAAATCCTACCAAAGATACAAAATTTGACTTACAGGCTGAGAAGAAGACGGTTATTTGTTACAATGACAATGTTATATACGTTTCACATTATAAAAGATATGGTATGTCAGCCCGACTATTGGTATGTGGGTGTGTATGGGACAAACAGTTGTCTGTTGAGTGCGAGTCGAATATATCACCATTTAGAATCGAAAAAAGTTGATACACAGAAAAAGAAAGACAGTTTTTATTTCTACAAATTTGACTTTTTATTTTATATTTCTCGTTTTTTTTGCCGGGTACGGAGAGTTGAAGCATATAGCTTAGTATCATTATGGGACTGGGTTAATTGGGTAAGATAATAATATCATTTTGCCTTTTCTTTGGACTACGAGTAGATCTTGTGTTGCAATTTCTGAAGCATTTTATTTAAACGCCTTCTTTACAATTTTAAGCCTCTCCAAACTTTAAATAAAAGTTCTAAGTAGTTGCACACTTTGTACCTTGTCGTTTTAACATTTTTTATGGGTTACCCTTATCTGGCATAAGATTAATTTTATTATTCAAAATACACTTCACATAACATGTATTGCAAAAACACTTTAAATCGAATAATAATTTTGCGTATAGATTATGGTATAACTGGCACTTTCTGTTTTTTCTGTAAGCGTAAAAGTTAATTAGGTTAGGTTAGAACTGCGACCCCAACACAAACAAAACTGTACCAGAGAAGGATAGGTTAGGTTAGAACTTTATGTTTTACTTTGTGAAAAAGGAGGCAGATGAGCGGACCAGCGAGCCTTGAGTTTAACGCGTGACAAAATCTATAATTTAGGCCTCCAGTGGTAAGTGATCATCGTGAAGAGTAACAGAACACGCTGTGTTTCAGTTCCTGGTATGGGCATATAATTTATGTATTGAGCGCTACCTTCATTGACATTTACAATCGACAGTATTGCAAATAATCATTCTGAATTAAAAAATCTGCCAAGTAACATTTAAGTTACAAAAGTGAAACGAACAAAAATCTGCCACACGGTAGTCGACCCCTTTCACAGATTAATGTAGCTGTTCCAACATGATCACATAAAGTATGCAGTTGTAAATTCCCTGTTATTTTTACTTGGAACTTGGTGAACTCGTCAGCCCTGAGCTCGTCGCGTGCCAGGATCAGCCTGACGACGTGCTGGGGCAGCAGCGTGAAGGAACCCAGGTTCAGGACCTCGTTACCGTGCTCATCCACGAACTCCAACACCTGGAATATCATCAAATGGGTTAATAACTATTTTACATACCTAACTATAAACTCGCAATTATTATTTTTTACTAAAGACGTAACCTGCAACACTTGTGAAAGCTAAGACTAATTTAATTACGTCTCATTATCATATCGGGCCATCAGTTCACTCTCTATGAGAGAAAAACATACATACATACAGGTCAAAAACATAACCCTTCTTCAGTGACAGATTTGATAACTTAACCCATGTTGTTAACAATAGTATAGCGATAAAGGATTTCACTATTGCTTAAAATGTAATTTATATTTATTACTTCATTAAGTAATTGTAAAGTTAAAGCACTAGTTTTATATTTAAATTTGAACAAAGAACTGTTTGTAAAACATATTCAGCAGAAAATTCATGCAAGTCAATGTGTGGAAACTATAAACTAAAGCTTTTACGTGACGTCATAAATGTATTCATGACCGAGCATTAAGGGCGCATTCTATGAATATCAGATGAGTGTAAACAGTAACATGAGTGTTAATAGCTTTTGATGATGGCAACACTGTTGACATGGTTTAGATTGCGCAGATAGACCAGGGTCTATATTCTACTTTGGTTTGGCACATCTTGCTTTGATTTTTTAATTACGCTGCAGCGCTGTTTGACCTGACACCCTTACTACCTAGTAAAAAAAAACACTGCTGTTTATCGGTATGTATTGATGGTAGCGACCCGGACGAACTCTGCACAAGGTCCTACCTCTAACTAACAATCGGAAAAAAACTAGTACAACTTATACAGTGCGATAGCTCTTAAAACTTGCTTCGGATTTGTACTGGTCTCTCTTGCTCTTATACGGTCTTGTTAAGAGCGAGTGAGAGATAAGAACAAACCCGAAGCACCTTCTAAGTGTTCACAGGCTACATAAATGGAGTTCCTTTTTCACTATCGACCAAGTGCACTTGTACTGTATGACGTATGTATCGCTCGGCAGACACCAGCAGTGGGCAGACGTGTCCACTATGATGCAGCATTGTACGAAGCTTGCGCTTGCGCGACGCAACTCGTCACTTTTCTGTGTCACCGTGCTCAATTTGTGATGTCGAATAAAGATTTTGTCATTTGTTACAAAAATTTGCTACCTTTTGCACTAGCGACTTAGTGCACTTGTACTGTATGTATCGCTCGGCAGACGCCAGCAGTGCGCAGACCGTGTCTACTGTGATGCAGCATTGTACGAAGCCCGCGCATGCGCGACGCAACTCGTCCAGACCGTAGTAGTCCGCAGCGTTCATTACTCCTGGAATAAAGTAATGGTAAAAGTAAGAACTCGTAAGGTCCGCTATACCATAAACAGGGAGTTTTTTGTACGTGATACTTTGAATCTATTATCATGGCAATAAAGTTTTAAAGTTTTTACGTTACGTTACGGAAATTAAACCTTATCACTATCACTACATAGTATAAAACAAAGTCGCTTTCCGCTGTCTGTCCCTATGTATGCTTAGATCTTTAAAACTACGCAACGGATTTTAATGCGGTTTTTATTAATAGATAGAGTGTTTCAAGAGGAAGGTTTTTATGTATAATAAATCCTGTTTCATGTACGGGTGTTACAGAAAACTCACATAAACGGAAGCGAAGCGAAGGCGGGTCGCTAGTTCTCAATACAGATAGAAAATTAAACCATTGCAACACACTTCAAATTAAATTACCTTGATTATGTATGAAAAGTAAGAGGTATACGACTATCGCTTTATCAACACTACGTGGCTATCGAATCGCTATCTACACATATAATAAAAGAAGAAACTGACTGACATATCAACGCACAGCCCTAACCGACGGGTCTAGAGATTTCAAATTTGGCACGTGTAGGTTCTTTATGAGATCTAGGGGTGCACTAAGAAAGGATTTTGCAAAAGTTGACCTCCAACGGAAAGAAATAGGGAGAGCAGCGGGACTTTAATTCTACATGTATAAAGTCGCGGGCGTCCTCTAGTGATAGATAAAAAACGGCAAACGAGCATAGCCAAAGATGCGCAGCAAAATGAGATTTATACGCACTGACAGATCAAATTACGTTATCCAGTAAGGAGGAAAACACTTCAGTTGCCGCAACGGAAAATAAGGCTGCGTCCACCAGAGCTGGGTGAGGGAGGGAAAAACCAGTAATACATACATAAGCTCACGCCTTTATTCCCAGAGTGGGGTAGGCAGAGCTACAGAATAACTGGCAACTCTAAAAACTTGTTAATAATTTATGTAACCACATTTTGCACATAAAGCTGATGTGGCTGAGGCTGGGGATGTTTACCCATAATTTACCCAGCCAAGCATAGTTCTCTCCTATTGGTGGATTTTTTCCTCGCACGCCACTCCACTTCTTCGCACAGCTCCGGTGGATACGCAGCTTAACTCTCCTACCCCAATCAATGTGAAATATTCACAATTCTAAATATTTTTTTTAAACTTTCATTATTGAAATTAAAGTTCAATTTTTAACCTGCATCCCTTACATTATTATCGCCCATTTAGTTAATAAGTTAGTTAGTAAGATACTTGATACCATAGCTATTTTATTTTACTTATAATAAAACATAATTCATCTTACATCTACTTATTCATATACGCGGAGTAAAGTGACCTTGACAAATACTGTGTCCTTCTGTCATCATGACATTTGAATTTTAAAGAAAAGGACAATGGAAATTCAATCCAAAACAAGTTAATTGTAGCTTTATGAATAACGCGATTAGCTTATTCTTATATTTATGGTAAAGTAATCAGTGGTAGCAGTCTTATCACACCGTTTAAGCACTAAACGAAATCTTGCTGTTCAATGTTGCGGGCACCCGTGCACCCTTAAGTTCGGAGAGGTAGAACGTTATCGTGTGGAAAAACTAATCCTACGAGAAACGTTAACCTCACAACCCTCTTAAGAAGCTAGGAATACTGTAGGTAAATCCGAGTATTTTACTATAGAATTAAAAAAAACAACACTAGTTAGATAAAGTGGCCGCTAGTCACGTATAAACAAATTAAACAATGCCCATAGCGTTGTTAATAGCAACATACTCGCTTATGAGTTATGGGAAGTTATTATCTGCATATCAAGAGCAAAAAATTCTACCGGTGATCCTGTAGCCACTTTGTGACTACATCATCAAATCAGCTGTTTGATACCGTAATAGTATTGCATTATCATCGGGTTTACATTATGTGTTTTGAAACGGACAACTTACATACGCCGTACACAAAGAATGCGCTTTTTTGTTCCACAACGTTTCATGTAAATAGGAGTGTGACAGTGACTCAAGACTGAGGGCTCAGTCAAAATGCATTACGCTTACTATCGTTTCTGTTCGTTTAGTTTTTAAACCAATCGCGTCACTGGCACATCACGTGACTTTTCGTATCACGTCATCTACCAGTGATGCGATTGGTGAAACGCAAGCTAGCGTAGTGCATGTTGTCTGGGCCCTCTCTTCTCTCTTTCCGCGGGAATTCGCACACAATAGGCGCTGACTTTTCGCGACATATTGCGTAGCTGCAATAGCTCTCGACTCAAAACTGTTAAAAGAACCCGTCAATGGATTGCTACAAGCACGCGGGCTATCGAACAATGTAACTGAGCCTTAACGCTCCTACTCCTCTAACACATTCAGCGCCAACCACCCGAATAGTCGGGTATACCTGTTCGTAGCAGATTTTCGCTACGTAGCGTAAAGGAAAAAAGCTGCTACATGCTACGGCGTAGAACTCGTAGCAGTGGCCTGCGTTAAATGTTTTAAATGATCTTCTAGATCAGGCGGGTTATTATTGACATGGCTATGCAGTTCATTTTACGGTGAGTGTAAAGGACGGAGCTCTCCGTCCTTTTCTCTCAGCGTAAAATGAATTGCACAAGTACGTCATAATAACCCCACAGGTCCAGGATGCAGATATTTTTGAAAAAAAAACGCTATCACTATGATGCTACATTACCCCTGAGTAACATAGCCTACTTCTTTATTCGGATAAATGAATGGTTCCTGTGGGATGACCAAATTATAGGAATTTTACGAAGTTGAAGTCGCTGGCAGAAGCTAGTGTATAAACACAAACAGTGAAAAATAAATAAAAGCTTGTAAAAGTCTTCTTGGTATACGTTTGTTGAACGACAGTTCGGTGTACCGTAAAACGGGGTGAGTAGGGACACAACCTAAAATAAAGCATATGTTATTAATTATAAGACTGAAATTATTTCTAATTGAAGTAACATTGTTGTCCATTTAATACTTGTTCTTATTCGTAACAATTTAAGTTATGACTTATTTAAGATAGTGTCCCTACTCACCCTTAAGTCCTTACTCACCCCGTTTTACGCTATTGTTTAGCGTATAAAGTTTTTGTAAAAGTTTCACTTCTACCGCGTGTGAAACGCACTTACTTTTTCAGCTACTTTTTCTTTAAATAAAGATACAGCTTGCTGACAGAACAACGGACAGATGGACAATACTTGATACATAAACTCATGCCTTCATTCCCAGAGTGGTATAGGTGAGCTACAGAATTACCAACAACTATAAAAAAAACATGATAATTCTGTAATCACTTTTTGCACAATTAGGCTAAGATATTTACCAATATATATTATTAGCGACAGGTTGCAAACCCATCGCCTAAAAGAATACAATCCTCTATTCCCTCAGATGCTTCTTACAACATCCACTGGAAGACCCGGCAACCACACGGGACGCAATTAGTAATACTAAAAACAAGTCAATATAGAGCCAGAGTAAAAAAAAACACTTAAGTTCCCTGGAGATATAATTAAGACGACATTTCATTTACCAATATTCTAGACGAATCGATGTTGCCGTAAGGAGAGCTCTTGAGGCGCCCTGCACGCCCTCCCCTCTCGACTGACTCTCGAGTCAGACACTTTCGCAATATTATAAGAGGCTGCTTTCCAAAAAGACGTGAGGTACAGTACGCGTCGACACTCGAAAAAATTTAAGTCGACCAAGAGAGATTTTCTCTTAGTTGACATAAAATGAATACAGTGGTTATGATATTGGTTGTATCAACCAAAGGTTATATTAACAGCATCAAATTCTTTAGTGATTCAAATTGTATCTTATAGTTCATATTTTTAACGTCTCGTCAGGATCAAGATGCTTATGCACAAAATAATCACACTCTTGTTAGAAAAGCCCATTTTTTTTCAGTGTATTTCATAAATAAACTATTGTGTATTTACATTAAACCTAGCGACCCTTTGTTCTTGCGTTCATTTCGAAATCATAATTATACATATTCCTTATTTACTATAATAACTGAAAAAGAAAACTAAAATTAAATAAAACTAACTCTAAATATATAAAATTAACTAAAACATTAAATTTAAGAATGGCCCCTGCGGCATTGTACCAAAGATGCTGGCAGCATTTTCTCGCTGGATTGTTAAACTTATACGTTGAGCGAGGAAACTGCCAGCTCTTCGGTCTCCCGTGACGTCAATGAGCCTCTTCGAAACTTCTTTGAAGAGGCTTCGAGCGCTAGGACCCCACGGACCAAGGGTCTTGACGCCGAATGGAATAAACATATATTCTGGGCCGAGACCACTATATTTTACTACCTTCATGCTTTCGGCCGCTTCAAAGTGCCGCACCAGCCCTATTAGAGGTCCGGTGGAGATTACTATAATTATTACCAATGTTGAAAAGAGCCCTCATGTGGCCAATTTACTGAATGAATTTTTAAATGTTGAATTTTGAATTTTGGACGCTCGCGTTTTTCCCATAATAGCCTACAAATATGAGTATGACTTTTCAAATTTAAATTCAAATCGTATGTATATCCTCCGTAATAATACATTTTCTACCAAAAAAGCTTTGTATTACGCTTAAAACATACAGGGCTTTATAGTTAGGGCGGACGGACAGTCCTATTAATAGGGTTTCGTTGAAATGCCTACGAGTACGGAACCCTAAAAAAACTGGAATGTAAATCCAATAACATCCATTCCACGAAACAAAAATAGGTTGCTCAGATTAAAATGGCCCCACATCACACGTGGCCGACATTGATTGGTTGTTTTTTGTTTCTTTATTTAGAACTTTTACCTGCTCCAAAGTTCTGGACGAAATCAGTTTACATTACGCTAAACACGATTCGGTACTCACACTTTTTTAATTTTACGACTATGTATTACGTATTTTGTGGCATGGCTCTATATTTATTTAAAAGGAGATCTCGACTTTGGATTTGATATTAAAAACAAATAAATATAATTTATGTTATAATTTATGTGAAGTGTAGGACGCCCTCAGACTAGGTGGAGTGACGATCTTCGCAAGGTGGCTGGCAAGCGCTGGATGAGAGTGGCCACGAATCGTGCTCGTTGGCGTCAAATGGGAGAGGCCTTTGTCCAGCAGTGGACTAATATAGGCTGATGATGATGATGATGATGATGATTCAAACAAAATGAGGTTCGTTCTCCATTTATCACAATATTTTTCAGTGTTTCTTCCCAATTACAAAAAAAAAACCATCAACGCAGTTGATTTATAAGTTATGATTTGTATTTGTATTTTTTAATTTTTTTTTTTATTTTATTGTGGCGTAACTTAGGTTATAAATTATAACCTAATTTAGGCCACAATACAATTCTAGGCGGTAAAAACAATTATCGTCCTACATGACATTCCAATGTACATGGTGAAGCTGATATTAATCCCATTGATGTGGAAGCTTGTTAACTTTGCAATGTATAGCGAATTGTCACCTGTCACCTATCACTAATAAAATGGTGAAATAGAGGGTTGTTATAGTACCTATTGTTTTTAACTCGGCCGCCATTACTATTATAGTACATTACTACAGAGGCCGGGAAGTAGGGGGTTGACGGCCGAGTGATATAGACGGCCGAGCGAAGCGAGGCCGGATACTTACGAGGCTGGCAACCCTTTTTCACGGCGAGGTACGTATAGTGCTTTTCTCAAACATATGCAATTAAATAAAAAATACATCACTCAAAAAAGTAAATTGATAAATGTCCACCCTAGGGAAGAAAAGTAATTGGGTGTTAAAATAAAGTACCAGGAGCGCAGCGGTAATTAGGAGGTATATCAGGCATAGGGCAAATTAGATCTCAGGCGGTGCGGGCAACCGGCGGGCGGGCGGCGGGCGCACACGACACAGCGCGGATGTCTCCCAAACGTTTATGCACTCCTAGTATTTGACGTTATAACATTTTCTCAAAAATTTTAAAAATATAATTTAGATATTCAGCCTGTTCATAAAACCAGCTGTCATGGCCATATTAAAATTAAAAAAAAATTACTTCCCGGCCTAGGCCTTCAATTTTGTATGAAATTCCTTTACAGTTCTCTCGAGTTGATCCGTCGGGAACGTGGCACTTTGAAGCCTAAAATAACTAACATAACGCCGACATTACATAGCATGTTTGAGAAAAGTAAATAACAGGCCATAGACGTTCTTTCAGATGTTTCTATTTCTATTTATATTTTATTTCTATTTCTAATGGATGTTACCGTCTGGAAACTCGGTCCTTTGTATTTGAGGTTATGATTTGTACGAGAATAACACTTTTTTTTTTTTTAGCCTATTTGGTTGCCCACTGCTGGGCAAAGGCCTCCCCTCTTTTCCGCCATTCATCCCGATTGAGTGCATGCTCCCGCCATTTGCTTTGAAACGCGCACAATAACACTTATAACAGGTTTTAATTCTTTATATAGTTAATGAATAGTTAAATAGGAAAGGTACCTAGTCTTCATTATTTAGGGAACAAGAGTGCTTTTCCTATCTAACTATTCGATCAAGTACGACATTGAGAAAGTAAAGGGATATATTGCGTGAACGAAAGCAACATTTTCAATTTATATAAAATACTCGTATATTTTATTACAATAAATATGATGTGATACCAGGATACTGAGTTATAAATCGTGTTTCGCGGAACATTGTCACGATCCCGCTTGCTTCGCTGAAATTTCTGCTACAACGCTTCAATTTAATTGGATTCTGGCGAGGAAAATATTACGTGCGAAATATTGAAACTGTTCCGCTTTTCGATTTATTATGTTGGGGTAATAATCATTAAATAAACCGAGTTTTATAAAAGCTTTCTAGCCAGTTGAAAAGAAAATTCTTGCTGCTTTAAAATGAGTTTTTCTCAGCTAATGACATTTTCTCGTTTTCGTTATAGGAAACTTTTAAAAGAACTTTGTTTGCGAAGTTACATTTTACTAGATAATTTATCATTGACTGTCGTAACATTTATAATATATTTTTTTAAAGAGAATTATATTATTATTACGTTAACTAAAAGCAAGCTTTAAAAAACCCGACTGCTGCTACATACATACATACAGTTTCGCCATCGTCCCAGAGTGGGGTAGGCAGAGCTACAGAATTACTTACCGACAACTCTGACAACTAGTTGTTAATTCTATAACCATATTTTGGACAAACAGGCTAAGATGTTTACCATGTGTATTATTTAGCAGTGATCATACTTTTTCTATCATTTTTGGTGCGATGACGTCAAATGACACACGACAGTGACCTAGGGTTGTGAACGTGTATAATATGATTGACGTTTAAAATGTTAACGTTTATGTATCTAATATTGTGTTGTCGTTGAAAATCTAACACAATTTTATTTACTTAATCAGTTATTATAAATTCGTATAACATTTATTGGGTACCTACTGTAACCTAAAGTTCCTCAAAGTTTTCGGAGGGTATGCTGACGATTTATTTTCGTAATTTTGATGGCCCTGTTGAACAACAATTATTGCAACTGTGTAACATTTTCTCATATGTATAGTAAATTGACCCTTCATTTCACTATGCAAGTTGGGTTGGGCTTTACATGTTCTGAGAATATTTTCTGTGTTTCCGATTTGTTTAAAACGCTATTATGTTTTTATTTTTCAACTAATTAGATTTTTGGTTCAAACAATTTAATATTGGGCACTACTGAGAACCACTGCACTGCACCGAAAATGCTAAAAAAAGTACGATCACTGATTATTAGTGACAGGTTGCAAGCCCATCGCCAAACAGTACTACAAGCCTTTAATCTCTTAGTCGTCCCTTACGACTTCAACAGGAAGACATGGAGTGGTACTATTGTAAGCTGGCAACCACGCGGCAAACCGACCAACCAACCTACTAACCAACTTTAAATCCTTATAAATCCTAAATAGTCATTCAAAATTTAAAATAATAAAAGAAACCTAAGGATAATATTTAATTACCTATTGAACGAAACCCCACATGTCATAATGCGTCGACTTTTTTTTCTGGCGTCTGGTTGCCGCCATATTGAATGTTGATTTCTGTCATAATAATATGAGATATTATCTTTAGTGGCACTTACAAGATTAAGACGAATTGATTTAAATAAGTCTCATCAAAATCGGTCCACGCGTTTAGTTTCTAAAGCGTCACAAAGGAACAAATATACATAGTACAGGATGACTAAAACATTTTTTTTTCTTTATAATTTTTTTTCTAAAAAATTAATTATTAATTTTTAATTTTTATTTAGGGAATGAAAAAGTCAGAGAGAATGTGGAATAAAAGAAGATGTATTGACTAAGATTGAAAAGGGCATGCTTCGATGGTTCGGTCATTTGGAAAGGATGGATGAAAGAAGATTGACGAAAGAGATATACACATCGATAATGAGTGGACGGGTCGGAAGGGGCCGCCCTAGGCGTACTTTTTCGAGTCAAATCGGTGAAATACTGGAAAAGGGCCGAATCTTAAGTACCCGAAACCGACGTGCGTGCATGACTCGATGTATGAATGTGGAAGAAGCGAAAGAAATTTGTCAAGATCGTAGCAAGTGGAAAGAAGTGGTCTCTGCCTACCCCTCTGGGAAACAGGCGTGATTTAATGTATGTATGTATGTGTAATTTTTTTTAGGAACTATGTTAAAAGTATTTATTTATCGTGCAAACGCTGAAAAAAGAAGACAGAATTTGAAAACAACAAGCGCTTTTAACAACAATTCTCAAACTTCTATTAATTTGCAAATAACACGAACTTTATTAATTTAGCAGTATCCCAACATTTCCATAACTTTGTATCAAGTATCGAAGTTTCGAGGAAAATTAATAAATGAAGGGTTATCATACCTACACGTTGTTGAAGAATAACTTATTTATTGGTTAAGTACTTTCTTAACGTAACGGTAAATTTATAATTAACAAGGTGAAAGTAGTCAATTTTGTTTGGTTATGTTTTCTCCTTGATTGTTTTTTTACTTGCAGGAGTAGAATATACAGGGTGACTGGATATTCGATACAATCTTTTTATGGAGGCATAGTAGAGTTCATTTGGAGCAAATTAGGTCATGTCAATTTAATCTGAATTTTGGTAATCACATAAAGTTTGTTTCTCTATACTAGATTTTCCCGTGTTTGTTTTTCACGTAGGGAGAAACAAACTTTACTTGATTACTTAAAGACTCGATTATAAAAAAACGGGCAAATGCGTTTAAAAACTTCCCTGATTTTAAATGAATCTAATAATGTAAAATATCACAAAAAAAACTGATTTATAACATGACATTATGGATTTTTCGTGGCACGGACATAAAGGAAAATCACAAATATTAGTATGCAGACAAGCCTTCGATTTTCAAAATGAAAACAGTTGCGATTGCGAGTGCGTTAACCAATAGCCCCTAAGGACAGCAAGCCAGTGGGGCTATCGTTCTTGAACGCTAGCGTTAGGTGATCACTGGGGACATGTGTTGTCATTGAAAAATGTATGGGAATGTCGTAAGTCACGTGATATATCACTCATTACAACTGACACGTGTGGTTGCCGGGTTAGAATAGTGCCACTCCATGTCTTCCCGTGGATGTCGTAAAAGCCGACTAAACCAGTTACAGAATTATCAAATAGTTGTTGGAAATTCTGTAGCTCTGCCTACCCCACTCTGGGAATAAAGGTGTGAGTTTATGTATGTTTATGTACAACTGACACGCTGAAAAGTGATCACTATCACTCGCGCTAGTGATAGGTTTGACGACTACGGTCGTTACGCGGTACTATTTTTATACAAAGGCTAGACAAGTTGCCCTTTTGACAGGTCGAATAGAACAAGAGCACTGTCACGACAGCGCCAAGTGACAGGTGATAACCAAAGTGATCACTTAACGCTAGCGTTCGTGAATGATGGCAACTTGTCTAGCCCCACTGGACAGTTGAAGTAGAAAACTAGCTTGCTATCGTAGCTTGTGTAGCCCGGGCAGACTACTTAAACTCGCCATTGCGACATTCACTCGTACGTTCGTCCGACCACGTTTTATAGAGAACCACACCCCTGTAATGTTTTTCGTTACTAAAGATAAAGTCATCAATAAACAGATAAAAATCAAATGATGTCCAATATTTCGTTATGAGCGTTCATATTAATAACAATATCTTTCGCAGATAACAAATATTAATATTGGTAATATTGGTGTTTATCAAGTACTAAGAGTAAAAAAAATACGGCAAAAACTTCCGCCTCTATTCGATATCGAAAACAGTAATCGAAATCGATCTTTTTAACAAGTGAAAACGTTACGGAATAATACGAATTGCAAGCAAGTCATTTACGAGCTATTGCAGTATGATCAACGAGATGAAGTTCATTTAAGTGATCCTCTTGAAACAATTCGATTTTTAAAATAGTAGACAGATTTTAATCCTACGAGCCTAAGTTGAAACGTTTTATCATTGTTTATACGTTAGTATGTGTATTTTTAATTTTGGTCGCAAGCTTCGTCGAAGAAACAGCTCAGCCATGGCAGGAACCTAAATCAGACTGACGCTCCTACGAGCACTTTGGGGGTCTTGTAGCTTGTCAGTTAGTACTTCTTTGATAAAATAAGCGAGATATTTAAGAGTATTTACCAAAACCTAGATTGACATATTTTAACACAAGTTTTATTGAACGTATCATCATCATTTCAGCCCACCATCCACTGCAGGGTTTACCTTTTAGCCTTTAGGCCTCTTCAATTTCACGCCATTTTGCCCGGTCTCGTGCTAACGCTATCCATCCTTTCCATACTGTCTGCCAAATTTCATCTGACCGACGAGCTGGTACAATATGCTAATGTTTGAACATATACCGATATGAATTTAATTCGGGCAACAGAATCCACGTGATTATTATATAATTTAGTAGGTATAATAGGTGAGGATTCGTAATTTGTTGTGAAATAAAATTACTAATTATGTATTTTTTCTTATGTATTTGCAAGTGTATAATGTAATTATAGGTGTAGGAAATCATAGATCCCGTGCAGCCAAAGTCATACCATCTTTTTCTTCTGTGTACAAAACAGCTTGTAGCCAATATTATTTATAAACCGCAGATCATTGGCTGCAAACTCACGCACACTAATGCATAGTGACACACACGAACACACCTAAAAAATAGTACACTTTTGAAATTCAATCGAAAGCAGTCATAAATATATAGACAACTATTTTTAACTTAGTGCATTTGCAACAGGTGCAAAGAGTACTATTCTATTAGCTGTTTTTATACTCCCTCTATGCTTTCCTAAATCTATGAATGTAATATTACAAGCAATATCGTTTTCATGTACATACATAACATGGTTAACTATCTAGCTAGGTAAACTCGATCATGAACGGCTTCTGACGAAATTATGCCCGAATTTCCGGGAACCTACGTCCGTGCTCATATTACCTGTCTACTCGAGCTCACAAATTTAATTGGAAATCTAGCTGTACCGTTACCATGTGTTACATTTACCGTACTCGCTATCGAGTAGAACACTCTGTCTCTTGCACTCTATATGAATACTTGCGAGGACTGCGAGGGACAGAGCTTCAACTCGCTAGCGAGTACGTTAATTGTAACTCAAGGTGAGGGTACTGAAGTGCTCTAGAAACGGATCATTGGCGTATTATTGAATGTTGTGAAGGTTTTTACAAACAACAGCAATTTTATTCGATAAAAACACATAGCAACACACCAAATATAAATTTTTCACTCCTTGTTTTTGCATAATCTATTAGACTGAATAATAAACTGTTATCGCAGAATCTAAATTAGCATAGTTTTATTACGCAGAATTACGTTATTCCGAATATTATTTGATTATATTTTTATGCTTCAAATTTTTCTACGCATAAATTAAACGAGCATAAAGTTGTTTTTCTGAAAACTTTCGTTGGAGAAAAATGTTTTATCATAAAATTATTGGACTGAATTGTCAAAGATGTAAAATATAATATCTATCCGATTTTTATGGTCGCAGTTAGATTTTGATGAAGTGACAGTTCTAACGTAACCTATTTTTCTGGTAGCAGTTAAGTTTTTAAGTATGCCAAGGTAGTTTCAGACATTTTGGACAATAAATGTTAATAGAACAAATAGGTCGTCAAATTAACGCAAAAAAGGAAAATATATCGCACCTTCAGAACAATAGTGACCTAATTGAGTAATTTTAAATTTCGATTTGGGTCTCTATAGTAATAAATTTATGACTTGAAATTTGAAAGCTGACATTTTGACTTAGGTCACTGTTGTTCTGAAGGTGCGATATCAGAATCTGATCGGATTTTGGAACACCGTCATCAATCTTAATAACAAGAAAGGATGTACCTAGTTGGTAAAGTATAATGCTAATTAAAATTTAATATTTAGTTGCAACCAATTTATTTATTGTGCTATAATGAATTTTATTACTTATATTTCGCCATCGTGTCGTTCTAGGTTACGACCTGACTTCTACCTCATTAAAGTAACGTCAAACAGCCTCGATGTCGCTTGAAGGATTTAATTAAGGAAGGGTGATTAAACTTGGAAACATAGTTTGAATTAATTTACAAGGTCTCTAGTCTATTCGGTTAAACCAGATTGATTTTGGCATGATAAGAGCAAAGCAGCTATCATAACGTCGACCACATGGAAACATGTCAAAAGCAATAAGGTGAATTAAAGGCTCATGATTAAAGTAATATTGTGCAATATAAATGCAACATGATTAGTAATAAGTCCTTACTAAAACATAATATTTTCTGTAACGACTATAATAATACATTTTGGGTGGTTGTGATTCTGTAAAAGTTACTAAAACCGGAGTTATTTAAATTTCCACCCATTTTTTGATTACATACATACATTAAATCACGCCTGTTTCCCAGCGGGGTAGGCAGAGACCACTTCTTTCCATTTGCTACGATCTTGACAAATTTCTTTCGCTTCTTCCACATTCATACGGGGGGACTCACGCACGCACGTTGTTTTCGGGTATTTAAGATTCGGGCCTTTTCCAGTATTTCTCCGATTTGACTCGAAAAAGTACGCCTAAGGCGGCCCCTTCCGACCCGTCCACTCTCTTTTGATTATTTTTTTTTTCGGTTTTTTCTTTTTGATTAAAATTAAGCGCAGAGATTATGGTGTCATGTTGGCTAATGGTCAAAGTTTTAATAGTTCTTAGTTACAGTGGGCTTATTACGAGATAGCGATGCAGTTCCGTTCACGCTGAGAGAAAATGACAGAGCTATACGAACAACAGAGAAAATGACAGAGCTTAACTACTATAGCTCTGTCCTTTGCGCTCGCCGTAAAAAGAATTGCATAGCCATGGACAACAATGGCGGCCGCTTTAAAAACAATCCACACGTTTAAATCAATATGGATTTGTTTTCGTATTCAGGTTAGTTTTGAGTTTGAATTACCTACATATTTTACCTTATCGAACTTAATGGTGACGTAATATAATAGATATATTATGTTGATATTAAACTAACGTAAAAGTTTAAATAAACCCAATTTCGTATCAAATGTCAGCCGTCCTCAACAAACACTTCGCCCTTTTTCGATTGAAAAACGTGATTAAAACCTTCAAATGAATGTGGATTGAAGGCACTGTTCAAACAAAAAAGGGTCCATCGATCCCTACCAACTTTTAAAGCAAAAACGAATTCACTGGAATAAATGGGTAACTTTATGTTGAATCGGAAATTGAATCTTCGGTCCCATTTTACTTTACCCCGAGCGACTGAACAATTCATTTCAGATCGTAGTTATTGGATTTTTCAGTGGTTATTCGAACGTATTGAATGGATTTGCGAGAAATATCCAGCTTTTAATATTCCATTTGAAAATGGTTGGCATTTTTATCAGCGCTTTCCATTCGAATGAAAAATACGTTTTAAATGACGAAGTATTTTGGGAATCATTTGCGCTGAATTATTTTGTATGGGCCCCGTTCCCACTCTCCAACAGCCACGGGATACATGTCTATAATATAGACATGAACATATTATTATATTCAGCACCCAAAAAAGGGCAAAAACCTCTTTTAAGTAGCAAGATCTATAGGATTTTATTTAATGAAAAATACCTTTCAAGAGCTAAACAAGGTAAAAATGTGTTTCATACGATAGGATTATGATTTTCCAAGAAAACCCCATACATAATACAGGATGACTGGTAACTCGACCTAAACCTTAAAAGTGGTTATACCACAGCTTATTTGTAATTAATTTGTCCCAGTTAAGTTGCGGTATTTAAAAAAAAACCGTCTTCTGATCTTAAACTGTCGATTGTGAAAAAACTACTTCACTTTGGGAACAAAAAATGCATTTTTCTAATAGCTGATAAATAAGCAAATGCTTTCAACAAAAAATCTTGCCGAAAAATTCCAAAAACCTTAGAAATAATAGGGTCTTAAATCACAAATCAGTTTTTTTTTTTAAATTCCGTTTCCCTGAATAGTTCATTCTGCTAACCAGACATAACAATGAATCTGATACTTAAGATGTAGAAACGGTCAATGCTTATTTTACACCGCAAAATACTGTTAAAACACTTCTCCAACATATAATATTCATTGAAATAACATCTTGTAATGTAAACAATGAATCCAAAGCCTCAAAATCATTTTAACAATCTGATAAATTGCCCTAACAAAGAACAAACGTGGGTTGATTAGATTCGTTTCTACCGAATGAATCGTTCCTAAAAGCGAAATATTGAGATTGTACTTGTTTACTCTACTGTAACAAGATATCTCTAAGGGATGGCGAACAAATAATTCGAATTCGCCGAATTGATTTCGAGAACTTAAGCTAGATAACTGGTAGAAATGTAGATATTTCCTTTCCTACTTTCGTAATTTCATTTTGTGGGCGGTATTTTATATTGATGACAGTGAGTAGACATTTTTATTTTACTGTTTGTGTACTGTTTTAGGATTCAGCGTTTTTTACACTCAATTACTTTTTAATGTTGATAATATTTTCGTCGGATGGTTACGTTTAAATTTGAAATATCTAAATCTTGTGAGCCAATTATTAAAAATTGTAACGATTCACCGTTATTCATAAACGGAATTCTACCAACAGTAAATTAATATTTATTTATCTGTAACAGATTTAAAGATAAATGAATAAAAAATACTACCCGTAATGATTTAATCAAATAAAAACATCCAGTTCAATAGGTATATCGCTACTACACTAACTTCCGCATCTCTACAGCAAGCACAAGTTGTATTTTCCCGCTTGTGGCTCAGTGCATCTCTATCGTAACAGACTAGATAAACAGGGAGATCCTTGCGACCAAATTCTGGCCCTCCTGACATTTTAAGCTTGAGCTTGCTTGTCGCTGTTGATAACACAAGGCGTATATTCGTATATTCTTTCCCAAAATATCATCTCACCAAAAAGTCACATTTGACTACAGACATTAAGTACAAGAATATCGTTAGTTGGTGGAAATTATATTTACCCATCGTATACAGAAATATAATATAGCATTTAATTTCCTCCACTTTCATTAAAGTACCAAAAAGTCACACGCAGTTATAAAAATGTTAAAAGGAACAAAAATGACACAAATAACTTTTCGGCAAATACAAATTCGGGAAATGTTACATTCAACCTAAAATAGTTCACCCAAACTCTAGACACCGACGGAAATGCTACTAGCAAGATAGAAGTGAATGTCAAATACACTTACCAAGCAGAGTCCTCGGCTGCAGCGTGACACACCCCGTGTGGATGTATTCTATCAGCTGACGGAACACGTCGGGCTCAAACTCTTCGATGATCAGGGTCTGATGCTGCTGCGATGATGGCTATGCGAACATACTTAGAAAATTAACATAGATCAACGTTATCTATATCTATTACAACGTTATGTTTAGGGAATGCAATTTAACCGGTTAAAAACCGTTTTTATATGAAAATAACCGGATTAAACCGGTTATAACCGGTTATTAGCATTCTCTAGTTATGTTGCTTTACGTTGCCAATCTATTTCTTACTAAGGCAATGAGTGAAATAGCAAATAGCATAGCGACGTTGATTTCTAAAAATAACGTTCTGGGGGGTTATTATGACATAACTATGCAGTTCATTTTACGGTGAGTGTAAGGGACAGAGCTATGGCAGTTATATAGCTCTGTCCTTTTCTCTCAGCGTAAACAGAATTGCATAACTATCTCATAATAACCCCCCTGTACATGCTAAGAAGAAAGTTGATAGTGGTTTTTTTTGAGAAAATTTTGAAAATAAAAACCATGTTACAGCGGTTAAAGGTGGTTGTATCAAAGGAGGTCTAAACGACACCTGCGTGTATAAGTTTTTAAATACAGATGATCTTTAAAGTAGTCATTTATTGCATGTAAGTATGTTTGTTGAATGATTGTGTTCCCCAGTTTGTATATTCAAAAACGATAATAATATGTAAATTTTAGATCTAAATAATGAAAAGATAAAAATGAAACGGTGCGCGTAAAGTAAGTAAATACGTAAGTAAGTAATGATTTATTAACAAAAAGGTACAATGTTCTTAAAAGTAATATCCGGCGGACCCCAAACTAGGCTAAGCCTGTACATGTTAATGTAAAGCGGATCAATGAAAGTAAATTCGTCGTCAATATCAACTTGATTTCCATGCTTTTTATGTAAAACACGGTACACAGATGTTAAAATAAGTATTATAATATTTTGATCCGGTGTAACTTTATTATGTCTATGAAGTGATATTTAGTTAATGTTTGTAGACGAAAACAAGGATAAACTATTAAAAACGATGATTTAATGTAAGACGTAACACGGTGAACGATTTTATTTGAGTTACATAATAAAAGCTGCATAAATGTGAAATTCTGCGATGCAGTCAATAAAAATAAAATTATTGATAAAGAAACGACAACGCTTGCGCATGATAGGTACTCACCTTTTAGTAGTGAAAGAATGTATAATGTTCATGCAACATCAAAATGTGTTAACTTACTAATAAATAAAATGAGCACTGGTCTATTGAAGAATTTAATTTGCAGAGACGAATCCTAACTACGAATAACGTAATGAAAACTTTGTACAAGATAAACATTGAGATTCAAATGTGATGCGGTCCCTAGAACACCATTATTTTGGATTTACCTCTTGTATTGGTGCCAATTGCTGCGCGAAAGCGGACCTCTGTTGCAAAAATAAAAGCATTTATATTTGTGAAACTTTTCTAACTGTTCTTAGCACTTCAAGCGTGCTAAATATAGAAGAAACACGCTTCCATCAACATCAAATCCTTGATGATATTAAAAATCCTACTTCCCCAAAGCACTTCCTGTTAAAACCTTTGAACATGTAAAAAAAGTTAGCGATCCGCCTGACGGACGTAGAAAGCTTTCCTTGTTATAAAATAATTACGTCTTTGAGCGATATCTCCATCGGGGAAAATGAGGAAAACTGATTTAGCAGGACTCAGGGAATATTGATTCTAACATTATATTCAATTAATCAGGGACTTATTTACGTTGGATTTATATAATTATCAAACACATAATGAGGGATAACATGTAGCATTCACAAACTTGCACGTTGTCTAAAAATGTATTAATTATTTACCTGTTGTGCTGCGTTTTGGAGGTTAAGGAGTGGTTCCGAGGATCGTTTCAGGAAGAGCCGTAGTTTGTTCTCCCTTGGTGCTGGCTCCTTCTTTCTTTGAGGGCTCGGAGCTTGGTAAAGTATCTTTTGGAACACCCTACAACAATACAAATATGCGATAAATATTTAACGTAAGGTATACGAATGAAGTGACGACCTTGTGAAGATCGCGGGAACGCAGTGGATGCGAAAAGCACAAGACCGGTCTGAGTGGAGAGTCTTGGGGGAGGCCTATGTCCAGCAGTGGACGTCTTTCGGCTGGCATGATGATGATGATGATACGAATGAAGTGGATGGAAGGACGAAAATGTTCTTTGCTCAAGTTGATTTTGGAGTTCATAATTTTGAACGGTTCAACCAATATAATAATATATAAGATATAAACTAGCTTTTTTTTTAATCGGGATAATACTTAGCAAAGTTATATAAAAATAAGTTGACACGTTTATGAAATATCAGGGGGCTTGAATGTGGAAAAGTCGATAAAACATCCGTCACTTTTTGTCATGTATAACGAGAGTGATTAATGTTTTATCCACATTTTGTCACGCACTAAACGCAACCATGCTAGGCCCGCAGCTATGATAGAAGGGTTCACCATTATTTCGAGGGTTTTTATCTTTGGAACTGTTATAACAATAGTAACCTGTTGTAGTTAATCGGTTAACGTCGAAGTATCGATCAAATTGCAACGACCGTGGTCACGAGAAGTTTAAAGAGGCGAAGGAAACTAACTCCAAAAATATCATTGCTTAAATACAAAAGGGACACAAATCAAAATGTGTTTGTGTTGCACTTTAATTCGGAATGCCATATACCTACTTTAAGTTTTAAATCAAACTACTTATATCTGTTTTTGTTTTGTGGCGCTTTTGTATTTAAGCAGCGATATATCGTCATTACTTTGAAAAAACCTCGTATCCCATAATTCAAGACATTATGATTATCTAAATATATAAAAGGAGAAACTGACTGACTGACTACCATATCAACGCACAGCTTAAACGGCTAAACGTAGGTACTTGAAATTTGGAAGGGACGTAGCTTAGGTACCATAGAGGGGCACTAATAAAGGAATTCCCGAAATTCCCACGGGAACGGGAATTAGCGGAAAAATCCTTTTGTATGAAAAATCTAAACCGAAGCGAAGCGAGGGTGGGTCGCTAGTAAACTTATACCTGACAAGACTTAAGTTCAAACTCATACATCTCGAAATATCAGATACGAGTTTTTTTCAAAGTAGTAACGATGTAAGTAGGTATAAATAATTGTGATCCGAACCCTCAGTTTTAATCGTCTATCTTTTGTTTTTCTCTTGTTTTACTCGTTTTACGCTTCTGAAGCATGCCATTGTATTAAGTAGCTTTAATAGAATACTGCGAGGGTCGCCAGGGTCAGCGAAGTACATGCAACTTGATTACACGACACTGGCTAAGGCTCGTCTGGAATCTCATCCTTCGCTTTTATGAGCGAAATTCTTGACATTTTGTCCTTTGTCATGTTTGGTCAGTGCTGTATTAAATTTTGATGTTATTTTAACATTAAATCTTTATTTTTTAAGGGAAGTATTTTTGTTATTTCAAAAATGCTTCTTTTAAAATAAATAACAGGACGTTGATATAATTTAAACTCTATAAACAAAACATTACATACTTTGATTAATATTTAACGGAAAGAGCGTGAGTGGCCTAGTGGCTTAAGGGGTCGAGGAGTCATCATGTACCTATGAGTTTTTCTAACTTAATTGCATAACCCGATGCTTTTACGGTGAAGGAAAAACATAGTGACGGAAACCTGCACATTCAAAAGGGCCCATCTGTATGATAAGATAAGATAATATTGAACTGAAGGTATCAAATTTAAGTTGATTGAAGACAAAAAGTCGTATGCTGGCCTAGTTGATACCCTGCCTTCGAAGCTAGTGGTCCCAGGTTCAAATATCGGTTAGATAATTTTGTGTAATGAGCTTGAATTTGGTTTCTGAGTCTTGGGAGTTTTTCTATGTATTTACATATGTATTTTTCCATTTAACTACGCGTTTATAGTTGTTTAGCACTCATAATACAAGCCTAGAGATTATATGATGAGATGGGATATGATATTTTGATAATCACTTAAGTATTTTATTAATGTTTTTTTTATAAATGGAACATGCTAAATATTACTTGTAAAATGAGTATAGTATAGTATGTTTTTGTACAGCGTTCCGTAGGTCATCAAAACGGTGTCTGAAAATCAGCGCTGTAGGTGTTTGACGCCTCAGCATAATGCTGAGCCAGTGTCCGATGCGCTACCGCGAGGACACACACTCCGTGCTGTTTCTATCACATTGTTTGTTATCTTTCATTTGTCTCTTTGTGTGTCTTCTGTGTAATGAATAAATGTATTTCTTCTTCTTCTTCTTCTACAGTGTTAATTGTACAGGTAATTTACCCAGGAGATTCTAAAAAATCAAAGTATATCCAAAAAGGCTAATCTGCGGGCCGAGCATGGGTGCCTCTATATCGCGTGTCAAATGTGGATAAGGCATCCGTCACTTTTTGACAAGTGTACTTATTTTCGTGTCAGATGGTGACGGATGCCTTATCAAAAAAAAAACACGCGATAAACGCAGCCATACTAGGCTCCCAGCAGAAAACACTCAAGACTAATTATAAAAAAAAGTTGATTATTATTTACTTCCGTGTTCGTAAATTAAAATAATGATCCAATTTCCAGGAAAAAAAGAAGAGCTCCTTTGAACCTCTAGTATCAAAAGGGATAAGAGATATGGAATGGTAAGACGGTATTGAAGGATTTGTAAATAATCCCCAACACGTGATATACCTACTTGTACGTGCGCGTTTGTATGCGGCATGTCCTCGTACATCGTATACTACTATGGAAAAATCTCGTATCCAACATTTCGAAAGATATGAGTTGGAACTCAATTCTCTTTACGTTTAAGTTTTAAATTGTATGTCAAGAAATGTGAGGTAAGAGGGTTTTTCAAAGCAATGAATATATAAAATCTTCTATTGATCTCATTGGGTCGTTCTTACAAGCTTCCGAACCAAACAGCTTTGTCATGTCCGTCTGTCCGCGATTTTACTCAGAGACTTGATTTATTTCGTTTCTTGGTTATATTTTTGGCTTTGTTGAATATTTCTTCTGTATGTTTGAATTAAATCCTTGTACCTTATTCCTTGATGTCTCTACAAGTATTGTTATCGAATTGTTCTTAACTCTGTGCTATTTTCCTGGCAAAAAAAGCCATGATAACGCTGACAGTACGATTACATTTAATAACAACTGTTAGGGCTGATTTTTCAATGTCTAGATAACACTATGCAAAATGTGGTTACAGTGAATGAGTTTTTGGTAATTCTGTAGCTCTGCCTACCCCACTCTGGGAATAAAGGCGTGAGTTTATGTATGTATGTATGTATGTAGATAACACTATCTGTCAGGTACATTGTAGTTCTGTCCTTTTATTTGTCATAAGAAAGATAACGAAAGAGCTACAATTTACCTGACATAAATATACTGTTATCTAGAGATTGAAAAATCTGCCCTTCGATACATAAAAACCCCCGGTATAATGATGACCCCTTCTTTCAGAGCTAATATCTCTGAAACGGCTCAACCAGTTTTCATCAAACCTAGCAAAAACCATCGCTAGAAAACCTGCTTTTAAACTTAAAAAAGCCGCATTCAAATCGATTTACCCACTTAAAACCTACGGTGCCACAGACACGCATGTAGTAGTCAAACTTATAACACCCCTCTTTTTGCGTTGTTAAAAAGTAATTACGGTTAAATCCTTTGAGTATAATACAGCCCCTGATAATAATGAAGTCCTAACCTAGTTTTAACTTAGAACAACTTTTAAAAGAGTTTAAGTTCTTCTCTGAACTCTTTTTGTTACAAGATATAAGAAACTCAAGCAACTCGCTCTAGCCTGCTTTATAAATTTTTCTAATTGAACCAAGAACGATCTGAGCAAAGTTCTACTTGGATGTCTTTGTGGAACGAATTCTTTTGAAGTCTTGTTACGTACATGTACTTAGGAAGTTCGTTAAATAGTCAACTGTTGTTTTTTGTTTGGTTGTGAATATAACTAATATTTCGCAAACAGACACGATGTATAAAATTATTGATGTGCCTTGGCCGCATGTAACGATTTTCGAAAATGACTAACCTAAGCGTTAATGAGATGCCTAATAAGGCAGTGTTTATCGCATGATAAGATGTATGTAAAACATCCGTCACTTTCTTACACTTATATAAGTATGAGAGTAACGGATGCTTTCTCCACAAATTGACAAGCCATAAACGCAACCATACTAGGCTCTCGGGTTGGCAGAGCACTTTGTTGATCGAGTTGTCACAGTTTACGATTTATTGGGCCTCCATTCTACTGGGCAAACCCATATTGTTTTACCGTTTAGAATCTCTACCGGGCCTATATTCAACCAGGTAAAATCATTATCGTCAATTCAAGACGGCAAAGCAATATTGCTTTTGATGCGGGTTATTGTACTGTCAACTTTTTGATAGCTCTTTTTTTTTTGGAGGAATCTACGATCAGTCGGATCGCCTAGAATATGAGAAGATGAGTTAAGTGAAGAAGTGATTTTCTCGGCAAGTAGGCCACTGGCCTAATATTCCCCCTCAATTATGGAACATATCCTTTTGCCTGAAACACATGGACATCGACCTTTGATCCATGCACGATGAGAGCACGATCAACTCTTTTGAGACAACAATTCTTTCTATAGCGGGTTGGCGTGGATTTTAACTCCTTCTAGCTCCGTTCATGTATATACCTTTTTTATTACGAGTTGAGTCGACTTGTACCCTTTTTCACCAGGACCCCAGAATTGTATGCCGTAGGTCTAATTTGGTTTGATGATGGAGCAATACGAGTATACTCTAACTTTGTTGCTTAGACTAAGTGCAGATTGGCTTCCGATGAGCCAGAGGTTTTGAAACCTTGTGTTGATTGCATTGCGTTTATTCATTATTATGGTCTTTCCATATCATTTATCTTACTTACTTGACAGCAATGGCGGCAGAGTGAAAAACAACACCACAAGCATACCACGTGAAAAGCAATATAGTTTAACTGTGATGAATTAGAGGCGCTCATACTGTCATACTGTCTACTGTCTAGCAATCAAAACGTTGACGAAACGATAACACTTCAAAAACGATATGGTTTTTACCCAGTATACAGACCTAGTACATTAATTATGCGCTGGTTCCACTGATATACCTACAGATTCACATGAATCATTTAATCAAAAACGAGCAATATTTTACGAATGCACACAATGTTTAAGCGGAATTTTCTCTCCGGTCGGTAATTGGAGCATTATAGTTGCCCCAGCGTAACAAGATGCTTGTTGGCGAGTGACCTAATTAGAACGGCTCGAGGGAAGACGAGATAGGTACCTATGGGTCCATATTGACTCACATAAAATTCTTATTCCTATTTTTTGTTTTCTTACCGATTTGTATTCATAATAATCACTCTTCATATTTTTTTTCCTCATACTTTTATCTTCATACTTTTTAAGTCATAATTATCGCAAGTCATAATGCCTTTTTATTTAGGAATCGTTACTTTTTGAGATTTTCATAAATCTAACCTAACCTAACCTAACCTTATTAACACGTAAGATATTTAAGAAATGGTGAAAAGTGTACGACTTCATTAATACTGGCGTTATGAATTCAGATGATTATGAGTTCCGATCGTTAGTACTAAAAAAAAATATGAAGAGTATGAAGAGTGTTCATTATGATGTAAAATGGTATGACAAACATTTTCGGACTTCCGATAATAGGACTTAAAAAGGTATGTGAGTAGATACGCACCCAGGTACCTATACTAGCTGGTTGTGTAATAAGGGCAAAACAAACTGTGAGTAATTAGCAAGTTGCGATGTTCTCGGCTAGAATTAATAAAAGCAGGTTAGCGTTAGGGTGTGTTTTGATTCATATTGTTAACTCAATTAAGGTAGGTTTTTTTTACTTTTAATTCGTCTAAAGCGATGGACCGCAGAGAAAAATAATTTGCATAAAAATGTATATAAACTATGGAGAACGGTGGTGAACATTTTGGTTCTCTGCCATTTCGCTAAACGTTTTCCAAACTGTTACGTGTTAAAACTGTAAATATTTTAGGATTTTTTAAAAACTAACCTAACCTAACCGTAGGGTGCTACACGATGATCCTGAAATAAATCCTGAAATATTTACAAAAAAGCATTGGCCCATATGAAACAGTGGCCAAATGAATCAGATTTCGAAACATTGTTCGGCGAAAAGGCAGGACCCCGAATATTGTCTATGATTACATCAAAAGGATAAGGAACAAAGCGCACGTTAAATCCAATAAAGACACTATGCAAAAAAGCAAATAGTACAAAAGTGATTTGTTTGCTTTGTGCAGCAACAGGCTGTATAACAGCTGACGGCCCGGGGCTTTACAAAATACAATCTAATTACTTTAAAAGCCAATAGGTACTGGTTTAAAATAAAGTAAAGATTTATTTTTATCGCAACGTCGGGCTTATAAATCAGAACACGCAAATTATATTTTAACGCAAAAAACTTGACATCGAATTTAATAAATAAAGTATGAAGCAGTTTTATTTTCGTTTTGGTAAGTATTCTCTGCGTAGTAACGAAGAATAACGCGGATCCACGTAAAAAATTTGGATATACTTTTGTATTATTTATAAGCTTGTTCTTATGGACTATATTGTAATCAGAAGAGACTAGAATTTGGTATTTTTTTGACCTCCAGTATATGAGAGGTTAATGGCAGAGAAGGTCACACCCAACCTAATGATAAGTGGGTTCTGGGACTCAAAAACATTTGAAATTAAGTTGATAGAAGTGGAATACCCTCTTAGTCAAGAAAGGAACCAAAAAAAGGAAAAAAAGAGGTGAACTAATAATGGTTTGTGTGTAACCTTCCGTGGTTTCACCTGGTGGTTCCAACGGAAGACCAGCGCTGACTTTAATGCCAGCATTACGCTAGGTTGGGACCATTTCGTGAGTATTTTCTTCTTGTGCGTATTAATTTCTTTTCTTTATTATGTATGTCCCGAATAAATTATTTTCTTTCGTTCTTTCTTCTTCTTCTAATGGCAAATTGAAAGTCAAAGCCTAATTGAGTTTTTGCGTCTAACTGTTATTGAAGTTGAAGGCACGTTTTCTGTACTACGATCTCATTAGAATAAGGGGAAAATTGGGGTTGAAGTATGTATATATGTATGTAAAGCTCTTTATTGCAAAAAAATAATGGGATCTCTTCCAGCTAACACTGAAGTAGATGAGTAAGGACAATGCATGGGGTTGAAGTACTAGAAGGGAATTTTTAGTAGTTGAAAGACCTTGTGCATTGTCCGTCCGAATCTCTAATACAATCTTACTCTACAACCTTACTATATTATATTTTTCGTCGTTTTTTTTAAATCATGACTGTAATTATATTTTCCACCGTTAAAGCTATAACAAGTCTAACCTAACCTAAAAGACTTAAAAGCGGTATTCAGAAAATTAAACAATAAAAGAACTAGACACTTTTTTTTATTCGCACACGCTTACTCAGAAAATGGCCTATTCCTCTTGCCTTGAAAACACCAAGTATTACCACTATTCCGGGAATACAGCAGCATTGCGAATAAGAAATGACGCAGCAAAAACCGTTGCGTCCGATCCATTGAAAATTCAGTGCACTGCACTGCTTTAATAAGAACAGGTTAAAGACATAAGATTCCTTACCTGCTCCGTGCCGCCAGCACAGCTTTGACAGCACACACGGGCTCTCTGGTGTCGCCGACCAGGAACGTGACGTCACAGAGCTCAGGCATGGACGCGAGGAACTTCATGTCCTCGGCCAGTCCTGACTTGTTCTCGAATGTGCTGAGGTCAGGCTCCGCGTCCATAGCTGCTAGCGCTCCGCTTCTCATTGACGACTGGAAAAGGGTTTTCTATTAAGATTACATACATAATCAGCCTAAATGTGATCTATTTCTAGGGCTCAACTAACATCAGTCTGGTCAGGTACTTGACTGTACATTAAACACTATCAAAATAAGCAGTTCTGCAATAACTGAGGTGATAATTGAATCGACCTTTGACGTTAATTCGTGCCAAATTGTCGATGCTGTATACTGGTTAAGTAGGTATTTCTACTTTAAATATGTTTATGTAAGATAGTAGTATGTGTGGTGTGAAACTGATTGATAGAGTAAGGAATGAAAAAGTCAGAGAGAAATGTGGAATAAAAGATGATGTATTGACTAAGATTGAAAAGGGCATGCTTCGATGGTTCGGTCATTTGGAAAGGATGGATGAAAGAAGATTGATGAAAGAGATATACACATCGATAGTGAGTGGACGGGTCGGAAGGGGCCACCCTAGGCGTACTTTTTCGAGTCAAATCGGTGAAATACTGGAAAAGGGCCGAATCTTAAATACCCGAAACCGACGTGCGTGCATGACTCGATGTATGAATGTGGAAGAAGCGAAAGAAATTTGTCAAGATCGTAGCAAGTGGAAAGAAGTGGTCTCTGCCTACCCCTCTGGGAAACAGGCGTGATTTAATGTATGTATGTATGTATGTATGTATGTAAGATATTTGCATGAAGGTTTTGTATTTATTTTGCCACAATAAAAATTTCATTATATAAGTAAATAATTATATTTTTTCTTTACTACCTACACTATTTAATCGTGTAGCGTACCGTCCGTCTGTCACACTCGGAACTGGGTGAAAATCAGCGCTGCAGGTGTCTAACACTTCAGCATTATGCTGAGCCAGTGTCCGATTCACTGCCGCGAAGACACACTAACTACTTGTTTATTGGTGTTTTCTGTTTTTACTTTTTTTTCTGTGTCTTGTGTCTGTAGTGAATAAATGTATTTTTATTTTTTCTTTACCTTTCTATTT
This sequence comes from Acleris laterana, assembly GCA_963966035.1. NCBI lineage: Eukaryota > Metazoa > Arthropoda > Insecta > Lepidoptera > Tortricidae > Acleris > Acleris laterana. Next base: position 3,688,225 of record OZ014443.1, read on the forward strand.
GGACAAAACAATAGAAAATTGTAACACACTTAGGGCGGATTTGACCAAACGAGAATAAGGTCTTATACCTAGATTAAACGCCAAATTTGTATAGACTAATCTCAGAGTTATCCCAGTTTGGTAAAAAAAATGATTAAAGGGCGATCCAAATGCTAAAAAATGCTCTACGGTTGAAATTTTGCTAAAAAATTGTATTCAAGTTTCTGGTACGGTTTGCAACGAAATGCAAGAGTTATCTTCAGTTTTTTATTACCTAGTAGCTATAAGCATTACTGACAATTAAACAAATTAGAACTAAAGTAAAAGATCACTAAATTACATAAGTAAAGGTGAAGAAGGGTACTTATTTTTAAAATATCGTTGTATAACTAAATAAATTGTTTTGAAGCATAAAGATGTAGGTACGTGTAACTAATCGCAAAATCAGTAAAAAAATTAAATGTTCAACCTATAAAACTTCCAAGTTTTCTTTACCAGACATCTTTGACGAAAGAAACCGTCCTTGTCGTAAATATGATACGCAATGAAAATTATCCTAAAAATCTGCAAAACATTATATTTTTCCTGTTGTTTTCGTTTTGGACGTACTATAGTGAGTTAAGGACAAAGAAAAAAGACAAGAAACTTGATAAATATTTGTCTTTCAAAAAAGCCGTCTTTTTATAGCGGCTTATAATTTATCTGGCTTAAGGACAGAACAGAAAGTAGATTATCCTCTTAAGATCGAATACCTAATTTTAGTAAAATTGTAATTGCAGGTTTGTAATATTAACAATAGAGTGCCTTTTATGTTTGGTATTACGTCCTCAAGGGTAAATATATATTAATATTTTTTAAGTTTGATAAATTTGTTATTTGCGTATAATGGAGCTCCCACACTTGCTGTTACAAATAACAAAAGTTATACTTTGTTATCGTGTTATATTACGTTATATAACTTTTTAAATGTTATATAACAAATTACAACAAGGTAACAAACATGTTATAATTTTTTACCAGTGTGGGAGCGTTTGAAACCTCTAACAAGTTGTAACCTAATGTTATTAAGTGTTAGTGGAGTTATCGTGTTTTATAACGTTATTTAACATTTATAACAACAAGTGTGGGAGCACCCTAAGCGATTTATTTCATTTCATTAAATCTTTATTTATTAGTTACATAGAATCTTAAAGCGTTTGCAATTTTTATTAATCTAGAGACCTGCGTCGCTATTGCCAAACGCACTCGCAATCTCAATCGGCTTCCAAGCGGAACAATGGTTTTCATCTTGTATGCAGACAAGCCTTCGATTTTCAAAATGAAAACAATTACGATTGCGAGTGCGTTAAGCAATAGCCCCTCAACTCTGGCTTCGGCCATGAGAGGAAGACAAGTATGTAGGTATAGCACATGAAAACCATCACAAACCTTAGGACTGAAATTTCTTTACGCATTTTCAATTCATCTAAAGGTATTTCAGTTTTTTTTGGTGGTCAAAAATCTAATCTAACGTACGTTATTAATGTTTAAGATGTCCTGAAAACCTAAATTTCATGGTTTCAGCATAAATTGCGTCCGATGAAACAAAATTCGATGAAATGAAACAAACGATTTAGTTAAATTCGATGAAATGATCGGTTAAAAATTACAACGTGTTTTACCCTTTTGGATATGGCGTTATAATGGAATTTCAATAATCTAAAACTCATTATGAAAATACCGATGGTAAAAGCTTTAACCAGCGAAGGCTTGATCGTGAATCATTTAACGCTTAAAAGTTCATTAATAAACATTTTGCATAAAGCTTAAAATTTATTCTGCATACAAATCAAGTTATGCAACAAACTGCTTTTAAAGATTATTCAATTTTTAATTTTTTTTTGCCTCAATGAATCTTTTTAAATTCCAATCCCCTTGTGCATTATTATCCGATGACCTAAATAATCGATATCGAACAATGGCTTTATCAAATAACAACCTTCCTTTTTTTCGAAACTAGCTGCGATAACACAATTAAAACCACAACAAATACGTACATCGTCCAAGCTGAAGTGTCTCGTGATTGTCAAATCCATTTTCTTGTTTTTTTTTTTCGTTACATGCGGAAACGACCGACCGCCGCGACGCCAGAGTTCCGACTGGCAGCGGGAAATGGAATGGGGTAAGTTCGGCCAGATCATAGCTGCTCAAGTTACAAGCGGTGAGCGGGTGTTGAAAGATTTGAATACGCAATAATTTACTGCACTAGGTAGTTGACATTGATTCCATTTTTTTTTGTCATAATGTCTTTGTTTATATATTGTTGTATCACCGAAACCATAAACTTTTCAAAACACCTTAAATTCCTTACGATTAGGTTTCATTTATAAAAAAAGCAAAATAGTGACCTTTTCTAAAAAATACCATGTCTTGCAATAATTACGACCTGACACATTATGACTAAAAATAATTACACGCATACCTTCGCTATGAACGTAAGAATATTCCTTCACGCCTGTAATCCCAGATTGGGGTAGACGGGGCTAATTCAGTAACCGCCTTTTACACAAATAGGCTATCAGACATGTTACCACCAAAGTATTAGTGACAAGTTGCAAGCCTATCGCCCAAGGCCGACCGTATTTCAGAGTTTGACCTAGATTGAATATGTAGAATACTTACGCTGAACACGGATGCCACGCGGTGCGTAAAAAATTGGAAAAACAAAAAACACCTAGTGCAAATAATCTAACTTACCGCACAATATAAGTACTTCAACAAAAAATAAAAAGCACTAGTTCAAAAAATCCAACTGCCTGCACGAGATACAGAGCTACCAAAAGTACCATTAAAAGTTTAAAAAAAGTATATGTTTGCGGGTGGTAGGACCTTGTGCAAGGTCCGTCCGGATCGCTACCACCATCTTATCCATTAACCTACCGCCAAACAGCAGTGTTCGCATTGTTGTGTTCCGGTTTGGGGATAAGACAGCCGGTGAAATGACTAGCATAGAGGCATTCCATCTTAGCCTCAGAGTTGGCAACGTATTTGCAGTCTTAGGATTGCATTGCAGTCTTGTGATTGCGAATGTCTATTGGTCACAGTTTCCACTTACCATCAGGTGGCCTGTGTGCTCGTTTGTCTACTCGATGCCATAAAAAAAAAAAAAAAAAAAAAACGTTTTTGAACATGATTAAAGCTCGTGAGGTGTTAACTCCATGTGCTCCTGTTTAGGTCACCAAAGTAAATACTTTTTAACCGAAAAATAATATTGTCCTCACGTGTGATATCTAAAGGCTTGTTCCTCTAATAAGTTCACGGCGATTGTCTAACTCGACGTTAGGGAAATACATCAGTACATAACACAAGGAAACAAAAAAAAATACACATTTTAGAATAGTAACGTATAATTCACATGTTTGTACTAGGCCTAACTGCTCCTTATTTAAAACGTTTATTTCTTTTGACTTACGCCATCCCAGCACATAAGGGTCTTACTTTGTTTATTGCTGGGTGCCAGCGCATAAAATGACGGATTTCATTTCCTCTGAGTGTTCGCAATTATCAAGATTCACAGTGCGCTATTAAAAGGTTTATCGTGGTTTCGGTTAAATGAAGACGTCAATGATCAAATTGATCAAGGTGTGGTCGAATACTGTTTGTACTAATAGGAAATTGCATTTTCTTTTTAAATCGCATTTCACAACAAAATGTGAAAATACCTTAAAAGAGATTAAGTGTTTTTTTTATGGCATAGAGAAGACAAAGGAGCACACAGGCCACCTGATGGTAAGTGGAAACTGTGACCCATAAACATTCGCCTTCACAACACTGCAATGCAATCCTAAGACTGCAGATGCGTGGCTAACCCTAAGGACTAAGATGGAATGCCTCTATGCTAGTAATTTCACCGGCTGTCTTATCCCCAACACCGGAACACAACAATGCGAACACTGTTGTTTGTCGGTGAATGCTACTTTAATCAGCTAACAAAAAATTACTTGTTTTATTCAATCCAATAAAAGGTATGCTGTTCTCGATATTTCTACCAATGGGATTATAAAAGATGCAATACGCTATCGTAAAATAATAACGATAACGTAATAATAATACTTTTTAATACTGAGAATTCTTAGGTTCTATATTATTATTATACAACCTTAACATTCTAATGCATTTATTTATTTTCACTTATCGCATCGCTCAACGCCGCAGTCGCAAACGCAACGTTTTAAAAAGTACTTTTCCTACTCCTGTACTTTTATCTGTAATTTATATAGTCACGAACACTAATATAAGAACATACATAATTATGTCCGCAGAATAATCCAGAGAAAAGTCTATCTTGTCTATGCCCCAAAACAGCACTTGTGCGTTTTTGAGATAAAACGATACGGCCAGCTGCTAAAGCTTAGCGTTGCACAATCGATTTAATCATATTTTAACGATTGTGAAATAGGGACTATAAATCACCTAATGTTTTGAGAAATGATTTCAGTTACCTGAATGGTCGATTTTAAAATAGCTGTATTCTGGTTGGTTGATACGAAATAGGTACAAAGTTTTTTTAAAAGATTTAAATTAGTTAAAGAGTAACACGTACCTAAAAGAACCTATCGTTCCGTTTGACAGTCGATGTGTATTGTGATTGGTGGATTTAATTTGGTGAAGTATTTTGATTGGTCAAATTAAAATGTTTTGGAATTGTAAATAATTCTATTTTCCATTCCGTCAATTTAAAAACAAAGTAAACCATAGACACATATTTTGTCATTTTCTTGTTTCCCGCTCGTTTGTTGTTCTTTACTTCGTTCGTTCGTTTGTAAGTTTTTTCGCTTACTTTTTCATTTCATTTGAAACCTAGTCGTAGAAAAAGTATTGTATGCAACGGTGTATAACTAAGTCAAAAAACACTCGTGGCGCTTACCTTTACGATGTTCGCCTTCGGCTCACATCGTAACACACGCCACTCATATTTTTTGACCTCTCTTATACAACTATTGCATAAACTACTATTTCAGCTTGTATTTACTTCTCGCTCGCTCTCACGTTCTTGCCTTAGTACTCTTATGGTAGGATCTGACAGAACTTTTTAAGACCTATTATACAGTAGGCACATAATATTATAGCGATGTAACGATACTTGCGTCAAATTTAATTTGATACAGAAACGCAAATTGGACTTATTTTTTTATTTCTAATTCTATATAGTACCGTCTTTAAAATAAAATATTTTGATAGGTAATGTATTTTAGTCTCTTTTTCATTCTTTAGTCTTTTTTATGAGTAAAAATAATAATAATAGCGATAGTAAAAGGTTTTGATACTTTCGTTATGTGTGTACGGTATTTAATCTTAAATTATGCCTTTGTTGCCTTAAATAAAGCTATTCGTATTTGTAATACTATCTAAAAGTATATTTTATCGTATTGTATAAAGGTACCTATTTAATTTTGTGTGCACTTTACCCTTTGTGTCCTTATTACCCTTCAGTTTCCAATATAAAGGACAAGAGAATTATAAAAGCGATCGAGTCGGACATATTGATTATAAGCGTACACCTACATTGAATATTTATAAAATAGTTTTTTTACATTAATTTAACATCAATGTAAATGATTCTTGGGTTTAAAAATGTGCGTTAAGCTAAGTGAACTTGGAAATTTCAATGTGCATCGTCAATATATTTTGTGCAATTTAGTAAAACAACGCAAAAATAACAATAGCCAACACGTAAAATACATTGTTAGGAAAATTTAGCGTGTCTGTGAACCAGATGTTTCACCCACGCGTAAGGATGCCGTCTGAAGTAACGCCCACGTAACATTCCTAGAGGTTACCATAACGTTAAGCAAACATGTCATGCACCCTACCTGTTGATGTGTCTTCTTTCACACGTACAGTTTACTTATCACCAAAACTCGATTTAAATAATACTTACAACAATATCAATTTTAACACCAACTTTATTCTAATTTCGAAATAGTAACGTTACCCTTGAAAATAATGAGCGAAGTAAGCGTTAACGAAATTGGAACAGTTAAACTATTAACAGCTTATTAAAAATGCTAGTGAGATTTTTGCTACCTGAAACTACATAACAGATAAACTGAGTAGAGCGCATGCGTGAGCTAGTGCGCATGTCAGGATTTGACATCAATATGACATCGTGTAGCCATTTTGGGGTGTTCAATGAACTCATGAATGAATGGACTTATATTGCATTTTGTGCAGTAATTTTTGTGATTGTTTTATATTTACAAACATTAAGAAACATTTTGCATTTGGATTTGTTTGTCTCTAGCATAATTTTCAGTCTTTTAATAGATTACATACGAGAAAAAAGTAAGATAGGTCTACTTTGAACTCAATTTTGAGTTGTTATTAGATAACACATGAATAGTTACTTATTTACACCTTATTTCCTTCAAAGTAAGTGAAGGGATAAAATAAGTACTCTTATTACTTAGAAAGTTAATGTCAGAGACATCTATGCAAAGCGGCCGGAACCTCTATGAAAGATTCAAGAGTTCATTTGAGTTCCGTTGCCACAGCTTGTTAATTACTGGGTTCAGTAAATATAGCATAGATGGCGCTTTTCTAGAATATGACGAAAGGGTGACTTTTTTCTTTTGTCTCGTTTGGTAAGATTTTCCGTATTAAAAATATGTTTTTTAAATTTCCTCTTTAACTCCGTTTTATTTCTTGTCTATGAGTACCTATACAGCCATGTAGGTATCTAAAAATATTTTTAAAAGAATTAATAATTTAATTCTAATTAGCAAAGAAATTGAGGAAAAGTTGGTTTTAATAATGATAATTATATTGAATGTAAAATAATTCTATTAGGTTAGATAGGTACCTATTCTCTAACCCCCTTACTTATAAACGTGGAATAAGCTACGAATAGTTGGCATGCTTTGTCACTTACTTTCAGATGCAAATGTCACAATTACAGATAAGGACAAAGCATGGAATAAACTTTACAAAGTTTATTCCACGTTTATAACTAAGGGAGTTAGAAAAAAATGTTCTCAACGTGCCCAATTCAGTTTTTATGTTGCATTTTGATATTTAAGAGTTTTGCTGAGCTGCATCTAATTCCAACCAAGATCAAATGACGTTAGTGCCATTATTTTAATAAAAGCTAATTCAATTGAACTACTGTATTAGCCTTAGCCCTACTTTATCCTATGTCGTCGTTTTAGACTGACGTAACTCGGGTAGCATGGCGACGTAAACCTACATGTGGCATGCTATCTTAACTTCCGGTGACGCTTGCTTCAATAGTCAAGCTAGGCTATCGGTCTTCCAGTGGATAGGCGGATATTGGTCGCTTCAGTGGTTTACTATAGGTACTTATTTATACAATAGGTAGGCAATTATGCTGACAATATGTAATGTATTCTAATAAGTCGTCTTGGTGGTGTACAATGCTATTTTCATTATGAATGACTAGCGACCCGCCCTCGCTTTGCTTCGGTTTATGTCAGTTTTCTGTGACACCCGTACATAAAAAAAAATATTATACATAAATACCTTTCTATATACTCACTCTATCTATTAAAAAAAAACACATCAAAATCCGTTGCGTAGTTTTAAAAGATCTAAGCATACAATGACATATGGACAGACAGACAGCGGGAATCGACTTTGTTTTAAACTATGTAGTCATTAAGAATTTAAGATATAACAGTCGCTTCCCGCAGTCTGTCCCAGTGTGTATGTTTGCTTAGATCTTTCAAAATCAAAGTCAAAATGTTTAACGCTAAATATCACGAGTAACATTTGAAACAAAAAATAAAAAGAACACATTAGAACGATGAACAAAATTTTTTTTTTTAATATTACACTTACAAAAAGTTTTAATATATTCCTCGTAATGCAAGTGAAAAGTAGTGTGTACCTATAACTCTGTCTTAAAATCGACTTAATTATCAACCCTCGCCTACCGGCTCAGATGGACACCAATAAGTCTTGTATAACATGGTTTGTTTTATGCCCTTGTTGTACAAACTACTATTTAATGAGTTGTTTTTGCCAACTTGCCATACGAATTATACGTAGGTGTATCCTTAATGTTCAGGCTCAATTTATTTCAAATACAAAGACCTAACAGCCGGCAGAGCATTTAAAGGACGCGCCAAATTGACCAAGAAAGTTTTTATGTCCCTACAAGTTTGCCTCTGATCGGCGTGGCTTGCCTTAAACTAATTTTTATGGTTCCACATGATTCGCTACCTCAAGGAGGTAAGGTCCGACCGAGACTGCTTTTTTAATCTCGGCCGAGAGCGAGACCGAGACCGAGAATAAAATAAATTCTCGGCCGAGACCGAGACCGAGACACGGAAAAATTGGTATATTTCTTTATTTGCGTTTTTTTAACAAAAAAAAACCCCGTTAATAATGAAACATGGTTTTATTATGGTTTTAACAAACTTAATAATCAAAATTGAAAAGAACAATATTGTACGACAAAAAAAGCAATTTTTCGGCATTGTCAAATTATGCCGTCTTTCGTCGTACAATTGTCCAGCTCGACTGAACAGCTGTTCACTGGCAACACTTGTTGGTGGTGCTGACAAGAATTTGTTGGCTGCAGGGCGTAATATTTTATATGGCGATGAATGCCAATATTCAAAAATATTAGCATTGCGCTGTAGCCTTGGTTCTCGAAGAAAGCTGTCCAGTGCCAATTCCTATAGTGCCTTTGTGTCACTGCTTATATTCATAGGCTCGTCCTCAGAATCTATCGAACATGAACTGCCCACAAAGAGTCATTGCCTTGAGAGCTCATCATTAAATTTGTTGAAGTAGCTCCATCTCTGTGATCTCTGTCTCTTGAGATTCCAAATTGAAATTTGTATTAAGCAATTCAAATATTTTAATTTTGGCTGCTTTTATTTCATTTTCGGTCAAATATTTGGTTTTAAATCTTGGATCTATGAGTGTTGCTGTAATTAAAGGCCAACAACTTTTCAAGAATGCGAATCGCAGATTTAAAAACAATAGGTAAATTTTACTTACCTAACTTGCCTTCTTCTTTAAATATTAACGCATCAACAAATACAACAACCAACATCAACATAAAATAATGAATTAAACTACAGCTTTGCACAGTATAAAGTCTCGTAAATCTAATTATTTTCTTAACTCGTTACGACAACAATGCGTTTTCGAAAATAAATAATGAACGAGTTGTCACTTGTTTGAGTGTATCGGTCGGTAAAGTCACTTCGCTCGACACGAGCCCGGGCGGGGCGACCAATCAAAATCGAAATGAAAGATCGCGCCACCGCGGTAAACCGCGCGCCAAAATTTAAATCGATTGCCGCGGGGTCTCGGCCGCGGCCGAGAATCTCGGCCGTTTTGGGCCGAGACCGAGACCGAGATCTCGGCACGATTTTTGGCCGAGATTTGCCGAGACCGAGACCGAGACCGAGATCTCGGTCGGACCTTACAAGGAGGCACAATCTCGGAACCGTGAGTATTTGCAGCGGGGTCCTTTTGAAACGCATTTTTTTTTCCACATAATGTATCTTTTGGCATAAAATCTTTTCGCATTACATACTTTTAGGCTGAAATTGCAGTATTAACGGACACGGTTTCTGTAGGAGAATGTATAGAAACTTTTTATGTAGTTGTCTTACATCATCATTATTAAGTATAATTTTTGTAATTATTTCTCTATTACTACTAATTAGTTCTGGAGAAAATTCGGAGTTCTGACACATTTTCCTGCTCAACTACGCGTGAATACCTACATTTATTTCTTATCGTATGTTAGATTCATTGTTTTATATAATGCTAGGTTAAGTTTTATAAATTGTATATTTAAAAAACGACTAACTGTTGCGTTTCTTGCGGCGTTTCTTCTCAGCAGTGGTCTCTTGCGAAGCGCTGGTAGATTTTTGACGTGTAAAAGTGCCCGTGCGGCCTACTTACTGAATAAACATATTTATCTTTTTTTATCTTTTTTAATAAACATCTCTTGCGTAGAGTAGGTTAGGTTAGGTTAAGTTACTTTTTTATGATAATTAAAATAGAACCGTTTCTATTGTAAAACCCGTTTTCGGTCAAAGATTTTATGCGTAAAGATTACAGACATTATGTGTGAAAATTTTGTGCGATCCAACAGTGTACCATGTTCAGGTATATAAAGTGCTCCTTGGTTAGAGAAAAAGGAGGGATTTTAGCTAAAATAACAAATTTAATAAGGTTAACAAAGCTTTTTTTTCCACATTTTGTACTATAATAATGATGACAGGCAGTTCGGCTTCGTTGTAATTTTTATAGACGGCATTTTATATTTTAAATAAGTCAAAAAATCTACTGACAACGAAGAAGCTCAGAAAATTTCTCTGAAATCGTATTTATATTCCGGGAGTAATCTGACAGTGGATGGACATTGGCTGGGATGTAAATCTTTATTTCGTTCCAACTTGCCAATTAAGTTTCTAAAATCTAGATTCTTTATGTTTTTCTATAACCTCCTTACATATAAACATGGAAAAAGCTTGGAATATTATAATTTATGCCATGCTTTGTCCTTATCTGTAATTGTGAGCGAAAAGAGAACTAGAGAGAGAACCTAAACCAAACATTCACCTACTATGTAAAACTAATAGATACGCCATGTCCGTTTCTCCTTATGTCCGTCTATCCGCAGTTTAACTCACAGACTCTATATAGGTACTACAGAACGGTCATTTGGCATAGTTATACACTTAAGACTGCGCCGAGCATACGCCGGATGTAGCTTTGAACTATGATCATAATTTATAAATTACTTACTTTAAAATAGCAATTTAGATTTGTGTGTTTTTTTTGTAAAAAAAATAGTTGGAAACATTTATTCATGATCATTGATCAATCTTTGTGAACCATAATTGACGAAAAAATCCATATCTAACGGGCATTGGCAGCAACAAAATTAATATAATTTTAATTTTAAGAAGGAATTGCTTCAAAATATATAATAAGTTTAGGTTTGAACAAGAGAAAGATTGATAAAGATCTTGAGAGTATAATTAAGTCATATTTTAACGTCTGTTTTCGAAATCACAAGCACATTTCGTCATTAATTTGAAAAAACCTGGTATCTCATAATTCGTCACGTACGATCATAAACTTCAACGTGAAGAGAATTAAGTTCAAACTCATACATATTGAAATATCAGATACGAGTTTTTTAGGGTTCCGTAGTCAAACTAGGAACCCTTTTAGTTTCGCCATGTCCGTCCGTCCGTCCGTCCCCAGTCTAGCTCAGAGACTCATAGTACTAGAAAGCTGTAATTTAACATGAATATACATATTAGTCACGCCAACCAAAAAGGTAATATAACATTTTGAAAAATATTTTTTTTTAATGCACCTCCCCTACACGTAACGTGGCGATGCCTTTTTTTTTCTTGCCTACCCTATAGTGTGGGGTGTCGTTGGATAGGTCTTTCAAAAATATTGCGGGTTTTTAAAACAATTTTTCGATTAAGGGATCCGTTTATGAAATATTAAGCTTTAAAGCGCTATTTTTTGTAAGAGTCAAGTGTCACCCCCCCCTACAGCCAAAACTACAAATACTAAAAATCTGAAAAATATCTTCAACGAAAGCGCATATAACGAATTTTAAAGAAAAACTATCACGGCTAAGTAGACATGATTAGTTCCTGAGATACAGGCGACTAAAGTGTTTATACCTATCAAAATCGCCAATGATAACTTTGATAGAAAAATTGTTAACGGGGGGGGGGGGGCCTGCACGCGCGGGGGGAGTCGAACTGTCCAAGCAACAAATCGAGCGACAGCCGCGCTCATAAGCGCGAGCGCCTAGATGCTGTTCAGACGTGCCCCGAAATGCTACCTACAAGTTTGCGATTTGCGATCTGAAAGTTTACAAATAATCGATTAGATTATTGATTTGAGTCGAGTATCGTTTGGAAAACTTAAAGTTCTATTTACTGGCCCTTGTTTTTTTTTTCAATTTCTATTGATTACTTTATAAAAGATTAAACTTTTATTGTAATTTAAAGTCGGTTTGAAGCAATTTAGATACCTAACTACCTACATAGGTAGGTATACTGATCTCACACTTAAAAGCTTGGCTCTTGTTTGAGATATTATATACGAATTTATAAGAAAAAGAATCATTACTTAGTAGACTTAATTAGTTCCTGAGATACAGGCGACTAACGGGTTTATACCTACTAAAAATCATGTAAGACAGCGCCAAATAACTTTAAATAGAAAATTGGTTCATACATGTTGATTTTTGAGATAGTTTTTTGTGTTTGTCGTTACGGCTTCGGAACCCTACACTGAGCATGGTCCGACATGCTCTTGCCCGGTTTTTTCAACGTAGTAACGATTTCTTGTTACATTAAATGGCTGGATAAAACAATCAAAATTCGCAATTTAGCATGAAATAAGGGTCGTGTCAGCTGTAAGATATCAATGTGTACCCGATTCTTGGTGTGAATTAGGATCACAATAATAGTAATGAGGGCGCCACTGGATGCTCGACGTTCGCTCGGTGGTCTTAAATTAAATCTAGAAAAATAATTATTTGCGTCCTTTACATGTAAAACAAAGGTTTTTTTTACATTGTACGTAATAACGAGTAGGTCTTATAAAATCATTACGTACAATTGTTACTATAGATTTTTACCGGCCGGTCCGTTTAGATCCTTGTCCATTATTTTCATTCATTATACCTACAGGCTGATCCTAATTCACACCAAGAATCGGGTACACTTTGATATCAGCTTACAGCTGACACGGCCCTTATTTCATGCTAAATTGCAAATTTTGATTGTTTTATCCAGCCATTTAATGTAACAAGAAATCGTTACTACGTTGAAAAAAACTCGTATCTTATATTTCTATATGTATGAGTTTGAACTTAATTCTCTTCATGTTGAAGTTTATAATCGTACGTCACGAATTATGAGATACGAGGTTTTTTCAAAGTTATGACGAAATGTGCTTGAGATTTCCAAAACAGATATTAAAATATGACTTAATTGTACTCTCAAGATCTTTATTAATCTTTATCTTGTTCAAACCTAAACTTATTATATATTTTGAAGCAATTCCTTCTTAAAATTAAAATAATATTTATTTTGTTGCTGCAAATGCCCGTTAGATATGGATTTTTTCGTCAATTATGGTTCACAAAGATTGATAATGAATAAAAGTTTCCAATAAAAGAAATATACAAAAAAAAACACAAATCTAAATTGTTATTTTAATGTTATTTCTAAATTATGATCATAGTTAAAAGCTACAATTTAAACGTTTTCAATGCAAATTAGTTTAAAATCCGTCCTTATACAGGCTGATCCTAATCCCCGCCAAGATTCGGGTGCACATCGATATCTTACGGCTGACGCGACCCTTATTTCATGCCAAATTGCGGATTTTGATTGCTTTATCCAGTCATTAAATTTTATATGAATTACGCTTCAGATTAACAAAGCAGACTGAAAATTATGACGTAATTATACTCTACAAATCATTATCAATCTTGCTTTTGTATAACCCTAAACTTAATGTTTCATGTTTCTGGCCGTATATAACAATACTGTAAATTACCTTACTCATATTTTGTAATAGAATATAATCTATTTTGCTTGTAAATTACAAAGATAGAGTGTGATATAAAATTTAAATAATGATGATGATATCCGTTGAATGGCATAAAAGTAAAGATCTCATGTTTTTCAATATACTTTACGATACGAAAATTATACAAACGAGACCTTTTACAATATTAAACTAACTCCACTGTTATTATTAATCAAAACATAGAAGTTTTTCTTTATTTCATATTTTCTGATTTATGATGTATGTTCTAAAGATACTGTATAAAAAAGTTAAACTCAGGTTTATTGCATAAAGTTAATATCAATAATTCAGTTCGGATCAGCGTATTAAAAATTTGAATACAATGTAAGTAAACCTTAATTAAAAAACGCTTAACTCTAGACTTTTTACGTAAGAATCGAGCACATCTATAGGTACTAATATTATAAAACTGAAGAGTTTGTTTGTTTGCTTGAACGCGCTAATTTCAGAAACTACTGGTCCGATTTGAAAAATATTTCAGTGTTAGATAGCCCATTTATCGAGGAAGGCTATATATCATACTCATATAAACCTAAGCGAAGCAAGGACGGGTCGCAAAACGCAAACTTAAATTTAAATAAACAGGATGTTTGAATTAAAGGAACACTGATTGGAATCTGCCCCAATATTATTACTGAGGTTTTTATAGTCCGATTGCAAACAGTTTCAAAACAAAACGAAACAGTAAATGTTTAATATACCTATCCTAGAGCTGGTTCTTACCTCTCCCAAATGATTGGGCTAGCTATCCAGAGAGGTAATGCAGCCAGTGTTATAGGGACTATGCCGCGCGCGGACCTGCTAGAGGGGGTATTCTTTTTGTAGTGGTGATTTTTATTTTAATCTTTAATTTTTCAGTAGCTTAGTTTTATTTTAATTACAATAAGTTTCGTTTTTAACTTTGAATTGTAGATAAGATTGTATTGTAATATTATATACCTATTATCTACAAAGTTTTTTCTTTCTAATAATTTATGATTGCATAAAATACGTGCGCCTAGGAGCTCCTTGTTTGCGTTACTGATGAGTTGTTTACTCTGAAAACGAGCCCGCACTGGGTTCTTTTTTGGCATACAGAGTTGTAAAACTTTATGATTCGTTACCAAGAATTTTCTTTGTAACGCCTTTTTGGTACTTTTTTTCAATCTAACAGACCAAAACTTTATTTTATTTCAAATGCAATTACTCAGAAATAAATGCAATATAAAATATATTTTTAAGTAAGTATGTAATTGTTTATTTATTTATTTATTTAATCTTTATTGCACAGAAATAAGTACAAATGGCGGACCTAATCAAACAGAAATTTACATAGTGGGGTGCACAGAAAAAGAAGACAGACAGAGATAAAAGTAAAAAAAAATGACCCTCTTTACAAACATTTAAACATTCATGTAATAGTGTTTTTAAGTTCAATTGGTTTTGTATTCTTTTCTCAAAATTTTCAAATGCAGATACTTCTTTATTCTTCGTAAGGGATAAAATATAATAGGAATTTCTGAATATTCAATATTTTCTATTGAAATTTACTTTTTTTTTAGTTTTCTATAAATAAATGACTCCTAAAACAGCTGTAAGTATAAGGTTTTTGAAAGAAAATTCGTTACATCCTTCAAAGTGTATATTTTAATGAAAAACACCGCTGTTACAACCTTTAAAATAAGGGCTGTCACGTGATTACCCTCGTTATATCTATCTCGCGAACGAAGGTTGATTGGAACCAATTCCCGTTAAGTCACGTCGAGGTTTCGCTGAAGCGTCTAAAACGTCAAGTGAGTTAACGATGGTAATGAATCACGATGTAATCTTTGTACAGACGATGTACAGATAGTACAGCTTCAGGCTAGGTTAGTCTAGGACAGGTAATTGGGGCTTTGCAGGTAACATATACATTTGTCTTTTTCATTTTTGGTGGTTATTTATTAATGGGTAACAAATAAAGGTAACAGAAATATTGATTATTTTAACTCGATATTATATAAAATGTCATTATACAATTCAAAAATTTCATTTTTTGATACAAATAAATTTGTAAAAAAGTTCGATTTGACGCATAACTATTGTTATTTACCACGTAGGTACTTAGATGAGTGTGCTAATTTGCTAGCATATAATATTTTAGACTCCGCTATGACTAGCATAGCGAGCGACTGTAGGACGGAGCCTGCGCTGAGTTTTATTAGCGCCGGCCCCGCGCCGGAGCTGCCAGTTCATTTAAACTGACAGCTTCGACAACGGCCGCGGCTGTCGTCCGCGGCGACAGTCGCGGCGGCCCCGTGCCTGCCCACAGGCCGACGAACATTAAAAATAAGTTTAGTAATAATGTAATAAATATAATTCATCAGAATATACAGGGATTTTCTAGTAAGGAACTAGAAATTAGTTTGTTTATAGATAGTGCTAATATACACGTTTTATGTGTCACTGAGCATTGGCTTAAGAGTCATGAGTGCATGTTTAATTTTAATAATTATGATATTGTTAGCATGTTTGCTAGACAATCTTGCGGTCGAGGCGGATCCCTGATTATGGTCAGACGAAACATTAAATGTAAGGAGCGCAAAGATATTGTTGCGAAGTCAGTTGAACGTCATATTGAACTTGCGTGTGTTGAATTGGAACAATTTATTATTATTTGCGTGTACAGACCCCCTACGGCGGATTACAGGCTTTTTGAGAGCATTTTAGAGAATGTTCTGAGTTGTGTTTTTAATACTCAAAAGTGTATTGTTGTTTGTGGTGATTTTAATGTTAATCTGCTGGACAAATCACCCACCTCTGTTAATTTACTGAGTGCTTTTAAATCTTTCAATTTAGTCAATCTGTTCTATGAGCCAATAAGAATTACAGCAACGAGTGCTACGTGTATTGATAATATATTTAGTAATTTTGACCCTGTTCAGAAATCCGTAATCAATATCTTAAGTTCGGATCACTGCGGCCAGCAAGCTTCCTTTAAGGGGAAGACTGATAATGCCCCCCAAGAGTTTATACTTAGACAAATTACTGAAAATCGATTGGAATTATTTAAAAATAAGGTCACTAACCAACTAAGTTATATGACGTGTACTGGGGAAGATCCGGATACCTTATGTACTTCTTTATTTAGTTGTATTATTAAGGAATTTGATGCATGCTTTAGTCTGAAAAAGGTAAAAGCCAAGCTAGGTACGAAATTTAATGATTGGGCTACACCGGAGATTCATGAAAAGAGGTACAAATTGTATGAGTTGTATGCTATGAGAGCTGTCGATCATAGGCCTGAGTTTCTAGAGTACGTCAAAAATTATTCTAAGGAATTCAAGCAGATTTGTGCTGCTGCGAAGTCCGAGTACTATTCGAATAAAATTTGTAAATCTGACAACAAGATTAAAACCGTTTGGAATGTAATTAACACTGAAACCGGTAGAACTAGAATTAGAGACCCGCACTACAGCCTGCAAGTTGAAGATACTCTAGTAAACTCTGACCTTGATATGGCAAAAGAATTCGAGCGGTTTTTTACGAATATACCTTTGGAGACCACTAAATCTTTACTATCATCTCCTGATAAGGCTGAAATATTATTAAGATCTAATGTTAAGGAATGCACAAATGTGTTTAAATTTTATCATGTCACCTCCAAAGTTGTGATCAAAACGTTTAGGTCTCTTAATATCAAAAAGACTGAAGATCTTTGGGGCCTCTCAGTTACAGTACTCAACTCCATCTTAGAGTCAACTGCGCCTTACCTAGCTACTATGTTTAACAAGTGTGTCGATACTGGAGTATTTCCTGATCTCATGAAACATAGTAAGATCATACCCTTGTTTAAGTCAGGGGCTAAATCAGACCCCACAAATTTTAGACCGATTTCAATACTACCAGCACTAAGTAAATTTTTTGAGAAATTAATTCTTAATCAAATATCCTCACACTTTAATCAATACAAGCTACTTCATAGCAGTCAATTCGGATTTACCAAAGGACGATCTACTACCGATGCCGGTTCAACTTTGGTAAAACATATCTTTGATGCCTGGGAGAAATCATTGGATATAATTGGAGTGTTTTGTGATCTGTCCAAGGCATTTGATTGTGTTGATCATGTTACGTTAGTGCGGAAGTTAAGCTACTATGGCATCAAAAACGGTGCCCTTGATCTTCTTACATCTTACCTTGCTCATAGAACTCAGCGGGTAGACATTAACAGAACACAATCTTCTGGGTCATCTGTTGCTATGGGAGTGCCTCAAGGCTCTATCCTGGGCCCGTTCTTATTTTTAATCTATATTAACGATCTCCCGTATGTAGTGCGCGATAAACTTGAAATAGTCTTGTTTGCTGACGATACGTCACTTATATTCAAAGTGGATAGGAAACGGGATAATTATAATGACATCAATGTTGCGTTGTCTACAATTGTTGACTGGTTTACAGCCAACAACTTACTTTTAAATGCCAAGAAAACCAAGTGCATTAAATTTTCTCTTTCCAACGTGAAAAGTATGAATGTGGATAGAATAAGACTGAAGGATGAGCCACTGGAATTCGAAGATAGAACAGTATTTTTAGGTGTCACTCTTGACTCGAAACTGCAATGGAGTGCGCATATATCCACACTTGCAGGTAAACTAAGTTCGGCGGCTTATGCGGTAAAGCGAATTCGACAACTTACTGACGTCGAGACGGCGAGACTGGTGTACTATAGTTATTTCCATAGTGTTATGAGCTACGGAATTTTGCTGTGGGGAAGAGCGGCTGACATCCAAATTATCTTTGTACTACAGAAAAGGGCTGTACGTGCGATTTATCAATTGGGGTCTCGTGTTTCACTTAGGGATAAATTTAAAAAAATCAACATTCTTACAGTCGCGTCTCAATATATCTTTGAGAATATCATGTATGTACGCAAAAACATACATGAATTTAGGCATAACCGCGACGTTCATAACTTAAATACTAGAAATAGGGATAAGCTCGCTCTTCCAGGTCACCGTCTCCGTAAAGTAAGCACTTCGTTTGTGGGGAACTGTATACGTTTTTACAACAAGATACCTTCTGATATCGTCAATATGCCGTTCAATAAATTTAAGTCCCACATCAAGCGCTGCTTGTTGGGTAGGGCATATTACACTGTAAATGACTTCATTGGTGACCAAGATGTCTTTAAATAGTGTCAGGTATATTTACTCGTAGAATTTTTCTAGGTACCTTGATAAGCATAGCCTTTAAGCAAACTGTGTATTCAAGCAATCAATGTTATGTTTACTATTTGTATTTTATCTTTTCTAGTTCTTGTGTGTACAAGACGCTTTTAATTAAGAACACACTGTGATGTTTCTCGCCGGACAGCTGCTTCACACAATATTACTTTTATGTTGTCCGGCAGCATGAGCATGTCACGCTCGCTCAAAGGTCTTTGCTTACGGCGGCGTCGTTGATCGGGTCGCCACTTTCCCGAACATATGGTTGAGAGAGGCGATGGCTGAGATACGCGTCATACTCGTGAACGGGTGCTGTTTGTGGGGTCCGGTCTGTTCACGTTTGCAAGGACTTTTTGTTAAATAAATTATTCTAGTTATGGCTTTTGACGTAGAGACCTCGTCGTGTTGTTCTCATAGTGTTTTATTGTTTGTTTGTTTTTATTTAAGGTTTATTGACCTTACATTTGTAATGATTTTATTTTTGGTAGTTTTAAGAAATTATTATTTATTACTTTATTACCTAATGTAACTTACTTTACTTAATGTAACTTAGTTTCGCGCTTCTTCTCCGCAATGATGGTCTCGTCCGAAGCGCTGGTAGATTCACCCTATATTACCTGGAGCCTGTTTACATCTCCGAAATTGTATTATTTATTTTAATCTGACATTTTGATGTATTTAATTATTATTACTACTGGGACCTGTACATCCCTATGACATTTAAATTATGTAGCTTAAGTTTAGTATTGTAATAAGTGATTTATTTTTAAAAAACGGCTTACTGTTGAGTTTCTTGCGGCGCTTCTTCTCAACAGTGGTCTCTTTGGAAGCGCTGGTAGACTCAGACTTGTAAAAGTGCCTACAGGGCCTACTTACAGAATAAATGATTTGATTTGATTTGATTTGATTTGGGTGTTACGAATGTTTCAGAAGGTACATCTTACTCGTACTTTTGGTTAATGTATTTTTAATTATTAACTGAGAATGTTCCTGATTTCGTTACTAAAAAAAACATTTTGTGACATATTTATGCATGCTAAATACATGGGTAAGTAAGTATATACGTTCAAAATATTTGTAAAAAAATGAATTATTACAATTCGTTTTGTTATCATACTGGACAAAACTTTTAAAGGTTTATTCCATTAATGCTTATTTTTTAAAGTGTTTAAGTTCCGCGTTAAAATAAAACGAGTAGGTAAGGAAAGACAATTATTAAGTTAATTAAGATCAAAGAATCTACTATAGTAATTAGTAGATTTTTACTAAGAGATTAGAGAAGTTAATTAACTAAGAAAACGTGGAGACAATTTCAAGACCACTGTTCAGCAGAAATAATTTTAGACAGTTTTTAAGTTTAAATTATAAAACTTACTTTATTTATGAAATAAAGATTAGAATATAATGTTGACTCCACCACCTTTTTTAAATTAAGAAAAGTAAAAAAGACGTTAACACACTAGACAAGCTGACCATAAATTATAAAGACTTAAAGATTTTATTAGCTGTAGAGTAAAATAATTCTTTGCTGAAACTAAATTAACGTCCTAAGGCCCAACTTTCTAAATTTACGACATTTGTCAAAGTCTATACTTTAGTTGACCGATACAAGATTCTGTTTCAAAGTAACGAAATTTGACGTGGGCCTCACGAGGTTTAAACATGTAAGTAAGTATAATATGAAAATATTACTAAAAACACGTAAATGTAACCATAGTAACCACGGGTTTATAACGACACCAAGATAAAAACCATACCTAAATCTTTGATCTCATGCAACGAAAACGCAAAGGAAATGTAAAACGTTAGTGCTTTTTCTTTTTTTGTGCAGTTCTTTACCGAGATACTTGAGAGGGCATAAAACAACGTTCTACGTTATTTATGAGGGAGACAAAGAAAATACGTTACCGTATCAAAAAGAGCAGATTAAAACTGGATTTTTCTTTACAACAACAAAGGTTTACTGTGCTATAAAAGTAAGTCTCTGCATATTGAATAAAATTCGCAAATAAATCATACTTAACAAAATGATAATGTGAAATATATGAAATATATATGAAATATATGTATACATAATGTAATGTATATATCAGACGTCACGTTACGGTAGTGATCTTGCCTACGAAGCTAGCGGTCCCGGGTTTAAATCCCGATAAAGACAGATATTAGTAGTTTTAAACTAGCGTATGTATTTGATTGTATAACTAAGTTTATCGTCGTCTATTACCCATGTTACAAACCTAGGACTTAGTTTAGGTCTGGGTTATTAACCGATGTGTTAGATTGCCCCCTGATATTATATTTTGTGATGTCTGGCTTAAAATAGTGCCACTCCATGTCTTCCCATGGAAGTCGTAAGACACGAGCAAGGGTATAAAAGCTTGTAGTATTGTTAGGCGATGGATTTGCAACCTGTCACTCATACGAGTATACACTGGTAAACATCTTAGCCTTATTGTGCAAAATATGGTTACAGAAACAACAACAAGTTTTAGAGTTGTTGGTAATTCTGTAGCTCTGCCTACCTTATTGAGAGAATGAAGGCGTGACGGTATGTGTACTCGTATATAAATATGTAAATATATTTATATACAATGTGTAAGGGACGGTTTTTATATATTATGCAATAGTATTGACTGTTGTGCGGTCTCTATGTTGAAATCACGGTAAAGTAAGGTAACTTTTTTTTATTATTTTGTGAGTAGATAATATTAAATTTGAAAATTAACGTAACCTATCTCATCTATCCCCAGTAAAAATATTAAGATATTGACGTAGGCCAAATTTTTATCATGAAATATTGTTATCAGGTAAGATAATCGAGTCAACAAAACTCTATTTGGAATTCTCTTACAAATAAAATACTACAAAATGTACTACATAACAACAGCACCCTCTATCATTCTAAGTCGTCAAGTGACGTAAGATGAATACGGGTCGAGCCTAACGGATTCTGTTCGATCCGATAGGGTACAGCGAAGATTAATTATTTACCGTTCAATATGCTATGCATGTATTGTATTGTATGTATGGAATTACATTATAGCACAGGCTACTTAGTTATAGTTGAACAATGTTTATAATTTTGTCTGGATTCAAAAAAGGACACTCTGTATTTAGCCCACAAAGGAGGGTGGGCTAATTGGCCTAATGACCAATAAGGACAAGCGATATGTCCCCGAATAGGTAATTCTAAGTTGTAATACTATTACTATGACAGGTGGTTCGAAATCTTTGTGTGAAAAAAGTTATTGCCATGCAAAGACCGCGGTTTTTCCAAGTAATTATTCTAACGTCGTCTATGTAGGCATCCCGATCCGGATGTTCCAGATTTTTAAATATTTCACTCAGCGATTTAAGATTTCCCGCCATACAAAAAGTTGTAGAATATGAAAAAATCTTTCAAAGGACATATGGCTTGTCATTATTGGTTTTTAGGCCAGTGTCCATACAAAACTAACCATATTTTTTTTTTTTTTATGGCATTGAGTAGACAAACGAGCACACAGGCCACCTGATGGTAAGTGGAAACTGTTTCCCATAGACATTCGCAATCACAAGACTGCAATGCAATCCTAAGACTGCAAATGCGTTGCCAACCCTGAGGCTAAGATGGAATGCCTCTATGCTAGTCATTTCACCGGCTGTCTTATCCCCAAACCGGAACACAACAATGCGAACACTGCTGTTTGGCGGTAGGTTAATGGATAAGATCATCCTTTGTTTGTATCGTTTCAAAAATATCAAAAACTGCACCGATGTGAAACAATCTTTCAGGAATATTATCTCTGTGTCTAGACGTTTTCATTTCGGTTGCAGAAACTTTTATATAAGGTTTTTTTTAGAATGAACCGGTTTCGAGGTTAATCCAGACGCATACCACCCGCGTCGTCACATCATTAGTCAAAAAAACAAGTTGCAACGAACGCGCTGGTTTCTCGACTTGCCATTCATAGATTAAACCAATTAATTATGGTGAAAATAAAGTTCTAAAAAAGTTCACGTTCCCTAGAAAAAATCGGAGCAAAACCGAAATACACCGGTATTAACCGGTATTTTTTTTAAACCGATTCCAAGCTCTGATTTTGACAAGTAAATAAGATCTATTATAACGTTGACAATACGATAACATGACACATGCAATACAGTTTTACCAGTAGAATTAGAAACCCGGATTTATACCATTAAATTAACAACTACGCATTGTCGTAGCAGCTAGTGCTACAACATCTACGCCGTAGCAGACAAAGGCCACTTTACAAACCCTCGTAGCTCATACGAAATTTACATTTAAACCTGCAAACTAAAACGTCATAGTCGTCCAAACCAAAATGAACTTACTGTAACTGGCGTTTACGCTGTTCTGGCCAATGCTATTATACAAATAACTTGGTAGCAACCGTCAAAAGAGCGTATACGCCACTACCTACAACTAAGTCCATTTTGACTATTGTAATACTACCGTTGAGGCAAAGTTCAATTAGTTCTCACAATTATGTCCTAGGAGCAAATATATTTCCGAGATAGCGCGTTTACACCTAGAGCTTTGTTCTCGAGTGAAGGTTTATTATGCACATTCCTGGAAATGCTTGAAAATGATGAATTTGCATAAGGCTTTTTATGAGCTTGTAAAAGTTTAGTAATAACACAACTTGAGCTTTTATGTGTCTAATTTTCCGTGTATTTCCTGTTTTTGTTGTAAAACAAAGCCAAATATAAACAAAATTCAAAAAACAGATTATCTAGATGATGCAATGACATGTTTTTTCTTTTAATAAAAATGTACCATTACATTAATTGCATTAAAACTATTGTTTTGTTCAACGTCATTACTCTAAACCTAAAAACAAAAAACAGATTTTCTTTATAAATTATTTGTGGACACTACTAATTATTGCATAATTTTAAATGAAGTGTTTTCAATCTACATCGTTTTGCCCCGCTCGGCTCTTATCAAATAGACATTACACGATAACGTAATTTATTATACGAAAACCTACCAAGTGCAACAGCAAGTTAGACTTGCACACGAAGGGTACTGTAACATTTTTGTATGAGAGGTTCACTTAAATGACTACTTATATATATATTTTTTTATTAAAAGAGGTAATAGAAAAACACACTCTATTCAAAATTTCAACTATATTCTCCTATTATGGTTCCTGAAATATAGCCCCGCTTATCAATACTTAGGGGCCCGTTGGTACCCATCGGGTACGAAACCCTATATGTATACGAAGAAATGAGTCGGGACAAATGTCTCACACAAATGGACATCGTCCAGTCGACGTCAAAATGTTAAATTTTTTACCTTATTCCATCTAAATAAGGTCTAAAAATATAAACATATATTTGACGTCGACCGTCCCAATAGACAACGATAAACATACATATATAGAGAAAAACAATACAAATTAAATTAAATTTGGATTCTATTTTGAACATTCAGCTAAGCGAGCAATCCTGGACTCAGGCATCCCTCCCCATCCGCTTTGGTGGACTAGGGATCCGCAAAATTTCTTGTGTTTCTTTTCCAGCTTTTTTGTCTTCCGTTCATAGCTCGGCCAGTTTAGTAGGTAAAATCCTTTGCGCTTTGCCCTCAAACTACACGACTGCCGACTTGGAGGAAGCCAAAAATGCCTGGAGACTTGCCTACCCAAGCAGTAATTTTCCAGA
Organism: Acleris laterana; assembly: GCA_963966035.1. NCBI lineage: Eukaryota > Metazoa > Arthropoda > Insecta > Lepidoptera > Tortricidae > Acleris > Acleris laterana. Next base: position 3,712,668 of record OZ014443.1, read on the forward strand.
CAATTTAAATTCTCAGAGGTGTTGGGGTGACATAACCTCTAATCTAACTTATAACACCCTTATAAGGAGCAGTTCAGGGTCTGAGCGTGCCAGGCTCTTGGCGGTGGGAACCAAAGAAGCTGGCTACTGGCTACATGCACACCCATCGCCAAATACTGGTACTTTTTTAGAGCCTGAAACACTCCGAATTTCAACTTGTTTGCGTCTTGGTGTCCGGGTCTGCTCTCCACACATATGCCCCTGTGGCAATGAAGTCGATTGTCTGGGTCACCACGGACTTTCATGCCAAAAAAGTGCGGGCCGCTTCTCTAGACACGCCGCGCTCAATGACATTATCCGCCGGTCTCTTGCCTCCGTCAACGTTCCCGCTTTACTAGAGCCAACCGGTATCGCTAGGGACGACGGCAAGAGACCTGACGGTATGTCTTTAATTCCGTGGAGTATGGGGCGAGTGCTGGTGTGGGATGCTACTTGTGTAGACACCCTAGCCTCGTCACACCTCCGCGGAACGGTAATTAAACCAGGCGCGGCGGCTGAGGCGGCCGAAAGCATGAAGAAAAATAAGTACAAGGGTCTCGGTGCGGAATATCACTTCGTTCCGTTCGGCGTCGAGACCCTTGGTCCGTGGGGACCCGGTGCTATTAGCCTTTTTAAGGAGTTATCAAAAAGGCTAATAGAAACCAACGGAGACCATAGAGCTGGCAGCTTCCTCGGCCAACGCTTAAGCATTGCTGTACAACGAGGAAATGCTGCCAGCATCTGTGGTACTTTGCCACGGGGGCCCTTTCTTAGTTTTTAGTTTTTATTTAGTTTTAATTTTATAGTATTTAGTTTAGTGATAAGTAGGTTTTATTTTAGTTTTAATTTATTGTAAATTTATTTGTCCTGTAATTGTTTATGTGCAATAAAGGTCTCATTTATACAAATACAATGACACAGAAAACATTCAAGAGAGAGAGTGGAGATGTTGGTAAGGGACATCCTACACGGACGCACGGTGGTCAAATTCGCGATGTACAGAATAAATAGACTACAATAATAAATATGGTAGATTTTCGACGAGTAAAAGTGCCCGTGCGAGTAAACATCTTTTATCTTTTTTATCTTTTAATACAAAATCAAAAGCACCCGAAACCGACGTACCTACGTGCATGAAGAGATTGATGAATGTAGAGGAAGCGAAAGTTGTATCTTTAGACCGGTGCACCTGGCGTTCCATAGGTCTCTGCCTACCCCATTGGTAAACAGGCGTAAAGGTATGTATGTGCCTATATGTATATGTAAAAAACTCCTCAAAAACAAACCCTGGCGCTAATCGCGCTAATATCTGCCCTTACTGGGATTAGAACCCGGGACCACAAGCTTCGTAAGCAGGGACACTACCAACTAGGCTACTGTGTCGGTTGCAACGTTATCTAATTTACGCACCTCATTATAAAATGTTGTTCTACAGAACTCCCTCAACGTCATTTCTCCATTATAAGCTAAATGGAACCGTGATGCAACGGCAAATATAACCATGTCAAAGTAATTACCGGCACGTAGTAAATTCGCCAGAGTTCTGTCTCCCGGCAATTCGCGGAAATGAATGAGAGCACACATGCTGGGATACGGTCTTGCGACTAATTCAATTTTAATTTGTCGCATGTTGGATTTGAATTGGGACAGATTAATCGTGTAAATTGTTAAAATACTAATAAACTACATACATTAATCACACCTGTTTCCCAGAGCGGTAGGCAGAGACCACTTCTTTCAACTTGCAACGATCCTGACAAACCTCTTTCGCTTCTTCAACATTCATGCATTGAGTCATGCACGCACGTCGGTTTCGGTTACTTAAGATGCAGCCCCTTTCCAGTATTTCTCCGATTTGATTCGAAAAAGTACGCCTAGGGCGGCCCCTTCCTTATTTAATTAACGACTGGCTATTTAAAATAGATTAATTAAAAGTTTTGAATGTGTTCAGTTTTTTTTATAATACAGTTATTACGAGTAATAAAAGACACCATGACATCCACAGAAGAATTTATCTTATATTCTTACGTAGGTAATTATCCAATTATAAAGGCAAAAAAAACCCTCATCATGCTATTTTAACCGTCCGTCTGTCTGTCTACTACTTTTATGTATACAAGAGAGTTACCTACCCTATAACTATATTTTACACAATTCAAAACAAAGTTTTATCTCTTTCATCTCACTAGCTCGGAAAGCCCTTTTTGTTTGTTTGATATCTATTGAAAAAATAACTTTTTATCCACATGTGAAGAAAGAGTTTTGACATTTGAAGGCAGGTTAAGTGATATTTTGACAGCTAACAAAACGTAAAACGTTAAAAGTATTGAATTTTAAAAATCACAATTAATGAATTACATCGAGTAAAACACACTAAATACAATCTTACAACTTTATTTTAATTCGTAAATATCATTATTGAACATTAACCTTCATTTTTGTTGTAAAAACGCATAAAATGTTTTGACAAGTCCAAGTAAGTCGATGTGCGAACAAAAAGCATCCGAAACAATAAAAAAAAAGTCAAAACTTTTCAATTAAGCCGTCAACGTTAAATTACATACATACATACATAAACTCACACCTTTATTCCCAGAGTGGCAGGGAGTAGGCAGAGCTACAGAATTTCCAACAACTATAAAAACTTATTGATAATTCTGTAACCACATTTTGCACACTTAGGCGAAGATGTTTACTGGTGTATTAATAGTACAAACCCTTTTTCTTATTTTCCTCGCTGTAGTGAGGTGAAAAGTTTTGTGTTATACACGGGTAAAAAATTACTTTACGTCTCGTGTATTGAAACACTCGCAGGTAAAATATAATTTTCTCTCCTTGTGTAACAAATATTTATTATAGACCGTTTAGTTTCCGACTTACGACAGAGCACTATTAAAAAAACCATTCCCCAATTTTGTTTGCTGTCTTGTTAACCACAATATATTGAGCCCAGTCAAAGCCAAATGACTAAATTGATTCACACAAATCTCATAATTAACCAATAAAAACCGGTCAAGTTCCGAGTAAACAATAATGAGGTTGGAAAACACAAAAAACTCATTTTATTACAAACTTTATACTCTTTACAATAAGGATCACTTTCAAGACTCAATTTTAATCATCATCCTCATAAAGAAAGATTTTTAATACATTCATTTCTAAACTTGTAAAACGGTATTTTTTTGTAAAGGGGTTTGGGTAAAAGTGTTGTCATTTTGTAAAATTCATACATTTTCAAGGTGAGCGGCCATTATTAAAAGTGGTAAATTATAAAAGAATAATTCAAAATAAACATATTTTGTTATGTAATGTTATTACTCTTAAGTGCATCGGAGCCGAGATATTTAATTTTCTTACCTAGGCGTACTTTCAATTCCAAAAACTGAACACTTCAATCTTAAATATCTCGGCTGCGATGTTATTAAACACCATAAATTATATATATCTATGTGTATTTCGAGGTACTCTAAATAATTATGTAAAAATCATCCGTAGCCGCTGGAAAAAAATTTACAATATTCTTCAAACAAATTTACATGAAATGCCCTTTGTGGCTATAAATCAAAAAGTAACATTATGGTTAAGTAGGGTGCGTTGTCGAACAGTGAACCAACCAGATACTTTGAACCACTGCCATATTGGGAGAACTGCGACGTTGCCACTTTGACCGAACTTGTTAATACTTGCCCCGCGGGCACCCTTCCCCTCTCCCGTAGTGAGCCGGCGGCCACGGCTAAAGACTGCCGTGTGAGTGCGGTTTGTTTGTTGCTCCGAAAGAAAACGGAGTATTCTCACGTAAGTGTCTCGATTTTTATATATTTTGTTATTAACTATAAGGACAAAAGCTGTACATTATCGAAATTGCTGTAGTTTTAGTCGTTTTATGAGCATAATGCGTTGTGGCAATTCAATATATAACCTATATATTTTTTATATTGTAAGTTGAACAGTGTGTGTATTAAACAGTGAACCAGGTCCGCATAGTACTTACTGATCCGGTTCACTGTGTACCTTAGGTTCACTGTGTACCTACCTTAGGTTCACTATGTACCTTAGAACCAAACTAAAACTTTTTATTTCAACAGTTATTGTTTTTGACGTGTGGAATAGTTTATATGATAGGTACTTAAAGAAGTTCTGGCTTGACTCTATCTCCTAAATATCAATTATCCTCTAAATACGTAAAATGAAGTTTATGTATGTATATTTAACTATTAATATGTATATTTCTATATCTATTTATGTAGGTATTTGAATGTAGTTTTATTTTAAATTTAATTATAAGTTTTATTGGTCTTCTTCTTGTACACTTGTTTACTCGTTGCACAACCGTTCACTCATCTCAATCTCTCAAGGGTTAGCTGGAAGAGATCCCTTAAAGGGATAAGTTCGCCTTTGTACATATTTCTATATTAATTGTATTGTTATGGTTTTTCTTTTGTACAATAAAGTGTTTACATACATACATACATACATACTTTAAAGTTTTTTTTATTAGAAGAAACATTTTTTTCGCTTGTATTTTTTTAAATAAAAGTTGATTTTCAAAAATTGCGTGTTTTTTTTCACAAAGCATTTTTTACTGGAAATGAAATAATAATTGAATGTTGAAATATAGTTCAACAGTGAACCATATTTCAACAAGATTCAAGGTTCAGCGTTAACTACCCATAGTATACATTGAGCCAATTTTCATTTAAAAAAAAAACACCTTTTTTATGGGTTTGGATTTGTTCCTTTGGTTTTCTGTAGCCTGTAACTGAGAAACCCTATAAAATTACCTAAATTATGACACCAAAACGATTTATTTTTTCTCTTTTTTAGCTTTATTTTGTACCAAATTATATAGTACACAGTGAGCCAAATTATTATTTTTTTTAAACTCGTTTATGAGTCTTGGATTGTTCCTCTGGCTTTATGTAACGTGTAACTGAGAAATCCTATGAAATTACCTAAACGATGACGCCAAAACGAAATTCTTAGCTTTATTTTCTAGCAAGTTATATGACTTAGAAAAAATGGTGGTTCACTGTTCAAAGCACATTAAATTATGGTTCACTGTCAAAATATAAGTGGTTCAGTGTAAACTATCCATAGTACACAGTGAGCCAAATTTCATTTTTTTTTAAAACCTCCTTTACGAGTCTTAGTTTATTCATCTGGCTTTCTGTAATATAAAACTTAGAAACCTTATTAAATTACCTAAACGATAACACTAAAATGAAATTCTTAGCTTTTTTTTCTATCAAGTTATAAGACTTAGAAAAAAGGGTGGTTCACTGTTCGACAACGTACCCTACATATGTTTTGAAATTTGCAGACCCCCATTCTCCCTCCCCCTTGGCCCCTTTTCAACAACTTTCAATTTTTGTACTAAAAACAGTTGCGGGCAAGCGACATAATTATACATTATACAACTATACCAAATTTCAGGTTGATAGCTTCTATTTTGGTACGAAACCCTAAAAACGAGCTATGAGACAACGAAAACGTTTAAAACCAGATGCTAATGCATTTCAAACTAACCACTAGTCAGACTTAAACGGATACTTCGCGAGTCCCGAACATTAATTACCGTCCACTAGCGAGGAATTATTTTTAATTAAACTTGAAAATTAACGCGCTCGCTGTTAATGATGGAGATTTGTGCGCCATTTTTTGCCCAAGAGTTTTGGTTTCAAAATGGCCGGTCTAGTTCCTTAATAAATTTATTGGTTTTTTTTTTAATTTTGACTTTTCTATTTTAAATTGTACCTATTGCTATCCCTAAACTGAAAAATTACGTTTTACACATACGTAGTGTCTAGTGTAGAATAATGTAGTCACGGAATTTAATTCCTTGTCCACTTTGAACTATGTCAAATTGACGCTGTAAATAAAATCATAAGATTGTCTTTCACGTTTTGATTGATAACGTCAATTCGACATAGTCCAAAGTAGACTAAGAATTAACCCTACAATGCATGAGTTTTTTTATTTGTGTGAAAAAAATATATGTGGTTTTATTTAGGGCTTAGTTAAGAGAAAAAATAATGAAAAAAATATATAAGTAATATTTCAGGAGAAATTAACTTTTTTTAATCCGTTCCATATGTGGTACACCATGCAATTAGGTGTCGGTTACACTGATATTTAATTATGAATTCGATTTTTAATTTAAACTTCTGTAGACTCTTAACTTAGAGAAATAGTATTAGTTTCCATTATTTAAACCATTTTTATTAGTATTTCTCGCATGATATGTAAATAAACCGTTTTATGGCACACCATGATATAAGGTTTGGGTTACATTATCGTATTATTATGGAACAATTTCTTAATTTATACTTCATTACACTCTAAACTTTTAGAAATAATTGTTGTATTTGTATGAACAAATTTCTCTTAGTATTTTCACATTTTTCACATTATGTGACAGTAAAATATTTCATGTACTATGAAAAATCCATAAAATTACTGCATGCAGTGACATATATGGAACGTTTGGACATGCCGTCGATGCATGGTGTGACAGATCTGGAACGATTGGAAAAAACTGTGTATAGGCGTATAGATTATCATTGACAGTATATAATATTTACAGCATACTTACGCAAAGATATTCACACATAAAAATATTTTTTTCTTCGATTTTTGATTATATATTTTTTTTTTATTGCAATATGTAAATGAAATAAATCCATTGTTCACGGAGAACAGCAACATTTTGTATAAATCCCTTGGTAATTTCAAGTACAATGCCATCTAGTGGATTGTTACTGTGTTACACTTATATAGTGCCCTCTAGGTTTGCTTTTATACAAAAAAGATGTCGCTGCCTTTACATTATTTTTAACTACTAACGATTAAACTGGTTGTGACATATCTGTCACTGTATGCATTGTAGGGTTAAATTCTTGACTGTACCTACCTACCTTTACAGTGCGAGGCTTATTGTTATTGTATAATAGTTTTTGCTGTCACGTCAGTAGTTAGACTTACATAAGACTATCAATGTATGTATGTATCAATTTGTTTTCTTTTTGTTTTTTTTTATTCACGGCTTTTTATGAACTTTAACATTTGATTAACAGTTCAATGTTATTTAAATTATTTGCATGTCAGTTAATATATGGGTACTAACAATTATTGTGCTTTTGTCACAGTGAAGAATTCTGTTTTGAAATAAGTAATGCCAAAATTATATTTCAAAACTATTTTTTACTCGTTTGGTAAACCTCTTTGACGTTTGTAAGTCGCTATTTGTCAAGTCCCTCTGGTAATTAACTTAACTTGAGATCACTCATAAAAACCATCAAACTTATTCGACAAACCAAACCCATTAAGATAATAAAACAAAGCGAACTATCAACCCCGCATAAAAACCTTTATGAAAATTGAAACGTTATTTTCCCTTGTTTTTTTTTTCATTTTTCCGTATATAACACGTAGGTTGTTTAAAATTCCGGTGAGCACGCCCTATTACCCTATCGGACACGTGACAGACAAGATAACATTGACGTGACAAATGTAGCCCACGAAGTAGGGATACCATGTGTTAGGCTTAAAGAAAGACAGTATCTTTGATTTCAGTAGAATACGAGTATATTTCATTTAAAAAAATACACTGTATGTAATACACTGTTGTAAATGTAAATATGTTATAAACATAGCTCGAACAGGTCATAGAAAAAACAGATATGGAAATAGAACAAGATTCAATATAGTCGTAATACCAAAGATAACACTTATTTTAAAGCGGATATTATCGTAATATAACTTTTTTTTAGTTACATATAGCTGTCATAATTTTTTCAAAGTGGCATTCCAGAAACAGTTTTGAGTCAATTGAAATTAGCAAAATTACTTAATTGTGGTTATGTCTAAATATTTTAAATATGGTGAACTTAGAAACTAACCCGAAGACTCTTATGATGAAAATTTCGGTGAAATATTTTGTAAAGCATGTGACATTTAATTTTTTGGTTACTGTTATAAATGTAATTGAAAAATATAATTATTAATAAGGATGAAAATTAAAAAACCCTTCATCCTCGACTTTTATTGTTGATGATAATTTTCTATGATTGATGATTGATTATTTCGTGTGGTTGCCGGGTTAGAATAGTGCCACTCCATGTCTTGCCGTGGATGTCGTAAGAGACGGCTAAGGGAATAAACGCGTATAGTACTGTTAGGCGATGGGCTTGCAACCTGTCACTAATACACTGTTAAACATCTTACTTAGCCTAAGTGTGCAAAATGTGGTTACAGAATTATCAACAAGTTTTTAGAGTTGTTGGTAATTCTGTAGCTCTGCCTACCCCACTCTGGGAATAAAGGCGTGAGTTTATGTATGTATGTATGTTGTTTACTTACTAAATATTGTTGTTCAGACGCATACCAAATCAGTTGATAAAACGATTAGTTTCTACACTTTAAATAGGTATATTAAATAAAATATATTATAGCATTCGATGGCAAATAAACTGCCTACATATTTTTGGCGACCCCGAAACTCAGAATCGTAATATTTTATTCTATAAGCGTACTCTTCAAATGAAGGCAATGCGTTACTCATGGAGAGCGTACGACAGCTCGAAGCGATCTCTCAATCAGGGAACTTTAGCTCTTATAACCACCGCATAAGGTTCTGGGGGGGTGTATTTCAACTTTGTTGCATTAGGCTATTGGTAAAATTAAATAAGCCTTTATACGACCACGAAAATCATATAAAGTAAAATGTTTTTAGGACGATCGTAACTGTTTATGGAGTAATAAAACGTGGGTACATTTTTGTACTAACTTTGATAACGTAAGAAATTGGTATCTATAACTATAAAAGTAATATTTTATATTTTGTTTATTTTGTGTGATGAGGTCAAGTTACGATCGTTATAATAAAACTTACATACATACATAAACTCACGCCTTTATTCCCAGAGTGGGGTAGGCAGAGCTACAGAATTTCCAACAACTATAAAAACTTTTTGATAATTCTGTAACCACATTTTGCACACTTAGGCGAAGATATTTACCAGTGTATTAGTGACAGGTTGCAAGCCCATCGCCTAACAGTACTACACGCCTTTATTACCTTAGTCGGCTTTTACGACATCCACGGAAAGATACGGATTGGCACTATTCTAATCCGGCTACCACACGGGCAATAATAAAACTTAATAATATTTTAAACTATATAATTATTTTTATTGAATTAAATCAATAAATGTATCTACTATAAGAAACTATAGTTAAGAGCAATAAAAACAGGTCACTTTCTATAGAATTTCCATAGAAAGGGACCCGTTTTTATTGCTCTTGATCTATACATGAAAGTATTACATATACTTGCGGACTGCTACGACTTGGGGACCTTCAAGAGACGAGCATACTCTTTTCTCAAAGGTCGGCAACGCAGCTGCAATAACTCTACTGCTCCCTATTTCACCATCCCGACAATGACAGGTGACAGGTGACATTTCAGTGCACATGGCGCAGCGTATACAAAACCCAGTAATATATTAACGAGTTAATTTTCCAATGTATACCGAATGGTCACCTCTGTCACATGTTACTGTCAAGATGGTTAATAAAAGGGCTGGTGTTGCAGGTGACCATGGGCAGCGGTGATCATTTCACATTATGTGACTCGAAAGCTCGTTTGCCCCCTCTAGCATAAAACAAATACGTTAAATCAATAAATAACGCAAACGTGAACTTAAATAAAACACATGAAAATTAATAAAAAAAAACAAAATGAACATAATATGTAAACGTCAACAATACCATGATCGTCAAAATATTAAACTCCCACAAACTAACCGCTTTATGCACCAACGAAATAACAACGTATTTTTGTTCGCGACAAATTTGATTACGTTGTGCAAATTTCATCAACGACATCTGAAAAATAGAATGGGCGGCACCTTTGGTCTCATTTTGCGCTGTTTCTCAAACTTTTAGGGAGGAATTTAATAATGTTTTTGATTGCTACCAAAACAAAATAGTTAAACCAATTGCGTCCCTTTTGTCACAAAACTAGAGATTTATAACTGGTTAGGCCCACTTGCGTGGACCAGAGTTAGCGTCTCAACCCGAGGTTAGGCGGCAAACCACGTACAAAGTAGACGCTTAACTCCGGGTTAAGGGCTAACTCTGGTCCGCGCAAGTCCGCGTTAATGATACATCTAGATATTCACTAACGAAATTATCCGAATTTATGTATGCTACTACAATAAATTATAACAATTTGTTCATAAAGTACAATTAAATTTACGCTTACAAATTACGAAAAATATTTACAAATCTTACAGTAGTAATATAAATGTTACTTTTCAGCTAAAAAGTATAGTAAAATGGTTGACCAAGAACAGAAGCAGACGCACAACTGAAACTTAAAAAAAATACAATTCCTACTATTATTTAAAATTAAATGCTGAAATTTGTATGTTTGTTTGTTACTACTTCACGCTGCAACAGCTGAACGGAATTAGATGACATTGAGATAACTTATTATAAGTAACTTATAAAAGTAAAAGTTTGCAATGAATAACAATCATTAAAATCTACGCTGACGAAGTCGCGGCATACCGTAAAATATATAAAATTCAATAAACTAACTTCTCACAAGAGAACTACAGTAAAATTCTACTTTTTTTTTACGTTTAATGCTCAACATTTTACAAAAAAGCACCTACTTTTGAGAATCCTTGCCCATACCGAATTGGCAGCGCTCGAATTTGGCCTCGCAAAGTTTCGACGAGTTTAAGGCCAAGTTTGCAGAAAATTTTACCGCCTTATCTATTCAATTGTAGGCCCTTTACGTAGGGTAAACAAGCGTTTCCCTATGCAGGGAAACAGGAGAAGAATTTTGGGAACAAAAAGGTAAAAACGCAATGTTAGATGAAAGGAAAGTTTTACAAAGGTTTTTCTATCGCTGAGTTAGTTTGGTAGTTTGCTGGTGATAGCTGATTATAGAGTTTTGTCCTTGGAAGTTTTCTTTGAATCAATTTGTCGCTACAAATCTAGAAATATTTCGCTTTTTTTCTACTTAGACTTGACTATGAATTCTGTCATGCAATTTTGAGAACCATGACAAACTGACATAACATAGGCTGGTATTTTAACATTCATTCTCATATTTTATTCGTAATACGACAAACAAATTGCGACAGAATCCTGTAAGAAAGTGAAACAAATTCGTTTTATCATATTTTATTATATCACCCGATATAAAGTAACATCGTCCCTATCCCTTTCCACTTACTGTCACAGAACTGTATCTGTTTAACATAAGTCAATTCTCGTACACAACATTATTAATATAATATGTTGATGCCTTTGGGAAAACTATGACGAAGGGCATAAAGTATTCGGGTGAATCTACCTGTAAAGGTGGCGACAGACTTGTAACATTTCGGTGTAATGTATCAACTGCGGTCCTTAGCTAATCGCACACATTAGAAAAGTGCCGCGAGTGATACATTCCGCTAAAATGTTACAAGTTTGTTACCACCTTAAAGTATTCTTGTTTTTAACCCTGGACAAGAAAAGGGTATATTTAAAAGTTTAAAATATCCTATATGTGTGTGTTAGATGTGCAACTGTGTTGTGTCTGTATATTTATTCGTGCTTCATAAACCCATGAACGGATTAGAAAGCGAAAGTTTTAGAAAGCTATTTAAAAAAACAATTACATCAACAAATAATTTCTAGTATCTCAAAAGAAAAATACCTACAGGTGGCCTTATAACTTATAAGTAACTGCACACTCTTGTACCTTGTCGTTTTCAGGCTTTTGGACAGATTAGTAAAGTAGTTCAAACATAAAGTTAAATTGACAAAGCGCTAATCTGTGCAGCTACTTAGAAGACCGACCATATTTTAAATGAATCCCATACAATTTTCGTTTGATCCTTCTTTTTGGAGTTATGCAAGAATTTGTTTAAATGTGCCTGTTGTTCTGCAGCTTTCTGCAAGTGTGACCGATAAAAGTTAATCATGCCTAAGAAACGCCTTAACTGTTCTATTGTTTCTGGACGCGGGTAATCTGAGATGACCTTAACCTTTTCTTCGCGCGGTTCCAAACCGTTTTTAGACACTGTATACCCCAAAAATTCTACTGTTGGTTGTCCGAATTTGCACTTACTAAGATTTATTGTCAAACCGGCTTCCGTGAAAACCCGTAAAAGATGCTCTAAGTGTTCCCTATGTGCGGTTACGCTCTCTGAAGCTACGATTAAATCATCTAAATAACAAAACAGGTTGGACTTGGTTCCGTCGCTGCCCGTGTGTTTTTCTATATCATTGATGATCGAGTGCATAAATCTCTGAAAAGTTTGCGCCGCGTTTCTCAACCCGAAACACATTCTGGGGAACTCAAATAAGCCGAAAGGCGTTATTATCGCGGTTTTTTCGATATCTTCCGGGGCTACCTCTATAACGTGGTAGGCACGGTTTATATCTAGTGTAGAAAATAGTGTCTTACCTGCAAGCCCATAGGTGAAGTCTTGTAATCGGGGAATAGGGTACCTGTCGGGCTTCGTTACTGCATTCAGCCTCCTGTAGTCACCGCACGGTCGCAGCTGACCGTCCTTCTTTGGCACCACGTGTAGCGGGCTGGCCCATGGACTCTTGCTGGGTCTGCAAATTCCTAATTCTACCATATTACGAAATTCGTCCCTAATTTTTACGTATCTGTCTCGCGGTAATGGCCTCGCTCGCGCATAAACCGGAGGTCCAGATGTTTCAATGTGGTGCTTGACACCGTGTTTAGCTGGGTCCCTAAAGCAAATGGGTTTCGTTATCTCCGCGTATCGCTCCAGGATGTCACGAAATGGGTTATCATCCTGAATGCTTTTTACGGATGGTTGACCGTAACGTACGATGGACCCATATGCACTAAATTCTGTAACACTATCAACTAATTTCTTATTAAATAGGTCTACTACTAACTTATGAGTCTTTAGGAAATCTGCACCAATTATGGGTTGTTTTACGTCACACACGATAAACGACCACTTGAATACCCTGCGTAGGCCTAAATTTACTACTAAGGTTACCGCACCGAAAGTTTTAATCTCTGAGTTATTTGCCGCGTAAAGTTTGTAATTCGTTTCATTGCGACCGACACCGAATTTACTTACTGGTACTACCGAGACATTCGCACCTGTGTCCACTAAAAAACATAAACCACTTGTTTGGTCGCAAACGCTAAGACGATGACTGTCATCCCACCCCGCACACTCCTGTACTGTGCCGGGTGACGCCGCCAGTCACCAGTTGGATTGCTGCGACTGCATGCTGCCGGAGATCGATGGGGTCGATGTTCCCGCACGCTGCTGCTGGTTTCTGTCCCATGCACAAGGTTGTATGCAGTTTCTCGCATTTTCCCTGAATTTAAAATGATATCTGCATAGCCAGTTAGGATTCCTCGACGGGCTTCTCGCGCGAGACCGGGAACGTTCTCTCTGCCAACCTTGATTGGAGTTTTCTGTGGCTCTAGATCGCAATTCGTTAACTTCTCCTCGGAGCTGCCTCAGTTCTATGGCCATGTTCCTGAATTCCTGGATCAGTTCTGCGTCACTTGCTGATTGCATGGGTGTTGGTGTTGCTATTTCTGCTACTACACCTTGCCTCACTGACTCCATTATTTTATCTGCCATGGTGGCCAGTGTCTCTAACTTGGTGTCCTCACTGACTATTAATACTGTACGTACCGCCAGCGGCAGCCGCTGTAGCCACAGGTTCTTTAGCCTCTCGTCGTCAACGCCCGAGTTCCTTGCTGCTTCGGCCATGCTGCGGAACAACTGTGATGGTTTCTGATCTCCCAGCTCCAGCTCTCTGACTAACCTGTTGAATTGGGAATCTGCGCTCTCTTGATAAACGGTAATTAATCTGTTTTTTAGTTCCGAGTACTGCCTGCTGTCCGCACTTTCTAGCAGGTCCTTCACTGCGTTTAATTCGTCTCTGCCTAGTTTTCCGATAACCAGGTCGAATTTGGCTTCCTGGCTCAACTTCTGCGGAGCTAGTATCGCATCCAACTGCGTGAACCAGAGTTTGGGCATGTCCTTCCAGAAAGGCGCTATGCGGGATGCCACGGTAATCGCCGCTAACTCGTCTCGTGCGTGATCGTCCGTTGGAGCTTGCACCGGGGCCGCCGCTGAGGCCTGCACCGGCACTCCAAAAGCCTGCTGCATTGGTACGGTTGGCATCTTCACTAACGTTCACAACTGAGTCTAATTAATTACCAGTACAACTCGACGCTGTCCGCACCTGGCCAGATCACGTCGGGGTCACCAATTATTTAACGGGTGTTAAATAAAGAGAAGTCAATGTTCAAACACAAATTGTTTTATTTAATGTCCTTGATTTACGGTACAGAATAGGTAAAAGGTTAAGTGACCAGGTGGGCGCGGAATTACCAGCTACTTAAGTTATTTGACTGTTTGTGTCGAGAGCTACGAAAGGACTGGCCGCCGTGAGCGGGCCGAGCATGTATATTTACCTAAAATGCTGACGCCGCTAAATACGTCAGGGGTGTCGCCACACACCTAACTACGTTATGTACAACGTGAATAAGAAATGGGCAAATAAATTCAGTTGAGGATACTTCGGCGTTTGAGGGACTCGCAGGTTAAAAAGAAAAACCGGAATCTTTATTAGATCAGTGTCGTGGATGTGATCTTGTAAAGGTTTGTGTTTTATTTTTCTGTCAGTTACTGAATATCGGTTGGAAAATACGTTTCTTTGCCATATGTCTATATGAGCTACATAATATATAGTGCTGTTTTTAGTAGCGATTGTGAACATTTTGAGTTTTACTCTCTTGGTGTTTGAGTTTTACTTCGTGTCACTTCAAAACCAAACCAAACAAAAAGTTCACAAAATGGCGGCCCTAATGTTGACATACGCGATGGCTGAGATACGCGTCATACTCGTGAACGGGTGCTGTGTGTGGGGTCCGGTCTGTTCACGGCAAGGACTTATTGTTAAACAAATTATTCTAGTTATGGCTTTTAACGTAGAGACCTCGTCGTGTTGTTCTCATAGTTTTTTTTTTTGTTTAATGTTTATTCACCTTACATGTGTAAGGATTTAATTTTTTTGTGTTAGTTTTTAGAATTTATTATTTTATTACTTTATTACCTAATGTAACTTACTTTACTTAATGAAACTTGGTTTTAAGTTTATGTATTTATGATTGAAAAAATGACCTTCTGCTGGAGTTTCTTGCGGCACTTCTTCTCCGCAATGATGGTCTTGTCCGAAGCGCTGGTAGACTCACCCTATATTACCGACGTGTAAAAGAGCCCTCACGTGGCCTATGTACTGAATAAATATTTTGAATTTTGAATTTTGACAATTTCTGTACTGGGGGATTATTATGACATGGCTATGCAGTTCATTTTACGGAGAGCGTAAAGGACAGAGCTATAGCAGTTATATACCACTGTCCTTTACCCTCACCGTAAACTGAACTGCATAGCTATGTCATTATAACCCCCTTGAGCTTTCCTGTACCACGAATCGATATTGCGTCCGACAATAAGTTCCATTTTACTGTACACAACAACAGCTCTCTAACAACTATAAACTAGTAATGGCCATGTCTCGAACTACACGCCAGTGTAAATCGCATGAGACATTATACAACCTGTCAGTACTGACGCATACAAAATTGTTTCCCGTTGTACTTCGTGGCGTGAATCTGTGATAACTTGTGCGCTCGGCAGTACAATGTCAAGGGGATACGCATACACAACTTGTCACCAATAAGTTTTTATTTGACTGAAGTTGTTAATAGAAGTTGTCTATTATGTTGTGATATATTTATGACCAAGTAAAATTGCAAGAATGTGAACCTATCCAAAAATATGGTAAAAGTACAAAGTTCAAGACGTGTTTCTTGAGTCTTTTTGCTTTGGAAAGCTGGATAAACCTGAAACGTTAGGTTTTTAATGGCATGGAGAAGGCAAAACATTACACATGCCATCTGATGGTTAGTGTTATCTTAGATTCATAGTTAAAGGGTGGTCCAGATATAGAGGCCGCTTTTTCTCGCAGTTACTATGACTACTTGAATAAACAATTGAAATGAATGTCAAATGCATTTTTATAACCATTTACCCTAGTTTGCAATTCAGTAGCATTATTCGACAAATTATATAATAATGAAACGTGCTGAGCCCGAATACCGAACTAAGTTGAAAGTAGAGTTTTACAAACATCACTCTGAAAATCGTTTACCAACTTTGCATCACTTTCGTAAGCAAAATATACCAGACCGAACTATCCGAAATGTGATCAATCGGTACGTAGACGGTCACCAAGTGGGATTCAAGCGGTTTCCGGGTCAAAAACCGACAGTAAATACTCCTAGATTGAAAAAAAAGGATTGAGGAAAGCGAGACAGAATCGTAGCAAATCTGACCGCGTCGCGTCACGAGAGCTGGGACTGAGTCTATCTAGGTACCGGCGAGCGAAGAAAGCTGCTGGAATTCGGAGCAGGAAGAAGAGACGCAGCCCGAAATACAATCAAAATCAAATTGATCGGTGTATTAAAGGTGCAGCTAAGCTTTACAAGGACAATATTCCGAGCGGACGAAATTACTTCTTCGTTTTAGATGACGAAACCTACGTGCCTTTAGATCCGTCGCAAGTATCAGGAGATAAATGTTACATGTCGGATGATGAACAGGAGACTCCTATCGAAGAGACATTACTCGCAACTGGGAAATTTGAAAGCCGTTTCATGATTTGGCAGGCCATCTCTGAAGAAGGGCACATATCTGGCCCTTTATGACTAACCGAACTGTAAACGGCGAAATATACTTAGAAGTGTGTCTCAAGAAGTGATTATTGGCTTTAATTCGAAAGCTAAATGTCCAAAGGCCTGTTTTGTTTTGGCCAGATCTCGCTACGTCACATTATGTTGAACCTGTTCTTAAGGAACTCAAAAAGGCAAGAATCCTATTGTGCCAAAACGAGACAACTTGCCAAATGTGCCACAGCATCGGCCGATCGATAAGTTTTGGGCTCTTTGTAAGCAGAGATATTGTGACTTAAGTAAACCAGCTACCACCATACAAGCAATGAAGAGTATCTGGAAACGGATTTCTAAGCAAATCGCGGAAAAATCTGGAAAATCACTGTTTAAACGCTTTCGCTCCAAATTGCTGAAATGTGCCAAACAAGGACCCGTTGGGCTATAATATTATTTACGTATTTCCTGAAAATAAAACTAGAAAAATACCCGGTATTCATATTTTGTCTCATTCTTTTTGTTTAAACGCGATCGACATTTTCACAGGCGGCCTCTATATCTGGACCAGCCTTTATTTACAATCTGAAGACTTTTTAACCGCATATTTTTGCGCCCTACTTTTGATTGTAATATCAACTTGATTCTGGAGTTCGAATAAAAAAGTGTATAAGTCGACTTAACCTGTAATAATGAAATGTATAAACACATAGACATAAACGGAGTTAAACCCATTTGATCTTCAGAAGACTTTAATACCTACTTCATTAGGACCTCAGAACTGTAATAACCGGTCTTTCTCCAAACTATAAATATAAATATTCTTCGATAAGTGTGTTTGGTATCCATTTCTGTTGATATTTGGTTTTACATTTGTGCTTGAACCTATCCTGATACGCCTGATATATATCACATGTCAACGACAATTTATTGACGAACAAAAAAAAACATTAAACCTGTATTTTCAACACATTCATCACAGTTGATCCCGGGTGAGCAGTAAACAAAATGTTCCATTTAAATACTGACAAATAAATGTAGTTTAAAATTCGTTTTTTTATTGACGCCGCCGTTTCATTTGGATTGTTCAATAAAGTAAAAAATGGGTTATCACTATCGGAAGAAAATTTTGCCTTGTTTTTTTTATTTTTGACCTAATTCTTAACTACAGGGTGTAATCTAAGTCGTGAATCGAATGATCACCTCTGTGTTCCACCCACAAATATGAAAAACTTTCCCTAGGTATTGGACTAACTGGAATGGCACAGGTGCGTCATAATAACCCCACAGGGCTATCCATTTTTAAAATTTCGTTTAAATCTGTTTCATTTGTTTTAGAGTGAAGAAATAATAAATTAACTCCCATACTAACTTTCTCATTTTGAAAATGCACTCACGGTAACTTTCAATTACAAATAGTTTGCTAATGCACCAGTGAATTATTTAAAGATAGTGCATCATAGAACACCCTTGTTATTCAACCAAGCGGTATAATCGGCGATGTAACCAAACCGATTTCACCCAGTGGATTTGACCACATTCCACCAATTTGTGATGACTACCGCAACCCAAAACGCATGAAATCACGCTGTATATCAATCAGGTGAAGCTGCAAAAATACTACCATCCGAGGTAAAGACAACCTTATGGAGTTGGACGTTTATGCTGTTCTTGTTAAAGCTTTTATACGAATAGCATTGGGTGGATTATAGGAAGAGCGTAAACGTCAATCGTAGTATGGTTCCTCTTAATTTGGCCAATTGGTGTACCTATGAAAATGCCCGAGATTCCATTTGGAGTCAAAATGTCTATAGATTTCGAAATTCCTGGCAATTTGTAAGTTCTCGGTGATATCAAGCCGCAAATGGATGTACATTTTTGGAATGCAGTGGTTTTTACAATTTAAATAATTAAGTATCTATAGTACTTTTTAAGTCATTCGGACCATGAAATAAATAATTAGAAATAAAATAAACATGTAATAAAGGCGTGTAGTACTGTTAGGCGATGGGCTTGCAACCTGTCACTAATACACTGGTAAACATCTTCGCCTAAGTGTGCAAAATGTGGTTACAGAGGTTACCTATCTGAACCCCGAAAAATGTTTGTCCGAATTTTGGTTCGACAAATATTATTCGACAATTATGGTTTGGTTTTTTTTACGTTTACCCGAAAGATCAGTTCGAATATATTCATTTAGTCATTACTTGTTTTGATTTTTTACTGATTTGATAAATTATCTATTCCCTATTACTGGTTTCGGCGTATAAACAGTTGTCCAATGTAATGGTTTGTCAATTTATCTATTTCCCATTTCTGATTTTACCTTAGTATCCTTTGCCCAATGTAATGGATTGTTTTATTAATAGTTTACCTATTATTAAATCGACTATGTTATGTTTGATATTTTATGGGCAGAAAAAAAAATAACCTCGAAGGCCAAGGCGGGAGCAGAGCTCCCGCCTTGGCCTTCTAACCTAACCTATCCGAACCGGTTCTGCCCTAATTCGTCTTTCTACTTAAACTAATTACAAGTAATATTTTTTGGGCGAAAATGAATATTTGACGTAACTTAGTGAAATCTATATGTAGCATTGATGAAGTGAAAATTTGGTTACGAAACAAAATACGTAACGATCCCTAAGCTATTTGTAGCATTGGTGTAATGAAAAATAGGCTATGAAATAACATACGTAACAATACATAGGGCAAGTGACTATAAGGTGAAAAGTTACTCGGACTAAAGATATGTTTACGTAATGTAAAATAGTGAAGTAAGAAATTGACGACACGTGCCATCGGAGAAACGATAAAAAGCGAAACGTTTTCGGTGAAATGAAATTCGTTGAAAAAAATTTCGAGGTTGCGATAGGTTACCCTGCCTACCCCACTCTGGGAATAAAGGCGTGAGTTTATGTATGTATGTAAGTAGGTATAAACATGTAATGCTAATAAATAGTCGTATATCGTACCTATTAGCGAACCGCTCTCGCTTCGCTCCAGTTTGTGATTTTTCAGTAAAATTCATATAAACCACAATATATGAGACACAAAAATATTTCCTGGTACAGTATCTAACTGATGAATCCGCATCCAAATCTGTTGCATGTTTTAGGAAGAGTTAGTGAATATAGAGACAGAGAAACAAACAGACAGATAGACGCGAAAAGCGACTTTGTCTTATTCTATGTAAATATTAAATCCTTACAACAAACAGGTATCAAAGGCCCTTGTTGTCTATGTCATAAAAATACAGGTTGTGTTTTATCACATTTTGTTTAGTTGCAGATTATTATAAAAAACATGCTACTTAATTATTTAAAACATTTACATTGTATGCAAACGTGCAATAAAATTGTTTTAGTTATCAATATGCAGATAATTATAATGATTACTTAGAAATGACATAAAGGTCGTGAATGAAAGGAGTCACCGATCACGTTGTATAAATTATGATTTCTAAGAAAAGTTAATGTCAGAGAAGGTGACAAACAGATAGAGCATAATGTAAGAGATAAGTATTTAATACAATAATAATTACGCATAAAAAGCAACGCTATGGAATACAAAAAGGCCGAAGAGTTAGTAGGTTGAGTTTAAGATTAAATAAAAGTACGGGATTATCATGCTATGTTTGCAGTGAGAAGGACAGAACCATAATTATAATGATATAGCTATGTCCTTTACGCTCGTCGTAAAATGAACTGCATATCATGATAACCCGTTAGAAATAATATTACAGAAAACCTTTAAACCTAAAGGCATTATGGACAAAGTGTCTTTTGGATATATTGTATTATTAGTACTAGAGATAATTTAATATAAACGAATAATATGTTATAACGCCTTTAATTTTAATTATATTATCTTTTGCAATGTTGTATTGATTTAAATACACCAAAATGTTTTTACGCTTGCACGCAAGCTGAATACACTGTGAACATTATTTTGTAACACTTTAATTACTGTTACAGCAAATAAATTTATTTGATTTTAATTAATCCCTCGGCTAGTATTTTGGTTCGATTTACATATGTATTCTATAAACATACATACCTTCACGCCTGTTATCCCAGAGCGGGGTAGGCATAGCTACAGAATTACCTGCAACTCTAAAAACTTTGTTGATAATTCTGTAAACACATTTTGCAGAATTAGGCTTAGATGTTTACCAGCGAATTAGTGACAGGTTGCAAGCCTATCGCCTAACAGTACTACAAGCCTTTATTCCAGTATTCAGTGGCACTATTCTAACCTGGGAACCACATGAGGAACCACACAAGCTGTATTTTATTAAGGAAAAATTGAAATGTGTTACATAACTGTTTAATATCAGGAGACAGGGAACCATTTTAGACACATTAACCTATTCCAAAACTAAGCTTTACTAGGGTTTACTCTTTAATTGTCGACACTCATTTAAAAGCATACTTTATTTCGCCGGATTTTCATTTCACCGACAGGAATTTAAACGCGCTGGAGTTAGTTATTTAATTTGTTGTTGTGGGGTTATTATGACGTAACTGCGCAATGCATATTGCGCTGAGAGAAAATGACAGATTCATGTAACTACTGTCGCTCCGTGCTTTACGCTCACCGTATAATGAACTAGATAGCCATGTTATAATAACCCCCCAGGTGTAACTTAACCTAACCCACGTAACCCATGCTTAAAATAACCTAAAAACAATAACGTTCTCCTAGACTTGTACTTTGAGTACTATTATACTATACATAAAAGCGTCGGCCTAGTGGCTTACGGGTTCGACTCGTGATCGTAAGGTACCGAGTTCGAACCCCTGCGAATACCATGTACCAATGAGTTTTTCAAACTTATGTGCGTTGCCCGATGCTCTTACGGTGAAGGAAAAACATAGTGAGGAAATCTGTACATTCGAACAGCTAAGTGTGTAAGAGGGTAACTGCACAAAAGATCCTTAAGATAAGATAAGATAAGATAAGACTATGTACATAGTTCACAAGACGTTTAAATATTCTAAAACATCAACATAGGCCAAGTAATTCCACAGTGATGAAGGTTAAGCTCAAATATTCATCACTGTCACTAAACTATTTTGGTCAGCTCAGGAATGGTACGTGAGTGAATTACAGTATGTACTTTACTAGATTGCGTAAACATGGCGGCTGTGGACATTTTGGAGTTGGTGGAAACTGAGATTTTTGTACAATTTTATATTATACAGAGGACTTTAGATGAAATTCTTTTAAATTGATGGATAAAAAAATACGTATACGTATTTACTGTCAACTGTGTTAATAATAAGCACATTTTTTTTTCTTCTTGTGTCCTTTTTTTCTCCCCATTCAAAACACTGTGTGAAGCCGGTGAAACTTTACTTTTGTGACATTTCTCTTGCATTCATTTTGTTTTTAATGCTAAATGCAAGAGTCAGTGTTATAAGTTTTATGTATGTATCCGTTATATTAAGGTATTTATATATCTTTATATCTAACGATACGTTTACATAGTTGGTAGTATAGTAAACCTACTTATAAAACTATTGTTCCCGGGTTCGACTACGAGTAAGAAAAAAAAATGTGTGATTAGCGCTAGTAGGTAGATATTTGTTCCCGAGTTTTTAGCGGTTTTTATGTCTATTCATATTTATTTATATATATTAATGATTATCATTGTAAAATACCCATTTCAATGTTCTAAAACCGAATGACCGAACAAGCCAGAATCTTTATTTTAATAAGTATTAATTAATTTATGTATTCAATTTCAATTATAATGAAAACTGTGTTAATTATAAGCACACGCACAAAATTACATTCTTTTGCAAAAGCCACCCACTTTAAAACACCCTATGAATCCAGTGGAACTAACTTTCCCAATGTTTCTCTACTGCGTACGGTCACGAGCGTTAATTTGGGACCCATTTCAAGAAAAATAATGCTTGAAGTCGTCAATGTCATTAGAGATGTCAAAACATTTGTAGCTTTTAGGAAACTCAACCTTATTATTGTACAATGTCAGATTGACTTAAACTTGGTACCAAATTAAATCTCGTGACTATACA
The DNA here is from genome assembly GCA_963966035.1 of Acleris laterana. Classification (NCBI taxonomy): domain Eukaryota; kingdom Metazoa; phylum Arthropoda; class Insecta; order Lepidoptera; family Tortricidae; genus Acleris; species Acleris laterana. The sequence continues at coordinate 3,735,474 of OZ014443.1, forward strand.
TAAAACTGCCAATTTGTCAATTTAAATTACGTGTTGAATATATCAATACACTAATTTCTCCAACTCCTGGAGTTCCAACTCTTGGATTTCCAACTCCCCAATATTGATGCTGCAGGAAAGCAGTCGGGTTCACAAAGTATTTGCTAGACTTCTGGTTTATTTGTTCAACAATAGTAACATTATCTCAGTCGCTAGTTTCTGTAGTGTAACCAAGAACTTTATTTTATTCTCAGCGGGGAGTCCCAAAATTAGTTTTCCTTACAATACCTACAAGACAGAAACATCTAACGTTAAGGTCACCTAACAGACGTTTAAATATAGTTTCTTAAGCCCCCTGACGCGAATATTGAAACCTAGGGGCCTAATATGGCTACGTAAACGCGTGACAAAATGTGAATACAACATTCGTCACTTTCTGACACTTAGTGTGTTACCAGCACCCTGTTTTTTTTTAAAGTAGGTTAAAATAACGTATATCTGTAACATAACTATGACATTAATTGAATCAATAAACAAATTTTCAGGCTTGGTTAACTTTCTAACAAAATTTTAAATGCCAGCAATGTAAAGCACAGCAATTTGACAAGTGTAAATGACAGTCGACGGATACTTTGATTATTATGATTTGCCCCCGTACCACGACATGCCTTGTACTAAGCAACAGCGATACTTATAACGATGAACGCGCAGCACATGCACTACATTAAAAATGGGCAGTATCTAAGAAAGTTTATTGTGAAGTTATTTTAATTATTTTTTGATTGATAATACTAAAGCAACATTTATAATCGGCAGTCTTAATCAATGCTCGCATGCTGGTAACACACTGTATAAGTGTGAGAGTGACGGATGCTCTATCCACATTTGGTTACGTGACAAACGCAACCATAAATACTAGACCTGCAGGGTAGTGATTCTGTAAACAACGCCGGTCGTGCGGACTGTCGAGTGATATCCAAGCGGCGAGATTAAGTAGTCCCGTCAGTGCGAACAAAACACATTGCAGCGCGTGCATTTTCAATTTAGCAGCACGATTGGTCGAACGTATAAGGCTGCTTAATTGAAAATGCACGCGCTACAATGTGTTTTGTTCGCACTGACGGGACTACTTAATCTCGCCGCTTGGATATCACTCGACACAGTCCGCACGACCGGCGTTGTTTACAGAATCACTACCCTGGTCGAGAATAAGTTAGACCATGCTCATTGTATGGTTCCATACGTCAGTACGAAATTTTACCTTTTATCGAGTGCATAACGTTAACGAATAGTTATCGAGGACAATGTGTATGAAAATTGGTATACAGAGTCCCGTCTCCGTCGCTACTGACGTTCAGCGCGCCTGTTGTTGCTGCTGGTTGGACATAAAAATAAGAAACTGCAATAGCCTAAAAAAGAGACGACTATAAATAGATTTCGCGCGAAAAACGGGGAATTCTATTCTCTTGTGACGTCCCAGTTGGAAGAAAAAAGTGACTCGTTTGGTTTTGATACAGATTGAGCTGTTTACGTTATCTATGTGTATTTATATCTGTGTTCCGATTCATTACAGCCAAATCATCTTTACATTTGTTAGTATCATCAAGGACTTTATATGAAAATTTTGATCCACCATAGAACCTTCTCGTAGCGACGGCGTCAAGTGACGGGATAGATATTACATAGGAATTAATCGTCGCTTTTGTGCGTCAAGGTTCTACAGTAGTTCATTGATTAAAAGTCAGTGACCGTACGAATTGTCAGAGATACCGCCATTTGTCTTAGCAGGGCAGTATAGGAAAGACATTTCTAAGCAAATAACATCACTGGTTTCGTAAAGCTCTACGTAGCATTACAAGTGAGAAATATATCTTATTGAGAAAAGGAATTATCGTTAATTCTACGACAAGAGACGCTTAGATTGATCGGAGGGCTTAGAGGGTCTACTAAGCCCAGTAATCCATAGCCTCTGTGCTATCCCGGTCACTTAACAATTGTTATCCAATCGGGAGAAAGAGAAGGATAACGTGACTTTGAAGTACGATTTTGGTACAGGCTTAGGATTGAGTCCATTTATTATTTCTTGACCGATAAGGTAATAGTTGTAGTGCGGATAAAATACTTGTGGGTCACTGTTATGTTTATAGAACTTTTTTACTTACGAGTACTATAGGTTGTGGTGAAAGTCCGTTTAGTCCTGGGGTGAAATTAACGCTACAAAGAATTAAAAACAAATAATAATAAGGTTTTTTTATACGGTTAAACATATATTAAACAGAGTCAAAAACATTACTTCGGCCATTCTAAGTCCATTACTAAGTAAACTTTGTAATAGCAAAGTTAGTGGTTAGTAGTTAGTGGACTTTCACACATTAACAAGTAAAAACTTGGTATAATATACTCACACACGTCTATAATTCTAAAGTCCTAGTAAAAGGGCACAAGTGTTATGAAGAAGTCGTATTGTGCAAGTATTTTATCACATCATTGTAATCCTCACTCGCATAATATTTGAACAGCAAATCATTTATACACCGTGGGCCCGAATAACCCGAGGGATTTTAACCATCGATGTTAGAGCCCAATTGGAGTATATAAAGTAGTATAACATGTAGTCCAATAACGCACGATTCCCGAGATTTTTATTATTTAAAAATCAATTCCATAGTTAATTTAATTTGAACTCTTGTCACCTTAGCTTAAAGCATTATTTACTAAGAAAGATTCATGTTGTAAGTAGCACTATCATCAACATACAACATAAATTAATTAATCGATTTCTTAGTAAATAATGCTTTAGGTTAAGGTGACAGAGTTCAAATTAAATTAACTATGGAATTGATTTTTAAATAATAAAAATCTCGGGAATCGTGCGTTATTGGACTACATGTTATACTACTTTATATACTCCAATTGGGCTCTAAAATCGATGGTTAAAATCCCTCGGGTTATTCGGGCCCACGGTGTATAAATATAAGGAAATGAAATAGCAATTAGACAAACTATCGTGGAATCTAATCACAGAGCCAACCCACAGATAAACAGAAAAATGCTATACAGGATGGAAAAAACAAACGACACTGATGGACGGCAACTACCTAATTAAATATAAAAGTAAGCCTCCTTTGCTTTGCGTAGAACTTGCTAATTCTAGTATTTAAGGTACTTGCCGTCCATGTGGTGTTTGTTTTTTTCACCCTGTATTATTATAATATAGTCAGAAGGCGAGAGCTATGGGTTTTCATAATGAACACACATAATTTGTCACAAATCAATATAATTACATTATTGTAATGTTAGAGAACAGCTTTAATTAAGCGGTTGACTTTTAAAAAAATACAATCGTGTGCTAAAAATGCATTTAGGTATTTACGTGTTATAGGCGTTACAAAAAAAAAAACACAAATATAGAAATTACATAGGTACATACATACAAGCAGATATCGAACTCAATAACACCATTCTGAGATTAAATAACATAATTTATATAATTTTATACAAACCTCCACCCAGAATAAACAAAGGAACTAAGGTAAAGAAGTTCCGACTTGATGCAAATTTCTGCAGTACGTTGTTGGTATTTATTGTCGCAGTAAATCGAATAGAGGCGCGGCGAGGAGTATGCAAATGATTTAGTTTAAGAACTCACGCCCCGGCGGCCGTATTCGGAATAGGGAATGTTCGTGACCACAGCTTCAATAATAGTACATTACTGGAGAGGCCGTGAAGTAAGGGATTGCTGGACGAGTTTGGGATGAAACGAGTCCTGCAATCCCTGTTCTAGCCGAGGATTATTATAGTGCTTTTCTTAAGATATGTGAGGAAATTTAAAATTTAAATAACTACCAAGTAATCAAGTGAATAATAGTTTATAAGGAAAAAAAGATTTATTTATTTTTGCCGCTTTTTTATTTTTTAAACATGCCATTTGGACAAGTTATTCGAGCACCATGTACAGTCAAAGACATAAGTCGCTAAACAAAATAAAGCTACTAAATTAACTGTACACGAGAACTCTCCATTCCATTCCATACAACCATTCCATATACAAAGGTATGTTCAAAACTCCATGTTCGTCATGAAAGTTCAAAAGTCCCTAAACACTACCATAACTTAATTAACGCCAAAAGTCGCTGGACACTTAAACCTTTATAGTGTGCAGGTGTTTTGTAAGTATGTGTTAATGGACTTTCATTGCCATCAATGATAATCTAATTACCTATGTAGATTTATAAAGTCCAGCAACTTTTGATAAAATATTATTTACTAACATTTGACATTCTGCAATGTTCACATAGATTTGATCAACAATTTGTTCAGCGACATATGGAACTTTACATTGTGCAGGTGTTTTGAAAATTTGGATCTGTTCATCAATTTATGTCTTCGACTGTACTTAGTTATTGAAATAAAATAAATTGTTTTTTTTTAATGAAATGAAATAAAAAGGATAAATTATTATTATACTTTAAGCCTATCATGTCCTTGCAGTTATATAATTTAAATACAGGGTATTCCAGAACTTGAACTACATAACTAGGTGTGTAATTTTGGTCAAGAATGAACATTTTATATTGGTCAAGAATTTAGTTAAAACTTTCTAAAATCTTCATTATTTTAGAAGTTATTAAGGCATTACACCATAATTCCATAATATTCAAGTACTCAACTCAAGCTGAACAAATGAAAATGTAACTAAAAAAAAAAGAAAACAATGGCGGTGCGAACAAATTAGCGAGCGAAATTAACCGTTATTTTGAGCAGGAAAAGTTTTATTTTGCTATTTGACCAGAACCGAAATAATATCGATTATGTTCGAGCGGAATCGAAATGTAAACGTAATATTTCAAATGTATCGCATTTTTACGATCTGGTTGAAAAAAAAAAGGTTTCCGAGTTCTGAGTATCACAGCCTATTTTAGTACACAGCCGCTATAAACGGGCCACCTGATAATAATTTCATGAACAAATTACAAAGTTCCCTAAAACTTTTTACGAGGGACCAACTTCTAAAAGGTGACATTTACCAAGGTTAGGATTTAGCCCTAAGGGCATGCATAAAGCAGGGCTCGCCAACTTTTCCATTTAAGTTAGCCTGTGACGTCATTACTTGTCTACTTATATTCAACCCAAAAGGGCTGGTAAAAGGAAAACTTTGATTAACTAGGTGAGGTCGAATAATTATGAGAAAAACTTGTTAACTTGACGAGGGAATACATATAATGTTATACTGCTTTACTCGCATAATGGTAGTTTCTTGTGTTACTACAAATATTTTGAAACAAAAATAATAAAGTGGCTGCCTTTTACCCTAACTGATAAACATGTGATGGCTAGAGAGAGTAATTCTATCTATCTATCTAATTCACATAGGCAAAACAAACAGAGCTTCGCCTTGATACTTCACCTACTGAACCAACTAAACTAGGTTGTTAAATATACGACTTCATGATTTAAGGTACCTCAGTACCCTTACCATGAGTTACGTTTACCGTACTCGCTAGCGAGTCGAATTATCTGTCCTTCGCACTCTATAAGAATACTGCGAGGTCTGGAGGGGACTTGTTAGCGCGTACCTACGTTAATTGTAACTCATGGTAACGTGGTTGATGTATTATGTTTTTTTTTTTTATTATTTTTTGTATTTAATGTTTTGACTTATTTTGAGACGATCCTTAGCGGTGATAACTTTTTAGTTCTGATTTGTTATTGTTATCCTGACTTCTTATTTCTATTTTGATTATACTAAAATGTATGTACTTATTACTCGTATTGTTGACGATTCCAATGTAATTTCTTGTACTTTTGACATAACATGCAATGTAGACTGTGATTTACTTTGGAAAATTCATACTGTTGTCGCCGTATCATGCTCATCTTTGTCGTGGTACACAAAGCATCCGTCACTCTCGTACTTAAGTACATACACGGAAGTGAAAGGGAGAATGAAGGCATGAGTTCGCGAGCATCTACAACACGGTTTACCTAAGTCTAGGTAAACACTTATCATTTATCTTCCAAATCTCTAACAAAGCGTGCCTCTGAAGCTCTGTTTAGTATGAATCTCCGGAACACGGAAGCCTCACATGACTCGTGCTTTAGCGAAATCCTCTGGACTCGCTTTTATGATGATAAACTACTGTTCGAGCAGACTGCTTCTATCTTTAAAAAAACAGTCAAGTGCGAATCTGACTCGCGAACTGAGGGTTTCGTATTTAAGATAATATGGTTGAAAATACAGATTTTGTTGTGAACTTTTTGTGAACTTGAAATTTCAAGTTGAAAGCTTCTAAGCTTCTTTAGTTAAAAAAAAAAACTGCTGAGACAAACAGACAGACAGGCAGATACCGGAGTCTCTCCGGGTATATAAGTAAGGGTTCCTTTTTACCATGAACCCTAAAAACGTAGCCCATTTCGTCTCTCATTTCGCCTTACAATAATAACTTAACCCGAGAGCTCATTTATTTGATTTCTAGTTCAATACTTCACAGGTGCATGTAGGTATAATCTAGGTCGAGAACACGCATTACCATGTAATTTATAAACATTGACGGGATAGAAAAATTACTTGTAAATATTTATTTAATAGAATAACTACGCTGGTATTAAACTGCCTAATAAATTTACTTGCATTGGCTTTTTATTTAAAACTACTCACTCGCTTCGCTTCGGTTTATGTGAGTTTTTTGTAACACCCGTACATAAAATAAAATTTATTATACATAAAAACCTTCCGTTTGATTGACTCTATCTATTAAAAAAACCGCGTCAAAATCCGTTGCGTATTTAAAGATCTAAGCATACATAGGGACAGACAGACAGACAGCGGAAAACGACTTTGTTTTGTACTATGTAGTGATAATAGTATTAAAAAAGATATATCATTGAGATATTACTTGCACTTTTAATTTCGATTAGCAAGTTAAATCAAAGAAAATATTCATAACTATTCTATAAAAAAGCACGAGGATATTTCTGCCCTAAATAAAAAGGACCCATGTGCAATTCGATAGTCAAAGCAAATTTAACCCCATGTCTCAAGAAATAAGGTCACGTATATACTCGTGGTTCTATGAGACTTGCGCCCTTTTTTCTAATGAGGGCAGATTTCTACCATTGACAAACAGCACAAAGGCCCGATTCTCGCGAAAATATTCATTTCACAAACAATATTGATATGCAGTTCACGTTTTAAATCAATTGATATTGCATCGGTTTTGTTTTTTTAAATTCTAGGTAAATTCATATAAAAAAACTGACTGGCTGACTGGACCAAAGGATTTGAAATATTCCTTAGATACCCTACACATACAATTATGCGGAAATTATGAGCATAATTATTATTTTATACGGGTGGTAGGACTTTGTGCAGGGTCCGTTCGGATGGATTCATTCATCATTCATTCATTCATTCCGGTTTGGGGATAAGACAGCCGGTGAAATGACTAGCATAGAGGCATTCCATCTTAGTCCTCAGGGTTTTCAACGCATTTGCAGACTTAGGATTGCATTGCAGTCTTGTGAATGCGAATGTCTATGGGTCACAGTTTCCACTTACCATCAGGTGGCTTGTGTGCTCGTTTCTCTTCTATATGCCATAAAAAAATACACATTTTTTTTAAATACAATTTCTGGTCAAAAATAGCAACTAACGTAAAAAAGCATTTCATAAAATCATACATCTGGAGAATATCCTTATGTATACGCCAGTGAAACGTGGATACTGATAAAAAGAAAACGATTGGAGGGTTTTGAAATGTACTGTTGCAGGAGAATATGGACGGGATAAGTTAGACAGAAAAAATATGTAATGATCGAGTGTTGAATAGAATAAATGAAAGTAGGAATTTACTAGCACAAATAGACAGAAGAGGAACAATGACAGGATACCTGCTACGATACGACCTTTTTCTTAAAAACATCATTGAAGGAAAGATAGAAGGAAAGAGAGGCAGAGGAAGACCAAGAAGAAATTACATTGAGCAAATAAAAGAGGAACCTAACCAGGTTGGGAAGTATCAGAAACTCAAGCAGTTGGAGTGGTTGGCGATTACCCCACCGAGAAGAGCATGGCTCTTAAATAAAGAGAGAGAGAGAGATCCTAAGGGTGCATAAGAAGAGATTTTTGGAAATTCATCCCCTAAGTCAAGCTAATTCTACATGTACAAAAGTCTGAGCGTCCTCTAGATATAATATAATATATTATGACATTTTCACTTACAACCATTAAAATAAAATATTGTTTAAACAACAAATTCGGAGCCCTATTGCACGAATATTTTTCGACCAAAATATTTAATCCCGCCTTATTACCTAAATTCGGTTACAGGGCAAAATATTAATTACAGTACTTACTCAAAATTAATTATGGCAGCCGCTGCTTCCCGTATTTATCTTAATATTTAGGCACCTGAGGCTCTGCGTATTTTTTAAAGGACAATGACCATAAATTAACCAAACGATATTTAAAATAACAGAATGAATTCGCAATGAATTTTTGCGTATTTTCATTTCTGTATTCGTTTTTTCCGTCATCATTGAATTATAATAAAAATCTTTTAAAAGTTTCTGTAAAAATCGTTGGTAATTTTAATTGTAGAAATAGGCCTCTATTGTACGCAAGCAATATTAATTTTGACGTGTTATTGCATTGTATTTAACCAGGACGCGATTAGGTAAGTACTACTCTCAGGTACATACATACATAAACTCACGCCTTTATTCCCAGAGTGGGGTAGGCAGAGCTACAGAATTTCCAACAACTATAAAAACTTTTTGATAATTCTGTAACCACATTTTGCTCACTTAGGCGAAGATGTTTACCAGTGTATTAGTGACAGGTTGCAAGCCCATCGCCTAACAGTACTACACGCCTTTATTACCTTAGTCACAGGTACACAACAACAGGTTAGTTACTCTCAGGTAAACAACAGCTATCAAAACGTTGACAATACAGAAACATGAATGAATGAATGAATGAATGATATTTATTTTCCAAAGTAAGTCACAGTATACATTGCATGTTATGTCAAAAGTACAAAAAATTACATTGGAATCGTCAACAATATACATGAATCAAAAAAGATCATGATCATGATTTTGATCATGTCAAAAGTAATAAGGTTTCAACGTGTAGAAACTCACCCCTGAGCCTCTATTCTTCACGGTAAAACCATATAGCCGTTGGGATGTTATCGTATTGTTAACGTAACGATAGCTCTTATTTAATCCAAACCTTACCCTACAGCCAGAAGCAGAAGTAGCTATACAACGGAAGAGGTCAAAATGATCTGCACTCGACTCTATGGTGGATATGGTCGTGTCTAGATAATTTTGAGCATATTATGGTGCTACTTTTGATGCTGACTGTACAAGCAGAATCAAAAAAATTACCTTTCTTCAGCCCAATCCATGAAAAACCTAAAAAAGCGTTTGCTTTTGCACTTGTTACATGATAAATTAACTGTGCCGATGAACTATCGCCTCGGGTGAAAAACGATGCATTCCCGATGACGTACGACCGGCGACCGGCGCGCGCGTTAGTTGATGTGTCCCGCAAAAATCTTTGAAAGTAATACATTTTTGGAGAATCTGTTGTTTCCCTTTTTTTTTTGTCGTTATGTCTTGGTGATTGATGGTCATATTTTTTATATTGCTGGAAGCGTAAACTTTTCAAAATTTCTTAAATATCTAACGTGTAGATAATGGTTGGTTAGGTAAGGTCTGAATTAATAGAAAAAGTTTTTCAGAAAAAGTTACGGCATGCGATGGTTATTATGTACAATTTTAGGCTCAGTTTTTTGGTATCTATAACTATTCATTATTATTATAACAAAGGAAGAAAAAAATCTCTACATAAAAGTTATTTCAGAATACATGTTGTGGAGGTAGCTCGAAATTTGTCTTTATGTGTATCCCTAGCAACCCGAGTTTAATAAAATTTATTTATTTATTAACGGTCAGGAAACGACACATTTTGGCAAACATATTTCGGCCTAACGGTAACGGTTTTTTTGCTAGTTCCATTTTCACGGTTCAAAGCCTCAGTACAGAGATAGTTTATACTCTTAATCCGGGGATAGAATGATACTTTTAATACCAAAAAAAAAAAGCCAAAGTAATAGCGATAAACGACTACAACGCAGACGAAGTCGCGGGCAAAAGGCATTTCAACGTTAAAGAAAATGACGTGACGCGAAAAGCGTCTTTAAATTTTTTACTAAATAATTTCCGAGTTGTTCCTTTGAAGTTATGACTCGGAATGCCATTTTGGGCGTTAATGGCGTAGAAATAAGGTCCCAGGGGAGGAGACACGGTACTTTGGACGGTGAATTAGACCATTGCTTTTAACTGGGCACAAAGTTTGCTTATTAAGTCAAATATTACCGTATCTCTTCACTAATGTTGTTGAGATTGCCCTAAATAATTCTGAATCTGCCCTCAGGTATGCAAAATTAGCAAACTTAATATGTATGTATGTATGAAAACTCTTTATTGCACATAAACAATTACAAGACAATGTTTGCATCAATATCACCCCTCTTTTCTTACTCCCAGTTAAGAAAATAATAAGTTTGACGACCTTTTTACTTGTCTGTCTACCTCTGAATTATTTGTCAGGAGATCAGCACTTTGGCCAACAGCTTGTATCTCTTACGATTTGATTGATTACGTCACTTTGATATAGTCCCAAGTGGTCTAGGAATCAATTTCCTTCACTGTACCAAGGTTACAACCTCCTTTTTTGATTTCGTTCCTGGCCACTCCCACTTTTGTTTTATAGGTAGATCTAAATCCTTTACGATTCAAAATTATTATGATCGATTCAGATATCGATCAATATTATCATTGTCTTAGCAACCTTCAGAATAAACAAACCGGGATCTCGGGTTTCATGTATTAACTAAGTATTAATTTATTATTTAGTTAATTAGTATGATAACTTACTACATGCAACAATAATTACAAAATGCAATAAAATTGAGTAAGAGATTGAATTAACCACAACACAACAAACCGTCCCAATATCACCAACGCCGTCATCTCGGTGGTGGTTCTCTGAGTTACCCCATACTGTCTGGGTGGCCCACAAGGGCATGGGATATGGGTAAGGTTTGTGGGTTTGGGGTGTAAGATGGTAAGACGTGGGCATATGTTAAACGTCATTAAATCAGAATTAAAATGATTTGATGCTAGGAATACTACTAGTTATTTTACCCTGCAGCGGAACTCAACTATGCAAACTGATGCAGGTTAAAACTCTTAGGTAAAATTGTGGTAATGGTAGCTCTTAATTAATTACCATATCTATAGTAATATTATAAAGCTGAAGAGTTTTTATGTTTCTCTGTTTCTTTGTTTGCTTGAACGCGCTAATCTCAGGAACTACTGGTCCAATTTGAAAAACTCTTTCAGTGTTAGATAGTCCATTTATCGAGGGAGGCTATAGGCTATATACTCGTATCATACATAAACCAAAGCGAAGTGAGGGCGGGTCGCTAGTTGTAAATATATTTGGTAGTAGTTCCTAAGATTAGCGTGTTCAAGCAAACAAACAAACAAACTCTTCAGCTTTATAATATTAGTATAGATTACAAGGTACGGTCGTCTTTATTAGTAGGTAGCCATTATTTTAGACCATTACCTATAATTATCGTTAAGTTTTGTCTTAGCAAGAAGAAAAGAAGATACACAAACGATTTTATAGAATTTTCAAAATTTAATCTCAAAATTTAATGTCTGGTAAATAACAGTATGTCGTAACAATAAAATCTTCTTCGTAATTTATTTTAAACACGGCCAATTAGACGAAGTAATTAAAGCGCTTGCTTGTGAATTAAAATAATAACGTCAACAGTTTTCCTTCTAAATGGCCGTTTAGAAGGGAAACTGTTCAAGGAAGGAGGCGCGGAGGGGAAGAGACAATTTCTATGAAAACATAAGGGCTCATCCCGACGTTGCCTGAGGGCCTACTTTGAAAATCGAAATTCGGAGTAACGTTAGCTCCATCCATGTCATTCGAGACAAAACCTAGAGAAAAGGATGGATCGTAACTTCGAACTTTGATTTCCCAAAATAGGTCAGAGGGCCCAGATAAGATGCACTACGGTACAGATGTAGTGCAAAATGATTTTCCTTCGGGAAAACTCGGATCTCAATCGGAATACGATGGCACCCGAACTGTCAATCAATGATTGTATTAAATGAGTGACGTTTTCATGTCCATTAAAATGGAACTTTATTGTTTAGTGTCAAATGACAAATGCTGTCATTTGTCACTTTGTCATTTGATTTGCTAGCGTTTCTCTACGTTTAGTTTTTAAACCAATCGCGTCTCTGGTAGATGACTTGATACGAAAAGTCACGTGTTGTGCCAGTGACGCGATTGGTTTAAAAACTAAACGAACAGAAACGTTACTTAGCGTAATGCATCTTGTCTGGGCCCTCTGGTCTGCTAGATTCACTTCATATTACCGATGTGTAAGAGAGTTCTGGGGGGTTACCGTGGAATAAAACAGGTCGGTATTAGGTTGAGAGAAAGGGACCTATGGCAATTAAATAAATCTATCATTATCTCTCAACCTAAAATGAACATTACTTTAGCGTGTCATGGTAACCAATTTACTGAATGAAATGGTTTCATTCCATTTTATTTCACTGAACAGTTGTCAAATAATAAACACCTAATGAGTCAGTAATAAACTTTTAGTGTTTTTTTTTAAAGGTGCAGAGTTTCCAAAGGAATTCATAAAATTTGATTGTTCTCTTTCTATTGTATAATTAAGATTTGTCCATTCTTGTTATTCTACAAGCTTTTATTTATCTTGCAATGCATGTATGTATGTATGTAAGGGTCAAATCTTGCAAGTTAAATTTGACCCACTTCCCGATTTCCAATGAAGCTGAAACTTTGCATACCTACGCCTTTAGTTCTTATGACAATACAATAATGTAGGGTACGTTGTCGAACAGTGAACCACCCTTTTTTCTAAGTCATATAACTTGATAGAAAAAAAAGCTAAGAATTTCATTTTAGTGTTATCGTTTAGGTAATTTAATAAGGTTTCTAAGTTTTATATTACAGAAAGCCAGATGAACAAACTAAGACTCGTAAAGGAGGTTTTTAAAAAAAATGAAAGTTGGCTCACTGTGTACTATGGATAGTTTACACTGAACCACTTATATTTCGACAGTGAACCATAATTTAATGTGCTTTGAACAGTGAACCACCTTTTTTTCTAAGTCATATAACTTGCTAGAAAATAAAGCTAAGAATTTCGTTTTGGCGTCATCGTTTAGGTAATTTCATAGGATTTCTCAGTTACACGTTACATAAAGCCAGAGGAACAATCCAAGACTAATAAACGAGTTTAAAAAAAAATTAATTTGGCTCACTGTGTACTATATAATTTGGTACAAAATAAAGCTAAAAAAGAGAAAAAATAAATCGTTTTGGTGTCATAATTTAGGTAATTTTATAGGGTTTCTCAGTTACAGGCTACAGAAAACCAAAGGAACAAATCCAAACCCATAAAGAAGGTGTTTTTTTTAAATGAAAATTGGCTCAATGTATACTATGGGTAGTTAACGCTGAACCTTGAATCTTGTTGAAATATATTTCAACATTCAATTATTATTTCATTTCCAGTAAAAAATGCTTTGTGAAAAAAAAACACGCAATTTTTGAAAATCAACTTTTATTTAAAAAAATACAAGCGAAAAAAAAGTTCCTTCTAATAAAAAAAACTTTAAAGTATGTATGTATGTATGTATGTATGTATGTAAACACTTTATTGTACAAAAGAAAAACCATAACAATACTATTAATATAGAAATATGTACAAAGGCGAACTTATCCCTTTAAGGGATCTCTTCCAGCTAACCCTTGAGAGATTGAGATGAGTGAACGGTTGTGCAACGAGTAAACAAGTGTACAAGAAGAAGACCAATAAAACTTATATAATTAAATTTAAAATAAAACTACATTCAAATACCTACATCAATAGATATAGAAATATACATATTAATAGTTAAATATACATACATAAACTACATTTTACGTATCTAGAGGATAATTGATATTTAGGAGATAGAGTCAAGCCAGAACTTCTTTAAGTACCTATCATATAAACTATTCCACATGTCAAAAACAATAACTGTTCAAATAAAAAGTTTTAGTTTGGTTCTAAGGTACACAGTGAACCTAAGGTAGGTACACAGTGAACCTAAGGTACACAGTGAACCGGATCAGTAAGTACTATGCGGACCTGGTTCACTGTTTAATACACACACTATTCAACTTACAATATAAAAAATATATAGGTTATATATTGAATTGCTACAACGCATTATGCTCATAAAACGACTAAAACTACAGCAATTTCGATAATGTACAGCTTTTGTCCTTATAGTTAATAACAAAATATACAAAAATCGAGACACTTACGTGAGAATACTCCGTTTTCTTTCGGAGCAACAAACAAACCGCACTCACATGTCAGTCTTTAGCCGTGGCCGCCGGCTCACTACGGGAGAGGGGAAGGGTGCCCGCGGGGCAAGTATTAACAAGTTCGGTCAAAGTGGCAACTTCGCAGTTCTCCCAATATGGCGGTGGTTCAAAGTATCTGGTTGGTTCACTGTTCGACAACGCACCCTACCTAGTACCATTGTGCTGGTCAGATGATGGAAACTCAGGGTGTCCATAGGAACTGCTAAATTACTAATGATAATCCCGTCGTGTTAGGGCTTAGGTCGTTTAGATGAGGACTGTGCAAAAAAACATTACAGACGGCACAAAAACTTATCCCAAAAATATTTTTTTTGATAGAATAAGTTTCTGTTTCGGCTTTCTGGAGGCAAGGCAACAACAGAATTCTACGTTCGCCGTAGCCCGAGTAATGGTAAAAATTTAGTTATCAGAATAAAATAACAAATTAAAAAATTTAAACCAAAGAAATAGGGGATTAACAAAATACTAATCTAAATTAATCCAAGACAAATATACTAACGGATATACTCAGCAGCAATGAAAACGGGTCACTTTATATGGAAATTCTATAAAAAGCGACCCGTTTCCATTGCTCTTGACTAATACACCGATTGATTAAAATTGAAGAGAGAACTTGCCAAAGAATCAATTGGACGCAGTTCCAAACTTACTGGCGGAGCTGCCAAGAACTAAAATCACGGTTCATTAATAAAATGAACTTATTCTGCTAAGCTGTTAAACTGTCATGAACTTTTTATCTGACTAGGTACTCGTAATATCAAGGACTTTAAATGTTGATCCACTATAGAACCTTGTCATAATGACAGTGTCAAGTGACGAGATTGAAATGAATGACATGGGAATTAATCATTGGTTTTATGCGACAGGGTTCCATCAATTAAAGTCCGTGACCGTACCTACGCAAGAAGGAGGGTAATGTGAGTGTATACATGTATTTATGTATTCATGTTTATTTGTGACTAGATTTTTCTTATATGTCATATAGAAGAAAAAGAAACGCACAGGCCGCCTGACGTTAAGCTCTCGTAGATATTTGTATTCCCAAGACTATAATCTTAAAACTGCAATCTTAAGACTGCAAATGCGTTGCCAACTCTGAGGTCTAGGGTGTAATGCATCTCTGCTAGTAATTTCACCGGTTGTCTTATCCCCACACTGGCACAACAATACGATCACTGCTGCTTGACGGTAGGTTAACCCTTCGTATGTCGGACGGGATCGCACACTTGCACGTGTCGTGTGACGCAAAATGGTTACCTAACATTGTCATGTCAAAAACTCAAAACCTTTTTAAAAATCAACCGAACGGATAAGACGTGAACAATTAAGTATGTTGATGGTTGTGTGAATTTTTTTATTTTTTATTTTGAATGATCATTTACGATTTACGAGTATAACGATTTGAAGTTGGTTAGCAACAGGCGTGTTATTTTAAGACTGCGCCGAGCATACGCCGGATGTACAGTGGCGCCCTCATTTTTATTATTGTGTTTTCTATTAAACAAAAGTATTTTCTTAAAATTGGTTGGTCGATTTTTGTACTACATATGAAAACACAACTTGAATGATATATCACATAGTTTAATAACAATTCACCTTCGAGTTATCAACTTAACGGAAAAAAGTGGCCACCTTTTCCGGTTAAGCTGACTACTCAAGGGGTAATTGTTATTAAAGTGTGTGACGTATCCCATAAATTGCTTTTACTTGCGTACAAAAACGTATCGTCTGATTGCAAGGAAATTCTTTACTTAAGTAGAAAACACAATAAAAGTAATGAGGGCGCCACTGGACGCTCGACGTTTGCTCGGTGCAGTCTTAAAACTTGCTTGTTTCATGGCTGTTTGTTTTTATTATATTTCATTTTGCATTTATGCTTTTTATTAAAACTTATATTAAATAAAATGTATCGTTCTTTATTTATTTTTCTTTATAATAGTTATTGTACCATGTCCATTCATCAAGATAACACACATCCATGTTCGTTCTACTAACTTTTCTACAGGTACGGAAAACTTTGATTGAATATTTTGACAGTTAACAAACTTTTTCGTTTCCAACTCGTATCTCGATTGCAATGGATTTGATTAAATCACCCAAATTCGTCGTGTTATGCATTATGTACGAGTATGGTTTGTTTCCTTTTTAACTGTATACTTTTTTGATTGTTTTTGTTTTGGGATCGAATAATTATATGAATTTAAAACTTGGTTTTACCTGAAGCCTGGTTTAAATATTAATTATTTATCTCAATAAATAATAAAATTAAACGTTTTTATTTTGAACAACCCCTCCTCCCCCCGCCCATCTTAATCTATATTGTATGTAAAAGACAAGACCTGACTCGCTGACTTATATATCAACGTACAGCCGAAACTACTGTACCTAGAAACTTGAAATTTGGTACAGGGGTTCCTTTCATCATGTAAGTGAGCACTAAGAAAGGATTTTCCGAAAGTTGACGTCCAACGGGTAGAAAAAGGGGGAGTAGCGGAAAACTTATTCTATACGTACGAAGTCGTGGGCGTCCTCTAACTCATAATAAATATCAACAATGTCCTATTGTTGATGTGTTGCACGATGTTTTTTTTTTACTTGAAATGACGAACAATTTAAAACTCGAAATAATATTCTCAGCTTTCAGACCCAATGGAAAAGCCAATTAAGGATACGAACTAATACGACAAAATACTATGTCTTATGATTTGGCACTACATCTGTAAATACAAATGGCTAGAATTTAAACTAGCATCAAAAACTGACATAACCTAGTAGTAGTATCTAGTAGTAGTAGTAGTGGCTACAATAAATAATAACTCAGTGACTGTTGCCTAGGCCACCAGTCGCCGAGTAAGTATTTTAGTCACCTAGTAAGTATTTTTGTCAACGAGTAAGTATTTTTGTCGCCGAGTAAGTATTTTTGTCACCTAGTAAGTATTTTTGTCACCGAGTAAGTATTTTTGTCACCGAGTTAGTACTTCTGCTAAAGTGCTCAAGTAAAGTTCCGCGATCTGGATCTCAATACCCGTTGGTAATTTGTCCGTTCTTTGGTAAATAAGCCTAAAAAACCTTGATAGTTTTTCTTTAGATATGACACCTTTTTCGCATGTCATTGGTTGAGTATTATTCAAAAACATACCATATAAAAATAATAATTAGAGTAAGACTCTTTATAATAACTTCTTAACCCTGGTCATGGTAGGTAAATATATATATTTTAATTGATTATTTTGTGTTAAAAAGCGATTGCAGCGTCAAATTTAAATAGAATTTGAAGCTGCAATCAAGGCACGGAAGCACATAAAAACATCTATATTTATTCTTCATTATTTAGCCTAGGGAATGCAATTTAACCGGTTATTACCCGTTTTTGTTTGATAATAACCGAATTAAACCGGTTATACCAGGTTAACCGGTTTTATGCATTCCTTAATTTAGCCTTTTATAGTGAATCTGTTGCTAAACTGACTATTTTCTCCAAAAAATGGAAAGAAATTCAGAATATCGCGATCAGCTCCGTGCGGTTAAATTTCTCAAAGATAACTTCATTAAATCACTGACGAGACTTAAATATTTTCCAAAGCGGTACTTAGTGCGAGCATCAACGGCTAAAGTTTTACTCATCAGCAATTAATCTTTGCTTAAGCTTCGGAAAGGCTTTCGCAAACATTGACTCAAAATTAATTACCAACGGATGATTATGAGCTCGCGCTTGAGATGGTATTTATGAGTTTGGGGTTTGAATTTTGTGTGTACATTTTCAGTTTTTCTGTTTTGTCTGGTTATTGTTGGGTCTGCACAGCTTTTGTAGTGCGTCGGGAGTGTTCGCGGAGGCAAGGGTTGAAAGTTTTTATTGATGAATTAGCGAGAGCGTGGAATTGCATTTGTAGTGGTTGTACGATTCGCATGAAAAGTAGAATAACGTAAGTATTTTTCTTAAGTTAATGAAATTACATACTCTCTCTTATCATATTTCTCTTCTTAATAAGTAAAACAATGTCAGTCTTTTTTTGTTTTCATTCGCTATTATTTAATTCTTCATCTGAGCTGCCACAAGTATTGATAATAATATTATGATCTGTAATTCGATCCATTTCTCCTTCTTGATATCTATATTTATTTTCTTCACTTTCGACATGGCGACAAATATTTTCCTAGTCCTCAGCAGTAATAATATTAACTCTTTCAGTTGCTAAATTCAATACAATAAAAACAGCCTAAAAATATTTAGAATTTGATACTGAAATTACTTTTGAATTTTCTTCTTAAATATAACTATTTTAAATTATTACAAACCTCTTTTTATGTTAATAGTACGGGAAAAGGGAAATTTCAAATATAGAATGCCTATAAACACTCAATCAAATCAATCATATCAAATCAAAAATCTTTATTTTACATTAGATCATGGTGTACAGAAAGGTCTTATAAAATTGCATTGGCAACACATAATCTGCCGCTAAGCAGCACGTAAAATATATTATAAATAATTTGCCCTATTGAATTTACAAGGTTAAGTTTAATCTTAATTATGAAAATAAGATAATGTTATTAATTATGGAAATCATGAGAATAATTTATGTCAACAATATTAGGTTATTACAATTTAGTCAGAATTACTAAAGTACTCGTCCATAGAATATACACACTTTTGTATGAGCCAGCTTTTTAGTCCTTGCTTGAACTTAATTAAAGATAAGTTTTTTAATGCATTGGGTAACTTATTATAAGTACTTATGGACATACAGTAAGTACTTCTGCTGTATAGTTTAGTTCTCTTAGCAGGCACTACAAGGTGGTCCGGATATCTGGTGCGAAAACCACAGGTATCTCTATTCTTTTTAAAGAAGTCCGGATGGCTCCTTACAAACAATGAAGCCTCATATATATACATGGAAGGCACAGTTAGCAAATTTAAGTTTTTGTACAGGGGACGGCACGAGGTCATAGCATCTACGTCACATATTGCTCTTATGCACTACATATGCAATTCCACGCTCTCGCTAATTCATCTATACGCAACACTGCGCAAGCGTTGTCCTTCTCTGGTGCGTAGAATGAGGGTCAGCTCCAACAGTATCCTAGCAATGATCGCGGACAGGTCTGACTGTCCCTACACGATCCGTTGTTGTGGTTTGCATGCCCCTTACCACAAATAACTTAATGTGTTTTCTAACAACTAGATTATAATAATGTATTGTTAACAAATATGAATCTCAGACATTCGAAGTAAATTTATTTGAACTTGAATTTGAATAACTAATATTAAATTTTTCATCATAATAGCATTTTAATAAATTGTTTTTAAATTAACAAGGATTTTAAATTTCAATTAAATAAAATACCTAGACCCGAACTAAGCTCTAGGCTTGTTAGTTGGTCAGACTAGAAAAAGAGCGGATGAAAGAAAATAAAAGAGAAGAATACGTCATTTGAAAAACTCTTACACTGAAATATGTATGGGTATAGTAAGACAACGATAAACATATAGAAAAATACATCCTTAAATACATAATAGAACATCCAACGCTATAAAATTCACGCACATATTTCACGAATATTTACCTTTAGCGAGAATAAAACCGGGAACTACTTGCCACTAGCTGTGTCATATACAAATGGCGGTCCACTGCAGATCCCCAGTAAAGCCAATGTCAATAGATTGAGAGTATAATCAGTAAAGAGAAAAAATCTAAAGAAGTAGCTGGACATTGTTTCATCCGGATATCTCCCTTTCCGCTATAAATAACAACAATTGTTATTTGTTATACAAAGGAGTAAAGTTGTATTTTACCTGCGAGTGTTCATTTCAAACACGAACTAGCGAAAGGATTCTATGATTGACCACGAACGAAGCGAGTAGTTCAAAAATAGAATCCGGAGCGTAGCGAGAGTTTCAACTCACGAGACCTAAAATAACTTTTCACCTCACTACTGCGAGGAAAATAAGAATAAGGGTGGTTGTTTTGTTAGCTGTCAAATAATATCACTTAAGCTGCCTTCAAATGTCAAAACTATTTCTTCACATGTGAATAAAAAGCGAATATCGCAATAGATATCAAACAAACAAAAAGGGCTTTCAGAGCTAGTGAGATGAAAAAACAAATACTTACTTATTTTATGATGATAAGTTATTGACCGTTCCAAAATTACGTAGGACATCAACTCAAAATGGATATTGTCATCATAAATTCAACTGACCCATAACATTTTGGCCCTCCTCAATTCACGGCTGCCATTTTGTTCAATTCAATGTGACGTTAGCGTCAAGCGATTATCACCCTTGAGACCATAGGGAAGGGTTTGATGAATGACGGTGTGAACGGAAGATGTCAAATTTATTTTTTCGCGACGGGTAACATGCGATAGATTTTCAGTGTTTTTTTTTGTATTCAAAAGACGTTTTTAAGTATTTTCATTGTTATAATTTGAAAATGTCTATGTGTACGTCTTAGGCATTGTAGCTCTCAAACAGATAGTTTGAATGAGATAGAAATAAATCGGCTGGGCTGCTCTGAAACTAGGGGTTACCATTTTATCAAAGGTTTTTTTCTTCAACTTCATAGTTTTACTGTGTGACGCCAGGTTAGGAAAACTTATGATTTGAGCTACAAACAAAATACAATGCAATTAGTCATTTAGTTCATCGAGTTAAAGTGACAGCTGTCAAATGCAATTACTTCAATTTCAAGTACTCTAGCAGAATTTCTGAGTAAAATACGCCGGTCGTTTTAATTATTTCAATGGTTGGTCTAGCGCGAGAAATGGCATAATTTACAATGGGGACCAATACACAATAAATATGTTAATAAACTTGCTTTCTGTACATTTGAATATAAATTAAATTTTCTCGTAATTTTCCGATAAATATCAACTTTCCATCTTTGGTCTTTATTCTTTGGTATGATCACCTTACCGAATTACAAAAAACCTTACCTTTAAAGATGACGAAACAGACGGGGTGAAAAAACCTGACCCTCTAATTCTACTAACAAAAACCATATCGCTTTGTGTCAACATTACTATACGAGTAGCAAAGCAAATTAAAAACAATGGCAAAACACGTCAAAAGCAATATTTTTTTACGTAGTAAAATTAAAGCCCTGGTTAAACCAAACAACAAACAAGCATCGAAAGTTGAAAGACAGCTTCAATTCATCGGATTCGCTTATAAAAATCCTTGGGAACAAAACACGTTGAGCACAGGATGTAATCTTACGATGACGAAACTTCGCCGGTTCGGAACATGTAAATTGGGATACCGTCAGAGTGTAACAACTCCCAATTGTGTCACGTAAAACGGTAACCCATCGTTTTATCCAATTTCACTTCGTCGATTGTATCATTTCATCGAATTTCCTTTCATCGAACGCTATTTTCTGCTGAAACCATGATGTTTTTAGGATATTTTCTAAAACATGCTCGGAAATGTATGCGTTAATGTCACGAATTGAAGACATAAAGTTTCTTGTTTGTGGCTCCCTACATCACTTCATGGCCTATGCCAAGAAGTAATACGATTAAAACGTTAACAAAGACTAATAGACTATTTTGTGTGGCAACACCAGAACAACACAACCGTTTCCTGTTGGATCGTTGCAAGCGACGGCCAGTTTAACTTCAAAGGTATGGATTACGCTTACTACCAGTTTCATATATTCCAAAAAATTGTATACGCAACATTTCCAGACTTAACATTAAAAAAGAAATTATTTTACAAAAGGACAGAACAAAGAAAGTACATTGCGTCGTTACAATAACTCTCGCCTCGAACGTGAAAATCAAATCGTCAATGTATTCCCTCTAGCATGCTTTTGCTGGACCAATGTAAATCAGTGATGAAACCGAACAAGTGAGAACCGCCCCAATCAGATCAATTGTATTTTTGTGTTCCGTTGTGGGGTAAGGTAAGACAACAAGTGAAATGACTACCATAGAGGTACTACATCTTAATCCAACGTTAGCAACGCAATTGCAGTCATAGGATTACAGTCTTATGATTGTAGTCTTGACAATGATCTTGTAACTATCCCACTTAGACTACCAGATGTCTTGTGTGTTTGCTCGCTTTTTTTATGCCATAACATCATCCTTTGCTGATGAAATTTTTCTTAAAAATATTGCTTCGTCTAGATGGATAGTACAGTATACGCTGTGGGAAGCGTCAGTTTTCAGGACGCGATTCTTCGGCTATTTTTCTTCATCCCATCCTTTCAATATGTTGCGGGAATGTTAAAATCATCATTTATCTTCCGACCGGGCATTATGGTAATCAGGTACGGCCAGTAGACGGGTCTTAAATGTGAGGTACGATCGAAATAGCATGCATTATATAACGGTTTTGATATTATTTTATGCAAATAGGGGCCCTTATTTAGGCGCATATTTTTATTTAACACTCAGCCAATCAAGTTAGTGACCTACGATTGATAATAATATCAGGGGACTATGTCATACCAATTGACCTAGTCCCAAACTAAGCTCTAGGCTTGTACTATGGGTACTAGACAACGATATAAATACTCATATAGAGAAATATAGAAATATAGGTATACTGAAATACATAGAAAACATCCATGACTCAGGAACAAATATTTGCGCTCATCACAAAAATATCTGCCCTTACCGGGATTTGAACCCAGGACCTCTAGCTTCGTAGGCAGGGTCACTACCAACTAGGCAATCGCGGCGTCAAAAAAAATATGAAAAAGTTTAAAGTGAGCAGGAAAAATATCTAATGACTAAGTGCTGAATAGAATAAATGAAAGCAGGAAGTTACTAGCAACGATAGAAAATAGAAGAGGAACAATGATAGGACACCTGATACCACACAATCTTTTCTGTAAAAACATCATTGAAAAAAGATAGGTAAAGGAAGACCAAGAAGAAATGACTTTGAGCAGATAAAAGAGCAGGTTAAAGTTGGAGCGTACCAGAAACTCAAGCAGTTGACGGAGGACCGGTGCAGTTGGCGATTATTTCATCGACAAGAGCACGGCTCTTAAATAAAGAAGGAGAGAAAAAGTCGGAACACAAAACTAATAGGACTTACAAAAATATACCCTTACTAATACTCGAGTATTTGTTCATGAGTTTTAGACGTATTCATTCAAAATTCAAAATTCAAAATATTTATTCAGTAAATAGGCCACATGAGGGCTCTTTTACACGTCGGTAATATAGGGTGAGTCTACCAACGCTTCGGACAAGAGCATCATTTCGGAGAAGAAGCGCCGCAAGAAACTCCAGTATGTTTATTTAATCATTTAGTTAAGTATGTAAGTAGGGATTTTTATCGATCTCCTACTCTAAGTACAACCCTAGAGTTAAGTTAAGAACTAGGTCAATGTATGTATAATTTATCCCCTGAATTTTCTTTAATGCATTGGTTAACAATTACCGGATAGCATGGTATCCAAAATAATAGGTCCTCAATTGATGGAGAAATCAGTGAATTTATCGTTGCTTAAATACTAAAGAGCCACAAATCAAAATGTGTTTGAGTTGCATTTTAATTCGGAATGCTATATACTTTAAGTTTTAAATCAAACTGTCTGTTTTTGTTTTGTGGTGCTTTTGTATTTAAGCAGCGATATATACAAAATCAATACGTAGTCTTAACCAAACCTTTCATCATCTCTTTTTTTGAAGTCGGGTATATAAAAATGAATGGTTTCTATTTATAAAAAATCCTTTCAAAAACATTTGTATGGAATTAATAAAAAAATTTATCACTTTACTGCCAATACCGATCGTACGAGTACAAAGCAGATGCGGGCCTGAATGGAAAATTAAAAATAAAGAAATATTTTATGACGTCTGTTATACTATAAACCCCGAAAAAAAAAGTGTTGTGTTGTGTGGTGTGTTGTGTATGTATGTGTCTATCTGTGGTAACGTAGCTCTCAAACCTCCTGTTAAAGAAAGCTAGTTTGATCTGGATAATTCCTAGTTGATTTTTATGAAAATTGGTTCAGCCGCTTAGGAGATTAGCTCTGAAAGAAGAGGTCGACGTTATATCGGGGGATTTTATCTATGGAATACCTGGATATGGTTTTGATTATTAATAAACCTAACTCTATTTGTTATGTGCGCGGTGCTTAGCTGTGATTTGCTGGTTATAGTTATTACTTCATCGATGAATCAAAAAGCGGAGATAATAACATCCAGATGGGCGTAGAAAAGATGCATATAGCAAATGCTAGAGAAGTTTGAAAACTCAAAATGTATGGGATTGACGATTTATCGTGTTAATCAAAAAAAACAACTTCATCAATAGATGAATTCATGTAACAAACACTTATAAAAATATATATTTTAATTAGTTACAAAAATATCCAAGATAATAACCAAACAAAGATTTGTTCTTATCTCTTTCTAGCAAAACAGAATTTAACATGGACTTTATATGGCCGACCTGTTACATGACGTCACAGTGCATATCGGATCTCTTTGTCTAATCGCTGTGTAATTAACAAACAGAAAGACAGACGGACGCGAAAAGCGACTATGCATGTAAAGAAAGATAAGATTACGAGTTAACAAACTCAAAGCCTGTTAAAAAAAAGGTTCTTACGCCAGCAATGCGATAAGTTTACCTTTATGTGTCAGGACGTAAACCTGGTCATTAATTTAGACACAGCTTTAACATTACTTAACCTTTTTAAACATTTAGAACTGACGTAAGATACCCTGGTCATGTGTACATTACCGACGCTTGAATAATTTAATAGACGTTATACAAGGGTAACTCAACGTTTCCTTTGTTCGTTGTGTTTGATTGGTAAGGAGCTGTTATTTTATTAAAAATGGCGCTCTGTCAAAAGATCGATCAAGTGATCGATACACCATACGAACTTGTTTTTTTTTTCTTTGTTGGTATGAACTTTCATCTACAATATTTTTCAGATTTTAATCTGAAAATGACACTTCGAGTTCAACATTACCTATATAAATATAAAATAGATCATAACCTGTAGGTATGCATAATGACTTTTTAAGCTATTCAATACCTCAATCGATGTTATTATGTAAAAGAAATAAATAAGTTTGTTATAAATAGTGAATTCATTTGTACAAGAAAAAGCATCCTTCAATTTCAAGATAATTCTTTACTTCATTAGAAAACACAATAAGTCAATAATGCTACCTTCCTTAGAAAAAAAGGGTGTATGTCTCATGTAACCGCGCATGTATCATTGACCTTATTTCTTAAGTTGGGGGGTTAAATTTGCTTTGACTTTCAAATTGCAAATGCGTTCTTTTTATTTAGGGGGGCATAATAGTACCTCATGAGGGTGCCAATGGATGGACGCTCAGCGTAGTCTTAAGACTGCACCGAGCAAACGTCGAGCGTCCAGTGGCGCCCTCATTACTATTATCGTGTTTTCTAATTAACTAAAGAATTTCCTTAGAATCAGACTATAGGTTTTTGTAGCGCAAGTTAAAACACGATTTATGGGATACGTAACAAACAAATAACAATAACCCTTTGAGTAGTCAGCTTAACAGGAAAAGGTGTCCACTTTTTTACGTTAACGTGATAAGTCGAAGGTGAATTGTTATTAAAATATGTGATGTACCCTATAAGCTATGTTTTCATATGTAGTAAAAAAACACACCGTCCAATTTCAAGAAAATACTTTAGTTTATTAGAAAACACAATAATAGTAATGAGGGCGCCACTGTACATCCGACGTACGCTCGGCGCTGTCTTAAGATATTTTGTCACACGCAGATATAAATACATCATGTGAATCATTGAAACTAAGTAATAATCATACTGATTATGTTGTGTCAAAAGGGCAAACAGATTGTTTTTAATTAATTATGCCTAATTTATGTTATGGAAGATAAATTCACATTAACATTATCAACTATGCAGTTAATGAAGGTTAAATGTCACTTACAATCATTATCTCGTTGCATAGCACAGTTTTACTGTTCCGAGAATTAAGATAACTTAGATTTCCGACACAGTAATGGCGGCCGAGTTAAAGTCATCTCTCACGCCAAGTTTACACGATGTCAATTTTAAAAAACCTTAAAACACGTAAAACTGTCATTATTTTGCCAGCTTCTAAAGTAACCCTTTAAATGCCTTAAACAGCGTCAATCATTGTAACGACCCAAAAAATCTAATTTTACCATAATTTCTTTATTCAGGTGACATCTTAATTACGATATTTGTCATTTTAAGAAGAGATTTAAGCCCAAAGAGGATCCTCGAGTCGGACTTGCGGTATTACTAATGAGTTCGTGGTTTATCTTACCCTTTAAATTAAAATTACTGGACCTTTATTTCTTTTAATTTATATAATAAGGAAAACGTGTTCATTTGTAAAGAAATGGATCAGCAATAGAAACACAATGTGTCAGCTCCTTTCATTATTGTTCATGAGATACAGCCCGCTGACAGCAAGACGGCCGGATTGCGGAGGCTTAGTAATAGGGTCCCGTTGGTACCTTTTGGGTACGAAACCCTTAAAACCACAGAACGGGCGAGTTTGACTTGTTAGGTAGGGTAAATCGTCAATAACAGGCCTCTTTAGAAAGTGTAATTTAGTTACTAGCCATCAAATTTCTTACTTACGCTGTTAGTAAAGATACTTGGACAGAACTCCGGGTAAAACTCAGGATCTAGGTATACTAGTTTAATCGAAAAAATGTGAGCCAATCTCTTGCTTTTCACATTTTATATTGTGTAAAAGTGTCCGTGTGGCCTACTTACTGAATAAACATCTTTTATCTTTTATTTTTATCTTTTATAGCAAAGTGGCCAGTTACCAGGGGTGGCCGGTAATAGGCGATTTACCCTGTATCTACAAATTAAAAAAAACGGATAAGTTTCTTTAGGTTTTGAAAATATGT
This sequence comes from Acleris laterana, assembly GCA_963966035.1. NCBI lineage: Eukaryota > Metazoa > Arthropoda > Insecta > Lepidoptera > Tortricidae > Acleris > Acleris laterana. The sequence continues at coordinate 3,762,832 of OZ014443.1, forward strand.
ATGATGGTTGGTTGATGATATCTCTAAATTATTGTAAAAGCATTGTTTATACTGCCCTCATTATAAAAAGGGCGTATATCTCATAGAATCGTGAATGTATTAGAAACCTTATTTCTTAAGAAACAGGGTCCAATTTGCTTTTACTATCAAATTGCGCACGCGTCCTTTTCATTTAGAAGGGCAGAATAACTTCTTATTGGCTTAATCCCAAAACGCGGCTACCTTCAATGTAGTACTCGAAGCATTATAATACTCTATTAGTAACTACATTAGATTTAAAATGTATGCTATTACTAAACACTTAACCGCCTTCTTTGGTATTACTGTCCAGCTTTTTAAAAAGCGCTAACGTTAACAAAACGATACTAATAGCATTACAAACATTATAGAATAGATGAGAACCTAATGAAAAAGTACGTTTAAAAATACTAACCATCAATTTGAATGTATGGAAAAAAGGTTTTTTAAGACTGCGCCGAGCGTACGCCGGATGCACAGTGGCGCCTTCATTACTTTTATTGTGTTTTCTACTGAACTAAAGTATTTTCTTGAAATTGGACGATATGTTTTTGTACTACAAATAAAAACACAACTTATAGGGTATATCATATACTTAAATAACAATTCACCTTTGAGTTATTACCTTAACGGAAAAAAGTGGCCACCGTTTCCCGTTAAGCTGACCACTCAAAGGGTAATTGTTATTAAAGTTTGTTACGTATCCCATAAATTGTGTTTTTACTTACACTACAAAAACATTTCGTGTGATTCTAAAGAAACTCTTTAGTTAATTAGAAAACACAGTAAAAGTAATGAGGGCGCCACTGTACATCCGGCGTACGCTCGGCGCAGTCTTAATGCGGGTGAAAAATAAAATACACGCTGCTAGGTATTTCTATTTCTTTATTATTATTGTTCCATTCATTCATTTTCAAACAATTTATTTTTGAGACCTCTTAGATTGAATTATACCAATAGGTTACTAATGTTTGACCATAACTTTTATTTGTCACTTGTGTAACACTTATGTTATAAAGCTTAAATGTATTTTGTTTAAGTAATTATTTTCAATACTTTTAAGCAGAACATAAAAAAAAACTATTTAAAATAGTACTACTACGCTGTTGCTTTTGGTATCTGTGTCACTAATATGTATGTACCTACAGTCATCAAAATGTTCAAAAATATTCCTTCATTATTTTAGACATTTTTGTAAGTACTTGTAAGTACGTTTAATATTCAAAACGATAAAACAACAAATATTTTACAAAATTGGGTCGTAGAAAGGCGTACTTATTTGTCCCTTTAAAGGTTGGCGCAGACATTAAAGTCACCGGATCAGCTCAAAGTGAGATATTGAAAAGTGACCAGTGACCTGCGGTGTTATTCTCTCAAAAACAACGGACGGGCGGACGAACGAGCGATATCGCAGCGGCGAGTTTAGGTAATCCCGTCAGAGCGAACAAAACACATTTCAACGCGTACATTTTCAAATAAGCAGCGTTATACGTTCGATGCATCGGCAGAAACCTTGCTGCTAAATTGAAAATGCACGCGCTAAAATATGTTTTGTTCGCACTGACGGGACTAATTAAACTCTTCGCTTGGACATTTACTAGTCCGTCCGTCCGAACGTCGTTGTTCAGAGAATCACTACCCTGTGTTAGTACAAGATATTTTTCAGTGGACGACTGCAAGCTTGTGCCGAGGCAAGGCGTTGCCGTTCCGATGCCGTTAAGTGTGCGTTATAGTATGGAGTTTCATACAAAGGATACTGAATGCCTCGAGTTGAGGCCGATTCGGTGGCGCGTAGTTATGTGTTCGTCAACCTTAACAGATCTCTTCTAAATTCATGAAGCATCGAGTAAACTTTAGCACAAAAACAAAACTATGGGAACTAAATTGTAAAACTACATACATAAATTCACGCCTTTATTCCCAGAGTGGGGTAGGCAGAGCTACAGACATACCAACAACTCTAAAAACTTGGTGATAATTCTGTAACCACATTTTGCACAACAAGGCTACGATGTTCACCAGTGAATAAGTGACAGGTTGCAAGCCCATCGCCTAACAGTACTACCAGCCTGAATTCCCTTATTTGCCTCTTACGACATCCACGGGAAGACACGGAGTGGCACTATTCTAACTCGGCAACCACACGGGAGCAATTGTAAAACTATTAACAATTAATAGTCTGAGTCCGTTGAGTTAATGTAACCTCTTGTTACAAAACATTTAACGGACTCAGCTGATCTTACGGACTCAGATTTCCTTTGTAAAAAAACGTTTATTATTCGCTTTCGTCCTCATCATCAGAATCGTCAAGGTCATCATAAAAATCGACAAGCGCATCCTTAATTGGTATCATCTTCTGTAATTTCGGGGAAGGTTTGAAATTCTCCATTTCCCATTTCTGGGCGTTTTCTTTCGCACAACGACCTAACTTTAGTTTTAAATGTTTTGATTTTTTTACGTACAAACATTTCTGGGACTCCCAATGCCTGATTACATGGGTCTGAAAAAAAGTTCCAGATATAAAGCGAGATTAAGACCAGCAGTAAAAATTTCAGAAGTTGACTGCTGTTTTACTCCAACTTTTAAGTGAGAAAAAGACAGCAAAATTGTGCTTCTTGCTCTAAAACTGAATTCAAAGTTAGACAGCAATCATCTTCGATTAAACTGGAATAAGACTTACCTATAGGTAATCGGAAATTAGTCCATACTAATTCGGCGTTTAATCTAGGTATAAGAACTTATTCCAGTTTGGCCGAATCCAACCTAAGAACTTAAGGTAAGGTCAAAGTACCAAGGACTTAGTATAGAGTGTCCTCTTATTAAAGGTTCACAATCAACCTGTATAATGAAATAACAAGTATCTGGGCTTGATTCTGCTCAATGAAACAGTATTACCTTTGCCATGTACCTAACGGTATTGTTTGTAATTCAGTTACTGTGAAGAGTGTCAAGGAAATAAGAGCTATCGTAACGTTGATAATGCGATAACAAGTCAAAGGTAATATGGTATTACCGAGTAGAATAGAGGCCTGCCGCCATAAGAAATTTGGATTCTCAAAATTACAATCTTAAGACTGCAATCCTAAGACTGCAAATAAGATGCCAAATTTGAAGACCTGGATGGAATGCCTCTATGCAAAAAAAAACACATTGGAACACAAAAATGCGAACACTGCTGTTTGGCGTTTGGATAAAAAAAATGATACGTACCTTAGGATCGTATAACCATATTTGAGATTTGGTTCTTTTGCAGAAATATAGTGTTACTAAGTTGAAGAAATAATCTAAACATATGTTATCTTTACGTAGTTCTCCTTCATTTGTGTAAACCCAGTACTGAAATAAATACTCATATTTAAATTTTACTTCATAAGTTAGTAAATTGCCTATTACTGGCCACCCTCCGGTAACTGGCCACTGCAATAAAATGACTGAATGATTTGCTGTCATTTTTGCGATTAAACTAGAATACCTAATTCCTGAGTTATCACCCGGAGTTCTGTCCAAGTGTCTTTACTAACAGCGTCAGTAAGAAATTTGATGTCTAGTAACTGAATGACACTTTTTTAATTGGCCAGTTATTGACAATTAACCCTACATATAGAATAAAAATAAATGGATAAATTATATCGGAGAACAAAATGCCACACACAACTTGACCTGTGTCACTATTGCCTAACGCACTCGCAATTGTTTCCATTTTGTATGCGGCTTCGACTTTCAAAATGAAGACGATTGGGCCATTCTACTTTTCAGTGTACATTTTTGCTATCGTCCGATAAAAAGTATACCAAATGATGAATCCGCGTATAAACAAATAACGTGAACTTAGAATGTTTACATTTAACGGTTTTCAAAAAAAAATATCCTAAATTACTCAATTATCGCTGAAGAATCTTGGTAACTCAGTGGTAAATTGCACATTTTCCATAGAAAAGGCGGGGACATCAACGTCCACTGCGTTACTCACTTTATAGTTATTACAAATAACTTTTTATGAATTAGGGTAATTCTATATATAAGCTTATTGACGTCCCTTTTCTAGTTTTAAGTTAGAAAAAGCAGCACTTTACCGTTTGTTGAAATAAAAATAGTTTAGTGAGAGCGTGGCTAAAAGTTATGTACAACGAAAAGTAGAATGGCCCGGTTGCGATTGCAAGTGCGTTTGGTCTCAAAATTTATATAGTCCCAAACTAAGCTCTAGGCTTGTACTATGGGTACTAGACAACGATAAATTTACTTGCATAGAGAAATACGTACAGTCTAGGTCACCAATATGTATATACCACTAAGTCTCAAAAATATGTATACACACCTTATTAATAATATTAATAATAATAATAATCTTTATTTCTTTTTTTTTTCTTTTTTCTTTATTTCTTTATTACTATGGCAATTACTATTACTATGTGTAGGGTAAAGTCACCAGAGGTCAGCCAGAGACAAGTGGTCAACCTTGTATGGGTACGGAGGGTGGGAAATATATCTTTCGTACTCTTCCCTCTCATACAAAGTGTAAGCAGAGGTTGACTACAGGTCTCTAGCTGACCACTGGTAACTACCCTACATATTTTTGAAACTTTGTGCGTATATTTATTTTTAACCTTGACTGTAGATAAATACATTCAAGACTCAGGAACAAATACTAGCTTCGAAGGCAGGGTCACTAACAACTAGTAGGCTAACGTGTCGTCATGAATGGTATACTATCAACACCAGAAATTGTGAAAACCAAGGAAGGACCAAGGAAATTATGAACCAACCAAACAAGACAAGTCTAGTCACAAGAAAAGAACAGGTTTACAGTCCCAACTTACCTGGTTACCTCCTTCATTATGACACCGTATAACCCTTAAGTCATCTATCGGATTCGAAATTACTTGTGGTACATCGAGACAGTATCTATTGATACCGACAAAAACAATCTAAAACAAAATTATTATTAGAAATTGCATAATCAAGAGCTAAGTTATCTTGAGTTTGCGTAATAATAAAAGCTAAGTCAATGTGGAGACAGCTTCTTAAAGAAAAAACCAGACACGATTAATTCGCTTAAGGCTAACGTCCGAGTGCTCGTCAATGTACTAATTAGTTGTCCCCACACTTTGAATTGCAATTAACAAAATAAGATTAACATTACTTTCGTCACCATCTTATTTTAGCGATGAGAAATTTTTGTGGCTATAATATTTCACACGCCATTTTTTTAAATAAAGAAAATGACTGCCAGCAAATAGTGTAGATACATTAGCGAGAGCGTGGAATTGCATTTGTAATGGTTGTACGATTCGCATGAAAAGTAGAATAACGTAAGTCTCTTATCATATTTCTCTTCTTAACAAGTAAAACAATACTGTCTTTTTTTGCTTTCATTTGCTATTATTTAATTCTTCATCTGCATTCGCATGAAAAGTAGAATAACGTAAGTCTCTTATCATATTTCTCTTCTTAACAAGTAAAACAATACTGTCTTTTTTTGCTTTCATTTGCTATTATTTAATTCTTCATCTGAGCTGTCACAAGTATTGATAATAATATTATGATCTGTAATTCGATCCGTTTCCCCTTCTTGACATCTATATTTATTTTCTTCACTTTCGACATGGTGACAAATATTTTCCCAGTCCTCAGCAGTAATAGTATTAATTCATTCAGTTGCTAAATTCAATACAATAAAAACAGCCCACTAATATTAAGAATTTCATACTGACATTATTATTGAAATACAATTATTTTATTCCAAACCTCTTATTATGCTGATAGTACGAGAAATGGGAAATTTCAAATATAGAATGCCTATAAACACACAATACCACTACATATGCAATTCCACGCTCTCGCTAATTCATCTATACCTGACATATATAAGTACTCATCAAATCCGATTAACTAACATTACTTTTCATTTTGAAAAATGTCCATATCGTAACCATATAAAACAAATTCCATTTATCAAAAGTAAAGCTCTCATGTCCAAAATCACATAGAAATGTTTGGTGTATAATGTATAAATGAACATAATAATCACGTCGCAAATAAATATTTTCTGGTGACATGTCAAGCACTCGGACGTTTACCTTACTTGAAAAAAACTCACTTGTCCAGTAGCAACCACGTCTCGAGGTATTTCCAATTGTGGATATACATTTTTTATATACCAATCGAAAGACTGGCAATTTAGGCTCGTTCTTAACTGTTTTCTCGTGGTTACGTTGCCATAGGCACCTTTCTTGTCGGCGATCCTAGCATAATAGTACTTTGCGTAATCATCCATCCAAACCTGCACATGATTGTTATATACAGTTGCCATCAAATAATTATGTACTTATAACATAAAATGACGGTTACGTATCAGAACGCCTAAAGTTAATAAGCCTAATGTATCATAATACCTAAAAGTTCATAATACCTAATGATATTTTTTACAGAAACCGAAAACTTTTCAGGATTTTTTAAAAAGCCATTGCATAGAACTCATTAGGTTAGGTTAGGTTAGTTTTATAACAATCCTGAAAAATGTACCGTTTCAATAAAAAAGACAATTAGGTATTATGAACTTTTAGGGATTATGATACATTAGGCTTATTAACTTTAGGCGTTCTGATACGTAACCAAAATGACATATTATATGAACTCATACCTTCATTCCCAGACTGGAGAAGGCAGAGCTACAGAATTACCTACAGCTCTAAAAAAACTACAGCACTATAAACACGGACTAGGTAGGCTAACACGTCGCCTCACACTCACTTCTGTGTCTTAATTTTTTTTTGTATTCTTTTGGTAAATAAATTATTCTTATTCTTATTCTTGTTCTTAATGGTATTTAACGTGTAATGAGTTTTTGAACTACGTACAAATACAATATGATTTTAAGCACAAAATTATAAAGCTAATAAATGACACCACTTACCTCCGCCAGCCTCACCAAATTCTTTTTGAAATGATTTCTCATACCCTCGTACTCTAAAGGTTTTCTATGAACATGTCCAACGTGTGAACAAGGATTTATCTCCAAGATACCGCCACACATCCACACTTTGAACGAAATCTCAAAATTCTCCCCTCCCCAGATATCAAATTCTTCATCAAAAGATCCCAACGCTTGAAAGAATTGTTTGTTCATTGCAAATATACCTGATACTGCTGGAGTTTTGATTGGAGACATACCACTAGATCTTTCTTTTTCTATGTTGTCAGGTATTTTTTGCTCTATTAATTTGAAGTCCCAAGTAAAACCAACGATATTTATATCGTAGGCTTCTGTTTGCATATACTGAAATGTATCATCAATTATTTGGTCAAGGACCGGGGTAACTACAGTCTTGGGGTTCTTGTTTATTCTGTCGAGCAAAGGTTCAAGCCAACCTGAAAACAAAAGATTATTATATTACCATTTTCAATAGAAATTTTGTTTCTGCAAGAGACCTGACGATGACTGTAATTATCTAAAGTATTTTTCGAAGCCCTTGAAAGACTGACTCAGCGTAACCAAGAATCAAAATCTCAGTGAGTAGATGTTTTTTCTTTCTTTCTTTATTTCTAAAACCACGAGTTTTATAAACAAAGAGGACGCTATTTTCGATATCGTTAGTTATTGGGATGTCCTGTATAACACGTACCTACTTCAACTTTTAAAGGTGGACAATATCAAAATATGACGTGAAAATTAACCTTCAGTGCATTCACAATGGCTGTCCAGGAACACGATAACCGGACCCATAGCTTGCTCCGCTCCTATAAGCCTCGATTTGATCAGTCCCTTGCGCTGTTCATTCCGTATTAACCTCACAATGCCGAGTTTTTCCACGTAAATCCTCAAATGTGACTTCAGATGCACTGAAAATAAACAAGAAACTAAAGATTAAAAAGATAAAAGATGTTTATTCAGTAAGTACGCACGGGCACTTTTACACGTCAAAAATCTACCAGCGCTTTGCAAGAGACCTCTGCTGAGAAGAAACGCCGCAAGAAACTCAAGAGTTGGTCGTTTTTTAAATATACAATTATAAAACTTAACCTAGCATTATATAAAACAATGAATCTAACATACGATAAGAAATAAATGTATTCACGCGTAGTTGAGCAGGAAAATGTGTCAAAACTCAGAATTGTCTCCAGAACTAATTAGTAGTAAGTAATAGAAAAATAACTATATAAAGAGTTCTCAAAATTTGTCAGGTTTCATAGTCACAATATGTAACTAAATTAGGTTTTGACAGCTCATTTGTTAAAGCTTCTTTTTGTAGTAGGTACGTCTGCTCGTAAGCCAAGTTAAGCCGTTCAAAATATAAAAAGCAATGTATTTAATGGTATCCTGCCTTTTGGTCGAAATATGTTTATCAAAATGTATCGTTTCCCAACCGTTTTATTTGCCTACCCGCTTTTTTTCTTTAATTGTAAATATTTCAGGATTAAGTTCAGTACCATCGTGTAAATCCCTATAGATTAGTTTCGCTTAGTATTTACAAAAATCCTGAAATATTTACGGTTACAGAAAAAAAACGGGTTGGCAAATGAAACGGTTGGGAAACGATACATTTTGCCAAACATATTTCACCCATACAAAAGGTATCCCATATCTCCACGGTACATTTTAACCGTATGTGGACGCGGCAACGTGGCACTCCATGACGCCAAGCAGGATATGGACAGGCCCTATGATGGTTCCTAACATGAAAAGTTCATCCTTAAAGTTATTTTATTGCATAATTATACAAAATATTTTATTAAAAAACTAAAGAGTATAATACACATTAATATAAAAAAGGCAAGCCTAAAGAACTCTTTTGAAAAAAATACTATGATAAATTAATTAAGCAAGTCTAAAGTAGTTTTTTATCAACGGCAAAATCATTTCTAGCAGTTTGAGATTGTTTTGTATGGCAATGTTCATTTGCAATGCAAATGTTATTTACAAGTTGACTCCAACTTAAATTGGACGTTCCGTTGACTGCTAAAACTTGACCTTCCTGTATTCGAGTTAAAACAGTTGAAAATGCTTTACAAATTTAAATAAACCTTTGTTTTGAGGTTAAGAAGCTTTTTAACTAGGTATAGTTGACCAAGAAACTCCTTTACCACTTTTGGATCTTAACGTCCAAGGGCTTTCTTGGTCGACTATACATTTATACTAACTACTTTAAGAAGGACGCCAAGAAGAGGATCCAGCTGGGCTGGGCAGCATTTGGAAAACTATGTCAGGTCTACTCATCCCGCTATGGTTGAAAGCGAAAGTTTTAAATCAGTGAGTCCTACCTATGATGACCTACGGTGCCGAGACGTCGACACCAACAGTGCGGCTAGTTGGTCACGATCTAATGTTCGGAGTCACTTTGTACCCTTACCATGAGTTACAATCACCGTTCTCGCTAGCGAGTCGAATGCTCTGTCCCTCACAGTACTCACAGTATTCTTATAGAGTGCCAGGGACAGAGCATTCGACTCGCTAACGAATACGGTAGTTGTAACTCATGGTAGGGATACTGTAACCTAACTGTGAGTTACAATTACCGTACTCGCTAGCGACTCGAATGCTCTGTCCCTCACAGTATTCTTATAGAGTTTGAAGAACAGAGTAAGAGTTCACCCGCCCTCCTAGCTAGTAGGTACGGTACGATAAAACTGTAACGATGTTATCCGACAGAGAACCAAAGTAACCGACATAGCCCGAAGAATTAGAAAGCTGAAGTGGCAGTGAGCTGGTATTATCTGTAGAAGAATCGATAACATTTGGGGTAGATGTGTTCATGAATGGAGACCGCGACTCAGAAAATGTAGTGTAGGTCGCTCTCCGGCGAGATGGAAACGCTGCTTGCAGATGTTGGGTGCTACAGATGTGTTATTATGACGTAGCTATGCAGTTATGTTTACGTTGAGCGTAAAGAACAGGGGGGTTATTATGACGTGGCTATGCCGTTTATTTTACGGTGAGCGTAAAGGACGGAGCTATAGCAGTTACGTAACTCTGTCCTTGTCTCTCAACGTAAAATGAATTGCACTGATACGTCATAATAACCCCACAGAGCTATAGCAGTTTTATAGCTCTGTCCTTTTCTCTGAGCGTAAACAGAACTGCATTGCCATGTCATAATAACCCTCACGGCCGAGGACTACATGCCGATGATGATGAACATGGATTGACAAACTGGAAATCATTGTAACAAAGTTAAAACAAAAGAAAAAAAAACTCATTTACGGACGAGTTTTAATTTTTTACAGTATTTTATTTTTATCGAATAATAAACAAAATGGTACAATTAGAATAGTTTGTAAAACAACTATGAACTTAACGAAGTTCTTCATAACCATCATAATTAATTACTTGTTTTTACCATACGTTTAATTCAGTAAATATTTAGTGTATTGTGACATCCTGCTTAAATACCAATTTGCATAAGGCGTTATAATCTTAATAGGAATATTGGATTTTGACTCTTATTCTCTGAATTTTGCAGTGCTCTGATTGCAGCTGGTCCAATATATACAATACATTTGATCCTTACTGAAAACCGAATATTGCCAGAACAAAAAAACTACATTTAGCCTACTGCATAAAAAGAAACAAATAGGCATGGGGAGCCAAACGAGTCAGCGGATGATGCGATGGAACGTGATCACTAGTACCGTAAAACTACACAACTATAGTCCTGGCCTACAACAATGGTCCAATTTTACTTTTCATATTATTCTAAATATATGACAAATTCAGCTCTAGCTAGAGTTTAGAGCAGCCAATTTTAGGCCAAACAGTACATATACCCAGCAATAATAGCAGTAAGGTATCATACATACATACATTAAATCACGCCTGTTTCCCAGAGGGGTAGGCAGAGACCACTTCTTTCCACTTGCTACGATCTTGACAAATTTCTTTCGGTTCTTCAAAGGTATCATATTATAATGTTAGAATAATGTAATAAGAAATATTAGACTATTGTTGCAGGCTAGGAATATAGTTGGGTAGTTTTACGGTACCAAAAAACACTTGCAATACCAGAAGAGGAATCACAAATGCGATGACACGAGGAAAAAATATGCTCGTCTCTTGAAACTCCCGTGGCAAGTTAAATGAAAGTTTATACAAAGCTCACTTACCCATGTTTGAATTATCGTCAATTAAAATGATCTCATTTAAAAGATGGGTAGGTGTTCTATTGATCACAGAATGGACAGTCCTTAGGAGCGTCGACCAAGCTTCGTTGTAGAAAGAGATAATCACCGACGCACCCAGTAACAACCTCGTGGGGTATCTCATGTCCTGGCACCTGCAATTTTTTTAAATAAGTTAATAGGAGGAGGGGGTTAAAAATCGGTTGAAGTTTAAGAGATATCAGTTCTGAAAGGAATCGCCATCATATCGCAAGTTTTCATATATTTAATAGTTATTTATCGGATGCATAAAAAATAACTAGATTTAGACTTAAATTTAGATATAGTACCAGGCCTGAATCTAGAATTATTTAAGCGCGGGCACCGAACACGAAGATTTTCGTACATTGACTTACTTTGTCTCAGTCACTCTTGCATAATAATATGGCTATTGCTCTTGCACAGCGACAATGACCACCAGCATCATGGATTGTAAATATTTTCCCTGTTACTAATGCGGCGGCCTACAATAAAGGTCAATGTACGAAATTACTCGTCAACGGCGTTCGCGTTTTACGCCTTACGCCTTGTTTTTGCGTTACGCCTGTATTTTACAAAGAGTTATAAGTATACTATGGGCAAAGAATAATTCGTTGCTTAAATACAAAAGCGCCACAAATCAAAAACAAAAATAGTTTGATTTAAAACTTAAAATATAGCATTCCGATTTTAAGGCAACACATTTTGGTTTATGTCGTTCTTGTATTCAAGCAACGAATTGTGGATGGAAAGGTTGAAAGCAGAAAGTTGGACTTCGCATCATATAAAAGTGGAGTTTAGGGGTAAGGTAAACAAAATTCTGGAAATCCACAATTTTTTAGACCTCATAATTATATAGACAACCATTGGGATTAGGTGAAAAGTACATAGAAGCATAGTTGTAGAGAATTTTATTAGCTTTCATTATGCGCATTTTTTTCGAGACGTAAACAAAAATACTTAAAAATGGGACCTTCTTTGTGACCTAGGGCTTACTACCGAGGAGTAGCGACTTGCGTGTTTGTCTCTTAACTAGTAAAAATAAACCAAGGGCAAAATTTCTGCTCTCGACTTTTCCATCCATACACCCATACATTCATATTACATACATAAACTCACGCCTTTATTCCCAGAGTGGGGTAGGCAGAGCTACAGAATTTCCAACAACTATAAAAAGTTTTTGATAATTCTGTAACCACATTTTGCACACTTAGGCGAACATGTTAACACATGTTAATACATACACCCCTTGTAAGTATTCATTTACCAAGCTAGAAAGAGAAAATACAAAATATTAAAACTTACTGCTTAGATCTCACGTCTGGCAATGTGCGGTTAAGAGGTATTATATCGCTTACAAACTCGTTAAAATTGTAGTCATTCCAACCTGCTTCCACCAGAGCTTCGACATGTTCACTTAACTTATTGCCTATTTCAACTACAGAGCCATTATCACCTAAAACACATTTCATATTAATGCAGACATAATGTATGTAATAACTAATGAGTGTACCCTCTAGTTTGACAAGGTCAAACATGCACTACTGCTAGTGAATATTTATTTAAATATCGACTCAAGAGGACTACGATACTTAATTTTTACCTGATGTTATTTTAGTAGGGGAGTCTACGACACTAAACCTGGTTCGATAAGACTACTGGATGATAATTAATGACGTCATTAAGGACGTCATTAATAGCGGAACACAAAATGGCAATGCTGCAAGTCAAAAAAACTTGACAAAGCTATATTTTTTTGTTGTAAGTTCCATGTCTAGTATGATATAAAGGGTCCCAAGGTTCGTTTAGTTTTTGGAACAGGGGAAGGGTAGGACTATTTATACGACAATGCGATAAAAAAGTGATCAAGTAGGTATATTGATTCGACGCTCATATTCCATATCATAAGCAGTCGAATTAAACTTCATCACTAACAGAAAAGACAAATACTGAGAAATACTGAAAAAATACGGAAAAGGGCCGAATCTTAAGTACCCGAAACCGACGTGCGTGCATGACTCGATGTATGAATGTGGAAGAAGCGAAAGAAATTGGTCAAGATCGTAGCAAGTGGAAAGAAGTGGTCTCTGCCTACCCCTCTGGGAAACAGGCGTGATTTGGTGTATGTGTATGTGCACTAACAGTAGTAAATTTTTGACTTCGTCAAACCGGGGACCTAATCCTTATCGAGACGAAACTAACGAATCCCAATTTTGTAGGTCTACGTTGATTACAGCGTAGTAAAAAAAAAACATTTTGAAAGGAAAAAAAAACTAGTTTTGTACCCAAATTACTTTTTCATTTATACGCTTAAAAAAGTATAAAAATCATACCAGGGGGGTCACTATAAACCATGAGTGCGCGAAGTTTTTCTTCATATGCCAGAGGCCTTGACATAAAACCTGTAAACAATAGGTTATAACAGTTTAATATTTTTGATAAATTAAAATTATGTTTTTGAATTCCATTGTTATCAATAAAATAAATAAATACAATCTCACACCATTTGACCTAGTCCCAAACTAAGCTCTAGGCTTGTACTATGAGTACTAGACAACGATATAAATACTTATAGAGAGAAATATATACTTAAATACATTAGAAAACATCCAAGACAGGAACAAATATTCGCGCTCATCACACAAATATTTGCCCTTACCGGGATTCGAACCCAGGACCGCTAGCTTCGTAGGCAGGGTCACTAACCACTAGGCCAGCGCGTCATATGATTAACAATACTTACCTCCAAATGCAGGCATCATTTTACGTCCATAATTCCGATATCGACCCCATCTATCACGACCTAAGACCGTAAATGTTTCCGACGTGAATTCCCGAAATGCTACCCAAAAAGTCACGACCCACAGAAAAACGAACACGACAAACAATTTCACAGTTTTTTTCATTTTCTGGTTGGTGTCGGTTCGGCAATTGCCAAACGAGAACTGAAAATGTCAAATAACTTTTACTCGGAATTCGTCTTCCATATTGTAATACAAGTCACCACGAAGTGCCAATTGTTTCGAAACGAACTGTGAAAACGATCCAAGAATTCAGGAAATTGCCGTTAATGATCTATTGTTTTCATTCTGGTAAGTAATATGAGATATAAGAACTTAACATATAACAGTCATAATATACACGGTGGGGCCTGTAACTAGAGCAAAAATTAAAAATGTAGTTACATTCTTCTCCTCAAACTACGCAACGTTTGTTTGACGACTTTGAAAAAAAACTTGCGGTTTGAATTTTATTACATTTTAAAGTTAATTCGAACACGCAATGTACGTATGAAAATAATGTATGAAATTGATTATGTCTGTAGAGTGACTAGACTGACAGGCGATGTCAATTAGACGGAGTTTTAAGTACATTGACAATACTATTTACTTTGTTTGTAAAAATAACAATCTAAAAACTTTATGATTTTAAAAAGTTGTTAAACAAAAGTTGTCTAGTTTGAGGAGAAGAATGTACATTTTTAATTTTTGCTCTAGTTACAGGCCCCACCGTGTATACGATCACTTTGTATAACCTTGTTTAGTAAAATGTTCACTGGATATAATGAACGAAGCATATAATCTCAAAATATCTATTTTAGTAATGTATAACGTTCATTCATTCATTCATAAACTCACGCCTTTATTCCCAGAGTGGGGTAGGCAGAGCTACAGAATTACCAACAACTCTAAAAATTTGTTAATAATTCTGTAACCACATAACATGTATAACATGTATGTATAACGTTATCAACATATAATACCACTTAATATAATATAATGTTCATAATACCTACGATTTAAAACATATACTATTCAATTAATCTAACATCGAAAAACATAATGCTCCTGGGCCTTCTTAATTTACAATCAACCTTACCTTACTTACTTTACTGGCAGCAGTTTGTTTTGTGTAAGGGTTGCAATTCTAACCTAACCTAACCTACTTTACCTACTGGTAGCAGTTCGTTTCTGCTGGAATCACAATTCTACCTTACCAACTTTTCTGGTAGCTGATCCTTTCAGTACCTATTGAATATTTTTTTTTTTTAAGCGGACAATCTTACACCGATTGACAAGACAATGATATAAATACTTATATAGAGAAATATATACTTAAATATATAGAAAACATCCATGACTCAGGAACAAATAGTCGCGCTCATCACACAAATATCTGCCCTGACCGGGATTCGAACCCAGTATAATACTTATATTAAAAGGTTTTATGTATTATCATCGTTATATGTTATCTATGTTATACGAATTGAAATTATTTAGTAAATTTGAGTGTTATATATACATTCATAAGGTCTAAAATAGTTCAATTAGTTTCTGTAAACTACGTCTTGTACTAATGTCTACCACATTCTATTTTTTATGTTTGTTTTCCTCAATCGCCCAAAGGTTAGCTGAAAGAGATCCCTTAAAGGGTTAAGTTCGCCTTTGTACATTCTAATTCTGTAAATAATGTATTTGATTTTCTGTTTTTTGTACACATAGGTACATACATAATATACATTATATAAAATAAATATTATGTTAATTGACCGTTATTCATTATGAAATTATTAATTTGGTTGTTATAGCTAACGTTCATTATATATCTTGTCAACTTTATAAAAATGAAATTATGTATAATGTAGTTATATCTCGTGAGACGCACCCTTTTTGTTCTTAATGAAGTACTTACCTAAACATGGCTTGCACCATTACTTGCACCAAGGCAACTACAGTGTGATAGAGGTACAGAGCAAGAGGTTTTAAGAGATTACATATAGCACTGCTAAATCAAAACAATATCAACTCAAAATCCTTGCTATTTTTGTTTTAAATTCATAGAAGTCGTACTAAAGTAGATTTTTAAATACAGTTGTATTTGGAGTTACTACAGTTTTGATCTACTAGTGCGATTATTACGATAAAGTCGGTAGTTCTGCAATCTGGATTTTTATAACCCGTCTGTGTCCGGTTTGAATTTTCCGGGATGAAATCTCCATTCCAAATTTCAACGAAATCCATCCCGCCGCGCCGTTGCAGCGTGGAGACGTAGCAAATACACACACAAACACACACACACACACACACACACACACACATACACACACATACAAACTTTCGCATACATAACTAATTAAGTATTAGGATTTAAATTGGTCATATTTCCTTGCGACTGTTAAACGTGAAAACTCGATAAACAACAAAATGCTGGATAGCTGGAAACACCTGTTTCGTATGTTTTTGGTTAAATCTTCTTTTGGTAAGATCTTTATCGCTGATTTTTGATTCGATAGTTGAGTACTTATTACTAATTTTAAAGTAAACAACTATTAATTGATTTAGACGCTGCAATCAAGGCAAACCATCTCCATCTCATGTTTTTCGCGTGGAAGCACATGAAGCCCTCCTTTTTAAATTTTGCCTGGAAAAGGCATCACATGCGGTCTCTTAAAAGTGTTTCGGGCTCAGGTAAAGTCAGTTCGACTAGCATAAGGACATATAAAAGCGAAAAAGAACATTTAAAAGCTAAAAAAAAAGTGAATAATTATACGAAATCGTAGTTAATTAGAAAAGTACATTATTGTACATTATTTATATTGCCGTCTCGATCAGTTTTAGTAGCCATCGATAAGCTAATTGAGAAAGCAAGACAAATACGAACACAAATATTCGACAAATTATCTTATGATTTTGCAAGAAAAGTACGGCTGCGTCTATATCGCGTGTCAAACGTGGATAAAGCATCCGTCACTCTCGTACTTATTTACGTGATAGAAAGTGACGGATGCCTTATCCACACATTGTCACACACGATAAACGCAGCCATATTAAGCCCACTGGAGAGATACCATAACCATAGTATACAAATATAAAAAATACTTTTGGTTCTTGTTAAAATTAATGTTATGTTACAATCAATTTATCTATACTAATATTATAAAGCTGAAGAGTTTGTTTGTTTATTTGTTTGCTTGAACGCGCTAATCTCAGGAACTAATAGTCCGATTTAAAAAAAATATTTCAGTGTTAAATAACCCATTTATCGAGGAAGGCTATAGGCTTTATTATATCATACTCATATAAACCGAAGTGAAGCGACGGCAGGTCGCTAGTTTATTAGAATTATATTGCATCATAGTCGTATGTAAGATATTCATTATTATGTAATTAACTCAAAGTCAAAGTCAAAATGTTTATTAAACCGCAATCGTCAACATAAATGAACAAAATAAGTTAACATGTAAGTTTTTTTATAGTGGTAACTAGAAAACATAAATGGTCTCTACCACACAAATAAATTAACAAACAGGTACTTGTTTATAAAAAAAAAAGATCTTTGCTAACCATATATTTTCGCTAAACTTCATCATAAAATGCAAAAACATCTCAATAACAATAACGCAAAGTCGAAACAAAACCAATTCTTAAAATTAAAGTTTAAAATGTAACATATTAATGTATATTTCCCCTCGGTAACCTCAATTTACCTTAATGACGCTCTTGTAAAGTAAATCCAAAGTAACCTTTTTTTGTCCTCTCCCTAATACAAGTCTGCCAACTAACATGTGCGTTTATAAACCTTCTAAATTTGCCAACCGTGACCCTTCGGTCGATGACATAGAGTTAAAAATGACTCCTCAAAAAAAAAAACCAAGTGAATTGGAGTTTATGTCAGTAATGAATGTAATGAAGGTTTTTTTCAAAGGGTAAGGCTTACACAGTACTATTTAATTAAGTCTGGTCAAAGTTTAATGTAAAATATCTTTGAAAATGTAGGATTGTTTGCATTGAATATGTAAGATATGAATAAAATAGCTTCTGGCTGCGACTTTGTCGGCCTTAACCATGCCAGAGAGTGGTATTGCGGGAAAAAAATTAGCCGTTACAGTACGTTCTAATTTGTTTAAATAGGTACGTTTTGTTTCAATTTTTAATTGTATTAATGTAGAATTCTATAATGTATGTACTTAAGGTACTATAAAGTACTTACGCAACTGTAAGAGAAGGACTTACTTACTGACAATTTTCTTTTTTAAATGAACTTAATATTCTAATAATTTAATCAAAACGATTCTCAAAATTGTCTTAGAAACTACTATATTAAATTAAATCGTATAAATTATTTATGTAAAAAGTTACAATACGTAAAACCTATAATAACAAAATGGGTAATAATAAAAGCGGCACTCCTACCGTTTTTCATAATAGTGCAGTTTCACATTATTCTAAAAATATGATAGCTTTAGCTCTAGCTTGAGTTTAGAGCAATCGATTTTAGGCCAAACAGTACATGCAATAATAGCAGTAAGGTATCATACTTTAAAATAATGTAATGAGGAAAATTGGACTATTGTTGCAGGCTAGGACCATAGTTGTGTAGTTTTACGGTATTTATTTTTTCTTCCGAAAGTTATGTGTCTTTCAATAAAATATTTAAGTAGGTATTTATTTATTGATAATAGTTTTGCTAGTGACTAACTCTTGCACCTGCAGGACCTGGGTAGTGATTCTGTAAACAACGCCGGTCGTGCGGACTGTCGAGTGATATCCAAGCGGCGAGATTTTAAGTAGTCCTGTCAGTGCGAACAAAACACATTGTAGCGCGTGCATTTTCAATTTAGCAGCACGATGGGTCGAACGTATAAGGCTGCTTAATTGAAAATGCACGCGCTACAATGTGTTTTGTTCGCACTGACGGGACTACTTAATCTCGCCGCTTGGATATCACTCGACAGTCCGCACGACCGGCGTTGTTTACAGAATCACTACCCTGGTCCCCGGTTTGACGAAGTCAAAAATTTACTACTGTTAGTGATGAAGTTTAATTCGACTGTTTATGATATGGAATAATTATTAGCGTCGAATCAATATACCTATTTGATCACTTTTTTATCGCATTGTCGTATAGTCCTACCCTTCCCCTGTTCCAAAAACTAAACGAACCTTGGGACCCTTATTATCATAATAGACATGGAACTTACAACAAAAAAAATAGCTTTGTCAAGTTTTTTTGACTTGCAGCATTGCCATTTTGTGTTCCGTTATTAATGACGTCATTAATGACGTCATTAATTATCATCCAGTAGTCTTACCGAACTAGGTTTAGAGTCGTAGACTCCCCTACTAAAAAAACATCAGGTAAAAATTCAGTATCGTAGTCCTCTTGAGTCTATCCGACCATCTATTATATTATATTATATAGCCGCGATTACAAAGGGATTAGAGGTGACAGTTACACTATTTGCTTACGTCAAAGTGCATATGAATTAACTGCCATTCTGCCCTCCTAAACCAATAAGCAATATCTTCAATTCAATAACCAAAGCAGATTCAACTCTATATCGTTAATCATAAGATTCATAAGGTTTATATAACTGCAGAAGGTTTTTTTTTAACTAAGTTTTTGCTTAGGATGGTAGTATTCCAATCCCGAACTCATAATAGCGACTCTCTTAGGCCTGTATTAACAAACTCATCTTGACTGAGACGCCCGTCACAAGATACGTCAAAGTAAACGTCAACCCATAGAACACTGTCATTTTTGACGCATGTCGAGACGAGCATCAGAGTTGAGATTAGTTTATTAATACGAGCCTTAGCCCTGTATTAACAAACTCATCTTGGCTGAGATGCCCGTCACAAGATACGTCAAAGTAAACGTCAAACCATAGAACACTGTCATTTTTGACACATTAGACGAGCATTTTTAGATTTGAGATTAGTTTATTAATACGGGCCTTTTTTAAATTTTGTATTGTCGAGATTCTTCGCTATAAGACCGTTGTGCCGTAACAACCATCAGGAAAATGACCGTCGAGTCAACTTCCCACATGGCGGTCACCTTGTGTTGTGGCGTGTACCAAGTCAAGATAATCCCTGAGATTGTCCTTTCATCTTTTACAAGGTAGTGATTGTATAGATATAATATAATAGGTGAATTGTTTTCGTCTAGTCTAGGTTATAATGATTCCATTCTGGGTTATAGTCTGGGTTATACAGTGTGTTACCAGCACCCGGGCTTTTTTTAAAGTAGGTTAAAATAACGTATATCTGTAACGTAACTATGACATTAATTTAATTAATAAACACATTTTCAGGCTTTGTTAACTTTCTAACAAAATTTTAATTGCCAGCAATGTAAAGCACAGCAAATTGACAAGTGCAAATGACAGTCGACGGATACTTTGATTATTATGATCTGCCCCAGTACCACGACATGGCTTGTACCAAGCAACAGCGATACTGATAACGATGAACACGCAGCACATGCACTACATTACAAATGGATAGTATCTAAGAAAAATAATTGTGAAGTTATTTTAATTATTTTTTAATTGATAATACTCGCAATCAATTGCTAAAGCAGCATATTATCGGCAGTTTTAATAAATGCCCGCATGCCGGTAACACACTGTATAATTCATATCCACAATAACAAATTTGTACCGCCTAACAGCTTACCAGCCTTTATTGTGTAAAATGTAGCTATAGAATTATCATATTTTTTTTTAGAGTTGTTGGTAATTCTGTAGCTCTGCCTACCCCACTCTGGGAGGAAGGCAAGAGTTTCTGTTTGTCAATTATCTTCTAATTTTTATTAATTAGGTACTTTTGGACTTTTAAAACAATTCCTCTACTTTGTTTGCGGAAAATACAGAATCAAAAAACTGATTATAAATTTATTTAATTTTTACAACAGTTACTTATTTCATTTCTCCCCAATTCAAAAACGAAACACTCTTCTCAAATAATTTACTTGAAATGGGGCTAACCATCTAAAAACTTCATCATTTTTAACTTTTTCCTCAAAAAAGTTTCAATGTAATTTATAACCGGCCTAGCATAAAATGGAATCAAATGGAAATTAGGTTGCTTTTCAAAAACTTGATCAAGGGAACCCTAACGATCTCCATTGTGGGGTTCCGTAGTTCTTTCCATTAGCGTTCCTTAATTGAAAATAAAAAGTGAACAAGTTCCTTGGCGGAGTGCACTGCAATTGGTTGGAATTAGAAGAGTTACTTCTCGACTTGCATTTTTGTTCGTAGCAAAAGCTATTGCCGCGGTAAAATTTGATGCTATTGCAACTTAGGTGCATCGTAAAGGGGATCGTTTTTAAAGTATATAAAGATTATTGAAACACGTGTAAATTCTGAAGAAATGCCGTAAACGGATTAAGTGGGTTTATAAAAGTAGATACAATGTGTACTACGTATAAATACGGCTATATAGGGTTTAAATTTAGACAATCAAGAACGATATGAGCCCGACGGTGGCCGGGTTAGAGGCGACTAAGGGAATAAAGTTTGTAGTACTGTTAGGCGAGGGGCTTATTTTGTGCAAAATGTGGTTACAGAATTAATAACAAGTTTTTAGAGTTGTAGGCAAATCTGTGTAGCTCTGCCACTCTGGGAACGAAGGTGTGAGTTTATAAATGTATTTTGACAATCAGAGATGACAGAAGGTTACGATTTATTAATTAAGACTGCGCCGAGCATACACCGGATGAACAGTGGACAGGACAGCAGACAGACAGCGCCCTCATTACTATTATTGTGTTTTCTAATAAACTAAAGTATTTTCTTGAAATTGGTCGGTAAGTTTTTGTACTACTAATGAAAACACAACTTATAGGTTATATCAGATAGTTTAATAACAATTTAACCTTCGAGTTATCAACTTAGCGGAAAAAAGTGGCCACCTTTTCCCGTTTAGCTGACTACTCAACGGGTAATTGTTATTAAAGTTTGTTACGTATCCCATAAATTGTGTTTTTACTTGCACTACGAAACCGTATCGTCTGATTGTTAGTTAATTAGGAAACATAATAATAGTCCTGAGGGCGCTACCAGACGCTCGACGTTTGCTCGGCGCAGTCTTGCGTAGACTTAGTAAGAGAGAGTGGTTACGTTGGACACCTTACGGATACAGAACACTCATAAAGTTTCTTTTTAAAATGAATAATGATGAATGAATATGTTTAAATATTAGCCTAAGGGCCTGTTTCACAATAGACAAGAAAATTTATCTGCCATTTGAAATTGGCTCTCTCCTTGTCTATTTTCAAGTGAAAGAAAGATAAAGGCCTAAATTTATCTATCTAATATGATTTACTTGTCGATAGTGAAACAGGCGGTGTCTAGTTTAATAAAAAAAACCATTTTCTTTTTGCTGTTTTCATCTGAGTTTAAGTCCCCCCCCCACAGGGGATATTATGACGTAGCTGCTATGCAGTTCATTTTACGTTGAGCGTAAAGGACAGAGTTATAGCAGTTATAAATCTCTGTCCTCTTCTCTCACCGTGAACAGAACTGCATTGTTATCTCATAATACTTACATAAAACAAACTTGCCGGGCTATTGCCTAACGCACTCGCAATCGCAATCGACTTCAAAGTGGAACAATTGTTAATTTTGAAAGCAAACTCGCCCTCGGACTGTCAAAATGAAAGCGATTGCGAGTTAGGTAACACGCCTGCTGAACCCTGCAGCCCCTTTTACCACCAACCTTGACATGTTTGACTTTATTACTACACATTTAGAATTACCGGGCGAAAGTTTTTGGGGACAGTAACACGAGTATTTACTCGAAGCGTTTGTCCAAATGTATGTGCTTTTTACTCAAACCACAATAATGTCCATGGGATCGTTCCATCCCTTTCTGCGGTTAAGGGTCAACCTGCAAAAGGTTGTTTAATGGAATACTCTGAGGGAAAAAAATGTGTTCGTCTTGCTTTGACCTTTGAGTCCGTTTCTATATTGTACGCTCTTTGCTTTGTGAATATGACTCGTATTTAGGAAGAGTTTTGCTGTGAATTATTCAAAGGATTTGGTTTCTATTTGGTTTTCGCTCATTTCCAACGCAAACAGAATGTTATTACGCTCAAGTTCGCTGTAAATATGACACATTCCAAAATAATTTGCTCTTGCATTAAAAATCATAATATATGAATAGATTCTAATTTTAAAATGCAACACTGACTCATTTTGGAATGTGCCCGTTTTGTATTCAATGAACGATACGTGTGTTTATCCGTGTGTCTGCGTTTGTGTGTTTACCCGTGCTAAGAGGATTGAAAAAGGGGGTTAGCTGGAAGAGATCCCTTAAAGGGATAAGTTCGCCTTTGTACATATTTTTATATTAATAATATTGTATTGTTATGGTTTTTCTTTTGTACAATAAAGTGTTTACATACATACATACATAAAAAGGCTAGACAAGATGCTTGATGATTTTCGAGAACTGTCAAAATTTATGGCATTGACACAAGCTTAAATCCCTTAACTGTCAAAAAAATCCATACTAATTTAGGCCCGGGCCATAATGTTTCTTATTACCTAAATCAAGTTCGATTTTCGAAGTGGGTATTATGAAAAATAAGATCTGTACACTTCCGTTGTTTTATTTATTTTATCCTTTTTTCCAATGTTTTTTTTTGGAAATAAGTCGTACATATCTACAAGGTATACAAAAATGCAACAAGGTTTAAGGTTTTAACTGTGAAGACGAAAAAAAACACGCTTTCGCATTCATAGTGTTTTTTTTTATTCTTGACAAATATCTACAGATGTATTGATTGTTGTGTGATGTATTTGTATGTAACTATGTAGGTAACTATAAATAGTAAATAAAAATGACCCGCTGTACATAATTTATTAGTAATTGTTTCTTTCCCCTAATAATAGTTCTGTTATTACTAGTGTTAGGATTTTGGTGGAATACCATGGTTTTAGAATCCATGGAGTCGCTCTTTTCTAATTAAAAAAAAAAAACTAAAAGTTGTTTGTTTATTCATTCAAACTGGTTTAGCGATATAATTAATGAATGAATTTTAAAATATGATACTACAAATGGTCAAAATCAAGGTGGTATATAATATACATTATAATTAGGAAATAGTGACTCCATGGATTCTAGAACCATGGTATGCCACTATTTTTTAACTCTACTTATTACACGCCAACAAACAAAAGCCAACTTTACACCATACTGCTTTCATTTTCACTCGATTTAAAACTACTGATGGATACATCGTTATTCCTTTCCGCAAGAATTATCTTCTGCAGTTTTTTATTAAGTTTTTTAAATCTATAATTCTCCATTTTCCATTGTTGCTCTTCCTTATCGTTGCAGTGTTCTAACATGAGTTTCATCCGCTTTGAAATTTTCATTGCCATTAAACATTTCTTGGTTTTTAAATGTAAAAGACTATAAGTCTGAAAAAAAAACACAAGGTTAACAAGTTAATAAACTTGATCGCTAGTTTTTAGAGTTCCGCTTTCCCACCGTCCGTCTGTCTGTCAACGGGCTGTATCTCACGAACCCTAATAGGAAGGTAGAAGCGTATTGCTAATGATCCATTTGATAACAAGTCTAATATAGCCGAGGTCAATAGAAATGAAAAAATATGTAAACAAAACCAAACTATTTACCATTATTACACCATAATCATGTACTTTTGAAAATTGCGCGAAGTATTTTTAATGATGTACACGCTTGATTGTTACTTTTACATTATGTTTAAGATTAAATGATGATTCACTAATATTTTTTTTAAATCAAAACTCCTTTGCAGAAATATTGAGGTTATGTCTAACTGGGGGGTTATTATGAGATAGCTATGCAGTTCATTTTACAGTGAGCGTAAAGGACATATAGCAGTTATATAGCCCAGTCCTTTTTTCTCAGCGTAAACTGAACTGCATTATAATTATAACATAAAATATCTCATTATAACCATTTTCATTGACCCCGACTTTAAATAACAAGAGTTGTTTTTTTGCGGATCACTTCGTTTACCCGAATTTCATTTACCATAATTGTGTCACTTGCCATAATGTTAATTTGCCATAAAGGCATTTTTTCTGAAACTGTAAACCTTTCAGGTAATTTTTACTTGCCATCGTATAGAGCCTAATAGGTTAGGTTAGGTTTGTTTTATAACAATTCTGAATAGTTCACGATTACAGAAAAAATGCCTTTATGGAGAATGAATATTATGGCAAGTCATAGAATTATGGCAAATGACTTTCGGGCAAACGACAGAGAACCGTTTTTTTGATACTGTCGTCAATATAATAATTTGTATTATGTACTTATAAAAAAATTACTCCCTCTCACTTCTTTGATTAAAATATTTTAGCCTATCTCACTCCGACATTCAAGATTTTGGCTGCAGAAGGTGCCACAGAAATAGACATAATTATGTATATGCAATCGAAAAACAATCATTCTGACACAGTCGGATAAAAAAAAAGGTGGAGCTACAAGAATGGTACCTATGGAACTTTTCGGCGCAGTCTTGGCTAGTTTTTTTTTAATTCTGATTATAATCAACGATTTTTCCGGTTTTTTTTTTATTTCTCTTACTATGACATCTGCTTACCGTAGCGTCATACAGCCATATTTGGGACTTAGATCCTTTGCAGAAAAATAGTGTAACAAAGTTGAAGAGATAATCTAAGCATAAATTGTCTCGTCGTAGCTCTCCTTCATTAGTATAAATCCAATACTGAAAAATATACACATATTTTTTATATACATATAAAGTTTTAAATTGGCAACAGAAACTTTTTAAAAGGGGGTTTTGCAAAAGGGGGTTTATCTAAAAATCTTTTTTTTTAATATTTACTAAAAAAATTAACTTTCTACGTCATAGCTATGTAACGTGGTTACAAACAAAATGACGTCATTCAGACCACTAGTTAAGTCCAAAGCGGGCGTAGAACTAACAGTATTTTTTTTTTTTTTTTTTAATTTATTTCTTAGAAAAAAATTGGTACATATTTTTAACTGTAAGTTCGCCAAACATAGCGTTTATTGGCGAAGTAATGCACTCAAATTACTTATTCTATATGCACCTACCTGAATCTACCCGTTTTCCATAGATAGACATGCCATCATCACATCACATCCATTCATAGAAAACACATAAATTCAATAAATACCTTATACTAGTTCGAGCATTGTGTTTTACCCTTGCTAACCCTACTACCCACTACAACTAAGATGATTTTAAGGAATCTAAGAGCAACTTTTTTAATCTAACTTTAAAACTATTTTTACCACAACATTCATCTTCTGAAAAAAATATATTAAATATTCTTGGTGTTAAGTAACTACGCATTCTTTTGCCGTAATAGTTGTTGGCTGCGGGCTCCACGTACCTCCGCTGCGTCGTGGCCCTCAGTGCGCGGGTATGTGCTCTGGGGGTTTTAAATTCGCGACTTTTGAACTGCTCTGTTGCTATTAGGTACCTTACTTTCTCATGCACTGGCAGAATATTAAGGTTTTTAAATAAGGCTAGGTAATTTTGTTACAACTATCTTTGACTTTAACATCCACTATATTTTTTAAAATTCTAGTCTGTAAGTTTAATATCCGGTCTAAATAGGTTTTAAAAGTACGTCCGTAAGCTATAATTCCATACCCAATAACCGCGTCTGCCAATGCATGATAGATCATGCACAATATTTTCTTATTAACTACATTTTTTAGACTTATAATTTTAAAAAGTATTGATCTTAGTTTATTACACAGTGTATCTATATGAATTTTCCAGTTTATACATTTGTCTATAGTGAGGCCTAAATATTTATATTTCTCTACTACTTCTATGCTTTGACAATGGCAAGCATGCATTTGAGAATGCAAACAATTATAAGTATGCCCTACAATCCTAATTGGTTCAGAGTTTTTTTTAGAAAGGGGGAGCTTATTACCATACACTTCGTTTTTTCTATATTTAACAATATGCTATTATCGTGCGACCATTTTATTATGTTTTCAAAATCGTCCTGTATTTTCTTTTCTACACTCTTAATATCTTTATCAGCATAAAGTAAGCATGTGTCATCAGCATACATATACATTGAACAGTTTCGCACCACATTTGCAACGCTGTTCACATGCATAATGTACCCAACCGGGCCAAAAACGGACCCGGTCGGGACCCCGCTCAGCACCTCTGCCGCTGCGCCTGCGACTCCGTCGACCGCGACACGCAGGGCGCGCTTCGACAAGTAGCTGCGGAACCATTCACGCATTGGACCACGAACACCGCATTCGCTCATAGCTTGCAGCAGTTGTTCGTGGTCCAATGTGTCAAATGCTTTTTTGAAATCAATAAATAGTACACCTACATACCTCCTTTTATCTAAGTTACCATAAACTTCATCGGAAAATTGTGCTAAAGCAGTGGAAGTGCTTCTAGCTTGTCTGAAACCATGTTGGGTATTTGAAATCACATTATTGGTTTCCAGAAATTTACTTAATTGGCCTACAATTACTTTTTCCACTATTTTATTTATTACAGACAGGATTGCAATCGGTCTATAGTTTGAGTAATCCAAGTGGCTTCCTTGTTTGTATATAGGCCTAATAAGCGCAAGTTTTAATTCCTCAGGGTATTTTCCCATTTCTACACACATATTCACAAAATTTGCTAAGACAGGGCTAATCTCTTTACGTATGACCTTTAAATCTTTTATTCTTATACCGTCAGCACCGGGTGATTTTCTAGAACTCATTTTGTTGATAATTGTTTCTATCTGTGTTTTGCTAACTTTTTGGTATCTAAAACTCACATTACAATCCTTGACATAGGTGCACCTATCTAAAAACTTTACGTCACAGTTGTGTTTGATTTTGGAAATTTCCTCTGTAAATGTTTTAGCAAACTTTGTACATATGTTTTCCACAGTTTCGGTTTTTCCTAGATATTTTAATATAACTGTGTCTAATGTGGGTTTGGTAGCCCCCAGCCAACTGTTTATAGTAGTCCAAATTTTTCTTACATTACTTTCGCAATTCTTAATTTCATTTTGTTTATATTTTTGCTTAGCTAAGTATATATATTTATTCGTTAGGTTTCTAAAGTTTGTATAATTTAATCTATTAGTGACATTCTTTGGGTTGCCTTTCCATAATCTAAATAATTCATCACGCCTTTCAATCATTTTATTAACAGTGCTATTCATCCACAATTCAGTTTTTCTTTTTTGTATACAAGTTACAGTTGTTTTTGCTTGTGCATAAATTATGCCAAACACATTAAGTAATTTCGTGTATAGCAACATTGGACATTTAATATCATCAAACTCATTCCAGTTCACTTTACCTAAACCGTCTTTTATTAAATTAGTGTTAAATCGACATACCAGTTTTACAAGTTTTACTTCACTGTCACAGTTTCTGCCTGGAGCTATGTTCACTCCGATTACGTAGTGATCCGATATTTTACAGGTGAGCATGTGTGCGGCTAGGCGCTGCGCGGGCGCGCGCACCCACACATGGTCGATGCACGACGTCACCAGCTGATCTCCCACTACCTCCTCCCGAGTGCATTCATTGATCATACTTTGTAGGCCGTGTCCACACAGGGTGCTTTTGTATGTCTCGGTCGTGTTGTTAGGTATCCTGATGTTTATGTTTGTGTCACCAACAATAATTATGTGATCCTTTTCTGGTATACTTTTTAGTAGGACGTCTATTTCCTCTATAAATCGAAGTTTATTCGTATTCGGCGGTCTGTAAATACCTACTATATGTGTGATATGGCTCGGTTTTTTTATAACAGCATGAAGTAATTCTGTGGCGTGCCCTTGTGTGTTTCTTATCTCTATATCAAGTCCATTTTTAATAAACATTAGCAAGCCGCCACCTCTACGTTTTTCTCTTGTCACAGAGTGCATGTCATATCCATTTATGAAGTAGATAGGTAGTTCCTCCTTCTTCACATTTATTTCACTCAAAACGATAATATCTATACAATACTCCGCCTTTTTAAGTAGGCATAACAGTTCATCATAATTTTTACGCAATGATCTAATGTTCAAGTGTATGATCTGGAAATCCCTTGCAGTTTTACTTATGTAGTTACTCCACTCATTTATGCCATTAAACTTCTTATACTCTACACCGTCATCTAGTTCTTGTAGTATATCGGTGAACATTATGTGTTAAAAATAATCGCGTAGTGTGTTCACGCGCTAGCATTCCGGCTATTGTGTTGCGCTTATCTCATCTTCCATGCTTAAATGCTTTGCAATGTCATTATCCGATTTTATGTTATATATCCTAGCAGTGTCCGTCTTTTTAATTAGTATCCTAAGATCTTGTACCCATATGTATTTGTATTTTCCTTTTAAGGTGATTTTTGTATTCCAAAACAGTCTCCTAAGTTGTTTTGTGAGATTCTCGTTAATGTAAATTAGCGAGACTAGTCTTCCTTTGTTTAAGCCAGCCGGCGCGTGCGTTTTTCGAGCGCAGCTTGACCACGATGGGTCGTGGGCGCGTCTCGCCTGGCTTTTCGCGGCCTACCCTCCCAGCGGCTTCAATATCTTTCGGGTCCATTTGTATCTTTTCGGCAATTTTTTTAATAATATTGTTTATGTTCTCGTTTTTAGCTTCTTCCACACCTACAATCTCAATTTCTGTATCAACTTCCTTCTGCTCTAGCTGTGTAATTCGCTCTTCGAGTGAATCGTTAACTTTTTGTAAAAAAAGGTTTTTGCTTTCCAGTGCCGTTATCTTCTTTTCTGCACTCTTTTTGAATTCAGCCATTATTTGATATTGTTCCGCATAGAAATCCACATTTTCTGTTAGATTTTCAATTTTTTCTTGTAGTGTATAGATGACTTCTAGCTTTTTGTTGACCTCATCTAGCAGGGATTCTGCTGATGCCTTACTTATGTCAAGTGAGATTTTGGGCGTGCGTTGTGTATTTGGGCTGCCATCCTTTTTAGCGCATGCCTCGCACATTTCAGTTCTCAGAAAAGCCTTCTGTACACATTTTTTGTGAAAAACACTTTCACACTGCCCTTTACACTTCACAATGTCATCCTTCGCTGTTGATAAAAATAACTTACACTTTTTACACTGAGTCATTTTAATTCCAAAAGTAGATAGGGTAGTTTAGAAAACACTATGTAACTCGGGCGCACGTCCGTACGCAGAGCGCATTCACACGGGACTGAATTAATACCTAAACTACAAGAAAAATTAAAAAATCCCGTGATAATTGCGACCCCTTTTCCACAGTTGTGTAATCTGAACTTAATATCTATGTCATATTAACCCCCCTGGTTTCATATAACCTATAACACAGTCGGCCTTATAAGTAGCTCCACACTATTGTACCTTGTCGCTTTAACGCCTTGTACAAATTCGTGAAGCATTTCTAACACGGCTTAAAAGTGACACGGCACTAAATTGTGCAGTTACTTTAAGGTACTCGCACATATAATACACTGTAAACTGACCTGGTTTCCACCTTCGTATGTGCATTTCACGAGTCTGACATCGTCTGCTGGCTTTATAATCATATTTGGTGCATCAAGGCAGTGATTATCGATACCGTTGAACGTAATCTGAAAGAGAATAGTGAAAAATATTACACATAACTTTAACTAGGGTAAAGTCACCAGTAGTCGACCTTACATGCGTGCGAAGAGTGGGAAATATAACTTTCGTACTGTTCCCACTCATACAAACTAGAGGCAGAGGCCGACGACAGGGCTGGCCACTTACACTCGCGGTCAAATAATTTGGGTCAGAATGCGTTTTTCATACAAACGAGGCTATTTCGAAGCCTTGGTTCCTCGCCAGGGGATGCTTGTAGTGAAATCTGATGATGGATACCCCGAGCATCGATACAGGACTTCCAGAGTGCCTAGGACACCCAACTGATTGAATCTGTGGCTAACGCCGGAATTGTGCATCTTCAGAAAAACATCTAAAATGACAATAAAATGTAAGGAAATCCAAATGCTGACCCAAACTCTCTCGCTGTGGTGCCAACTGATTGTGCTATCAGTTAGGTATCTTAAGAACTTTTGACCTCCTCTATTGAACCTTGGAGTATCCACCATTAAGCCTCACTCAAAACAACCCCTGGCTAGGGACCAAGGCTTCGAAATAGCCTCGTTTGTATGAAAAACGCACTCTGACCTGAATTATTTGACCGCGAGTGTAGGTTAGGGTAAAGTCACCAGACTTTACCCTAACTGATTTTGAGCGAGATACTCCTTTAAAGAAGGACTACTGCACACATTAAAAGCCGCGAAACAAAAGAGATGGAAGATACTAATATTATTTATGCGAAAGTTTGTGTGTTTGTGACTTAGCGCTGCAACAGCTGTTCGGATTTGGATGAAATTTGGAATGTACATTATGTAGATTATACTCTGGATTAAAAAAGAAACAATTTGTCACGAAAAAATTATAAGTTTCCGAGGGAATAACAATAATCAAAATGTACGCGGACGAATACATTTTTGCATTATTAATGATTAATGATTAGATTTAAAGTTTTGGAATCAGAATCATTATATTTTTACCCAAGGGACTAAAACCGCAAGGATGAGGATGAGGAGTATCATTACAATCGTATATTCTTTTATACTCTTAATTTGAAATATTGACAATTTAAAAGTACAATCTGCCCCCTGTTACGCCATTCTGACAATGACAGGTGACAGGTGACTTTTTAGCGTACATGGCGCTGCTTATATGAATCCTAGTGATGTATTGCCGTGTTAACTTTTCAATGTATGCTGAATTATCACCTGTCACCGATAATTGTCAGGATGGTGAAATAGGGGGCTGGACCCGGTATTAACGGAGCTTTACGCAGTTTTATTTAAAAAAGTTTTCGATCACCCTGTAAAAATTAAAATAAACTTACTTGTCCATTTGCCACCAGGTTTATAGGTATATCCATTTGGGGATATATATTTTTTAAATACCAAGCGAATGAGTTGCAATTCAGCTTCTTTCTTAATTCTTTTCTTTCGCTAACGTCACCGTATTTACCCTTTGCGTAGTTGATCCTCTCATAATAGTACTTTGCGTAGTCATCCATCCAAACCTGAATAAGATTTGGCATTAAATTTAGTACAACTAGAATAAATTAATAGGGTAAAGTCACCGGTCAGCCAGAGACCAGTAGTGGATCTTATATAAGTGCGAAGAGTGGGAAATATACCTTTCGTCCCACTCATACAAAGTATAGACAGAGACCGACTACAAGTCTCTGGCCGACCACTGGTGACTTTACCCTATTAGGGGATAGTTACTCTCATACGAATCGACTTAGTCCCAAACTAAGGCTTGTGCTTTGGGCTAGACAAGTGCCGTGTACTTGGCACATTTTTTACTGTCCAAAACGTATTTGGCAAAGCATATTAAACAGCATTTATTTTATAAAACACATACAAAATTACAAAACATAATACTTGATTAATAATAATTACTAACTATAAATAAAATAACCCTCGCAGTTCACCCGCTCGTGGTATGGACCCTAAAATGCTGACCGCGTTCCCCCTTTGAACAGCCAGACTGAGCCGTGCAAAAAAAAAGCCTGCTCTGGGGTCACCCACCGCCAAAATAAGTCTTTCCGACACCTCTTTTACAAAATTTGGTGTCGGAAGACCACGGACCCAATGATTCCATTGGAAGTGCCACAAAAAAGTAATTATAATTGAGAAAAGCATATTTGCGGCACTTAATGGTCTGGGCACGGTCAGCGGCGGACCCAGGCCGACGAGCGGATCCCTTGACGTGAAATGGAGCTAACGTGTCCACGCATGTTACGTCCCAAGCCAAGGGACGACCTAAACACCATGGCATCAAAGTGCAGCCGTTTACCATCCGAGGCAGAAAGACCAGTACCCTTACCATGAGTTACAATAAACGTACTCGCTAGCGAGTCGAACCTCGCGAGTATTCTTATAGAGTGCAAGGGACAGAGCATTTGACTCGCTAGCGAGCACGGTAATTTGTAACTCATGGTAAAGGTACTGAGGGCTCCAGGGTTGTCGCAATATTGGATGTGCCGAGGGAACATTTGACAAATATTTTGTATAAGTACCCAGTATACCCAAATGATTTTTTAGTTGATTTTCAAACAAAGGGCTCGGTACAAGACAACAAGAAACATACTTGTATAGAAAAATACATACTTTAATACATTATAAATTTAATAGTCAGGAACCAATATTCGAGCTCATCGCACTTTATTGTTTGCTATTACCACACCCAGTGCCCGCTAGCTTTGAAGGCAGGGTCACTACAACTAGCCTAGCACATAGTTAAAAAGTGCTCATTAAATTAGTTTTTTTTATGAAATTAAATTAATGATAAAGTCGATGCTTTAAGCTGACTAAGGCATCCATTTCCAACCTTGTTGTTTTGTTACGTAAAAATAAAATAACTGACTACTTATTTGGCTGACTGCAAATGACATGAACATAACGTTAATATGAACGTTATAAATAATGTTACAATGGACGCCCAATCTTTAGATTTAACATTTGTTACACTAACATTGATTTATGACTACGATATATTACAAAATAGGATATTTTATTCGTAAATTCTGGAATATTACCAGAACATGTCCGTTATTCACAGGTAATGTTGGTGCATTGAAGTTTAGCCATAGTACAGTCGGCCAAAGATTTGGTCTACCACCCTACGGTTGAAATTCATTTGCAAGTCATGATACATAAAGTTTGATTTTCCCTTGCAATAATATTATAACCGTGACAAGTG
Organism: Acleris laterana; assembly: GCA_963966035.1. Classification (NCBI taxonomy): domain Eukaryota; kingdom Metazoa; phylum Arthropoda; class Insecta; order Lepidoptera; family Tortricidae; genus Acleris; species Acleris laterana. The sequence continues at coordinate 3,796,533 of OZ014443.1, forward strand.
TCCTTAGCAATAAATAGATCTCGCAGACTTTTTTGACAAAACTGGTAGACCGCTTTCTTGGCCGACCGCACAAAACCAGGCGATTAAGGAAAATTCTCGTAACCTAACTCACCTCAGACAACCTCACCAAATTTGCCTTCAAATGTTCCTGCCAACCGTCGTAAGGAAACTGTTTCCTAAAAACATGTCCTACGTGTGAACAGGGGTCAATCTCCAAGGTACCGCCACACATCCACACTTTGAACGATAGCTCAAGATTCTCCCCACCCCAGATTTCAAATCCTTCATCATAATATCCTAACTCTTTGAAGAACTTTTTGTCAATTGCAAACAGACCTCCTGAAATCACTGGAGTTTTAACTGGAGAAACGTTGCTAGTTCTTTGTGCTGCTATGTTATGAGGTATTCCAAGCCAAACAAATTTGAGGTCCCAATTGAAACCCCCGATTCTAATATCATGGATATCTTGAGCCTCATATTGGAAAGTACTGTCGTGTATGTTATCAATAACCGGACTCACAACCGTTTTTGGGTTGAAATGTATCCGGTCGACCATAGGTTCTAGCCATCCTGAAAAAAAACATTTCTTGTTACGTCAGTACTGAAATATTTGTTTAAGTCAGACGAGGAAAAGGTTTAGTTTAGCTGCAATTATTTCTTACTTACTTTGCCAAAACTAAAATGAAATTTATTATTGACAAAAGACAATAGAATAAAACAACAAAAATAATCTGACCCCTTATGAGAAATTATTTGATTTTCGCGATTGTGCAAATGTAATGAATCCTACTAATATTATAAAATTTGAAAGTTTGTGTGTTTGTCTGTTAACGCTATAACAGTTGGATGGATTTGGATGAAAGCTGAAATGGATCCATTTCCATATATTCATATCAAAATTCAATCAGACAAGTACAGTCACGAAATTTAATTTGGTACCCACATTAGGTCCAAAGTCAATCTGACATTCTACAAGAATAAGGTTAAGTTTCCTAAAAGTTACAAATGACTAGACATCTCTAATGACATTGACGAGTTCAAGTATTATTTTTCTTGAAATGGGTCCCAAATTAACGCTCAAGACCGTACCTACAAAAATTTCGTCACTTTCGTTACTTGATTCTTTGGGAAGATATTCCTCATCGGCGTAGTTACATCTCTCAAGAAGAGCCTGCTTAATAGTAAGTTCGAAATGACATACAATTCTTACCTTCAGTACATTCACAATGACTATCCAGAAAAACGACAATCGAACTAACAGATTGATCCACACCAAACAGCCGCGCTCTTACTAGTCCCTCTCGTTGCTCGGTCCGTAGCAACCTCACCTTCGGGAGCCCTTCCACGTAGATTGTCAAACGTGACTTCAGATGCACTGAAAAGTAGATAGAATATATCAGTTCAATGCTTTTGTAAGGTACCTAAATGTTCTATATGTCTGCTGTATGAACACATATCTCAATTGTCATTTTTTTTTGCTTATTTTTTGGTTTTTATCTAGAATTGTCTCTTTTAACTAGTAATAACACAAAACAAAAAACCTACTTAATTTTGAATCGGTAAAAAACAATTGCAACAAAAAAGTGAACGATGTCATAATGGATTGTCACTCTGAAAATCCAAGTTTTTTTTTATCAGTTATTATTGACTACAAAACCGCGTGTCAGTGAAATTTTAAGTAAAATAAACAGAAGTTCCTTAAACAATCAGGGTGATAGAACGAGTAATGACCAAATTACAGAAGATAAAGTTTTATCATTTATTTTGAGACAATCAATTTATAACCTCATATTCTTTGAATTAAGAGTGCCCTTTATTGGTGTCTTCAGCTAAAAGTTACGTATACCTACCCATGTCTGAAAAATCATCTACTACAACTATTTCACTTAGAAGATCGTCTGGTGTTTTGTCGATTACAGAATGGATGGTCCGCAGGAGCGTCGACCATGCTTCGTTGTGGAAACAGATTATTACTGACACTTTCGGTAAGTCCTTGGGGTAAGTGATGTTATGACACCTGTAATTTTGAAAGTGTTTTGTTATAGCAGCGTTCAAAAATACCAGCGTACAAAAAAGAACAATCTAGAAATTGAAAGGGAAAATTTAATAGGTCATGTTACTTTAACCAAGAACGTTTTATTCAATAACATTGATAACACTGATCTTATTTACACTTCACTGCCAACAATTGAAATTTACAAGAATATGTTATCGATTTCAAAAGTTGCAACATAAAGTCAAGCCAAGTCAAATGGAATTAAAGTAAGGTCCGTGAGTTGAGACAAAATAAAATGTTGACTGCGAAGTAGGAGACATGTGAAAGAGAAGGACAATAGTATTAATCGCAGTTGAGTTTCAGTAAAATATAGCGTTTATCTCGTTTTGTAAGCTTAACCTTGAATAATATATGTCAAGGTACATCGCACTAAAATGTTACAGATGTTTAATGATTTTCAAAACAAACTAAAACGCTATGAACCATGTTTTGCAAAACGTCTAAGTAGAAAACAGTACGACTTCAAATACTTACTCGGGGTCCCTTACATCTGGCAACTTGCGGTTAATAGGAATAACATCACTAACATACTCATTGAATGCGTGGTTTTTCCACCCTTCATCCACCAGAGCACGGATTCGGCCGCTGAGTTTATCACCGATTTGAACTGGTGTGCCATTGACCCCTAGAATAAATTTAGATGCCTTTAAAATTCAATGATTTTAGGAAAAACGGGTCTTGTCAACGTTCATTTGCTTATAAAATATTACCTACACATGGCAACTGTCTTCGATTGTACGCATAAAATTTTTGGGATTAGTACTTACAAAAATATTTCTACCAAATGGCAAGCCTTCCAGTCTCTGCCACTTGTATTTTTTTTTTACCCAAATATATCCTTTGCTACACACTTATTTCCCTTTGCAGCTGTTGGGTTTTTTTGCAATCAAAAGTCTACCATACTATATAACAGTAAATAGTATGGTTTCCAAAAAAATGCCATTAAAAATCACGTTTAGCTTTTTTTTTTCAAAATCATAACATAATACCTGGAGGATAACTGTAAGCGGCGAGTTCAGCAATTTTATCTTCGTATGATAGAGGCGGTATATAGTTGGTACTGCGGCCTATCTGTTTCCATACTGCAAAATAAAACAAAATTTGAGAATCTTAAAAATTTTCATTTTGTTCCTAGTGTCATAACCATCAATATCTACCTCTGAAGGCAGGGAACGAAAGATTACGTAAATCGTATTGTAATCGCGATTGATCCCAAGTATGTTCACGGCGCCTGTTATGGTCCAAAATAATCAACGTTCCCGTTTTAAATTCCCTAAATATTACCAAAAGAGACACGAGATACACTAAAACAAGCACAAAAAAGATTTTTAGGACTTTTTTAATCATTTTGAGCTAACCCGTGTGGGCCCAGCAATTGCCAAAAGAGAAATGTAAAAGAAAATTGATTTTCCGTGAGAACTCGACTTCAGTGTTGCAAAATATACAAAGTGTTTTGTCAACAAAAAGTACCAGTTGTTTGTTGACTAAAAGTTTCAAAAGATCCAGGAAATGAACCGTCAACTGTCTATATTGAATAGTAATCATTATCTCTGTACCTGAGAAGCATAAGAGTGCAAGTGCAGAATAACAACAAAGACTTTTATTAATCAAATGGATGGTTGTTTGAGATTTAGATTTATTATATTCTGATATCAATTTCTTAATCCAGGATATAATTCTTATTATAAAATAAAAAAGAGTACCCCACTTTCAGTGTTCTTCGGTGTTCTACAGTGCTTCTTAACAAAAAATCAATACTTTAGAGTTACCACAATAACTAACAGTAACCTGTTTCTTTGTTACTAACGATTCAAATTAAAGAGTTGTAGCTATCTTTAAAACACCAACTGAGCATTTCTCTTTTTTTTTGCCACTGTTAGTGACACCTCCAGATTTTCAAAAAAAATGGCAGACAGGTAGAGACCATCGAACTATGCAATAATTAAATAATATTGTAATGTGTCCCAAAATATTTGTATGGAAAGTTCCTTTTGTGTTACCGATATTCATACATTTTTGGTAACACAAAAGGAACTTTCCATACAAATATTTTGGGACACATTACAATATTATTTAATTATTGCATAGTTCGATGGTCTCTACCTGTCTGCCATTTTTTTTTTAAATCTGGAGGTGTCACTAACAGTGGCAAAAAAAAAGAGAAATGCTCAACTATGTGTTAATAGCTTGACATCGACTGCTTAATTTTTCTTTGTGACTTAAATATGTAATAAAGCCAGAGAACGATTTTTGACTTTCAAGCGTTCGACGTCAAAACCGAGCGGTAGAAAATATTCGAATGCGACAATCTTTCACGCTTTATTTTCGAATCGTTCAAAATTCCATATCACTCGAAACTGAGGGATTGTGTAAATAGTATTGTTACGTTGGAACGTGTTTCATTGTACACAGAAAGTCGATGTTTTACCGGTTTTTTGTAATTCATATTTTAAATGCAAATAAATGTGTGAAGCTAACAAAAGTTGAAATTATAACAAGTAATTTATTATTTAATTGCGAGTGTGATTGTTTTCGCTTAAATATTGTACAAATTCTTGACTAGTTATAAGTTAAGGAAAAATGATACGCTTTCTCGTCTGTCGATGTCTATGGCGTTGCTAGGTACGTTTTATGTTTTAGTTTTAACAGGTTTGACAGATGTCTAATGATACTTTCTATATAGAATTCAAAACGAATGACACAGACCACTCGTGTTCATATTTTCTATCGCTCGCAAGTCAAAAATACCATTTCATAGTTTTTATCACTTTCGATTGAAACTTTCGAACGCTCGAAAATCAAAAATCGGTCCACAGATAGCTCTAGTATTTATTTTCGCTAAAGCTTTAATTCTGTGTGTTAGGTATACTCGTTAGCCAAGATGCTAATTTCTGCACTCAGTGGATGATAATATTAATAATTAAACTATTGACCTTCCCAAGAGTCGTTCGTCAGAGGTTTAAAACGCGTTAATATGACTTTTTCGGATCAAGTATGGCTGCGTCTAGATAACGTGTCAAATGTGCATAAAACTCCGTCACTTTCGTACTTATTTACGTGTCAGAAGGTGACGGATACCTTATCAATACTGTCACGCGATAAACGTAGCCATGTTAGCGCCCCTGGGTATTGATGATATTAAAATATCGTCCTTTTACTTATTCAATCTCGCATCTGATCAAATAGTAAGATAGGAAAAGCACTCATGTTCCCTAAACAATATTAATTACTTTCCTATCTCACTATTGGATCAGATACAAGGTTGACAAAGTAAAGGAATCATATGAACACTGACTTGATTATCACATCGATTTAATCTACGACGTACAAATCTACATTATTATGTAATTAAATAATCGTTTACGTCCACAAGCTCCAGGTTGACAGAAGAACACCTAACCCTAAAAGCCAACGACAATTCTAGGTCTATACTGAAACTAGATCCACTTAGTCTATGATTATTAGGTCGGCGTCGCAACCACGAGTTATTGAGACATTACACAATAAAATTATAAAAAATAAATGAAAACACCATAGTAGTCCCACTCCTTGGCTTCCCGTGGAAGTCGTAAGAGGCGACTAAGGGAATAAGGGGCTTGTAGTATTGTTAACTAACACTTATAACCAATGTTACTTACTGGCAACCATCTTAGCCTGTTTGTGCAAAATTTACAAAATGAACCCCCACTCTGGGAATGAAGCCATGAAGGTATGTATGTGTATATAAATTAAAACATTTATCTTCGTTCTTACTTCATAATGTGTTCACAATTCCCAGTGCACAAGTCTGACTTGCACCAGGCTTTTCGAAAACATACCGACAGAAACCTCTTTCAAAAGACATCATACCTAAGCTTCATTTAACCCTATCCAAAAAGCTTACCTAACTAATGACGTCACTTGTCGCAACCGAGAAGAATGTCGTCATTTAGCTGGAATAAAGCCGTCGTGCCATTTGCAGTGCCGTGCTAACGACGCCGCCATTAATCATACAAAACTCTATGTTTCTTGACTTGCTCGCTGAGCTGCGGTACAAAGAGATACGAGTAGAGAGATTAACGCGGCAAAAAATGATGTCTTTTAAATTTTCGCACGTGTGGCAACATCTTAATTTAGCAGGTTTATGTAGTCCTTGGTCTTATTTTGCTGCTAATCCTCATCATCTTAGTAAAAATATAATTAGCAGGGTAAATACCTCCAGTTATGGAGGTCGATCAAAATTCAACGTCTAGATACCTATATGAGAACATATTATGAAATTTTAACTTCAATATCTAACTAATTGAATACAGCATGGAACATTAATCGATTATCAGTTTTTCTAACCTGAATGATCTCCATCTATGCAATATGGGTTAAAAAAAAAACACTCTTCGTAATTTAATTAATAAATTTTGCTTCGTAATTTAAAAAAAAACGGAATCTATTTTTCTGTTCCAAATGATATTTTCTTACCTTTACATACATGTTCTTGAAATATATTTTTCCGCCCGCACCTTACAAGTAATCTCCTAGAGTTAACAAAAACCTCACTTCACTTCACCCTGAGCTTTTCGAAGCGAATCAGGCGCACCATTGTTCGCAACAAAGGCTCCAAAATAAGTTTCAAGAAGCAAGCTTTCCTTTCTGAAATTACTTCCTACAAACTATGGGGAGGAGCGAGTCTAACAAACTTTGAAATCGTTTATAAGAGCTACGAGTAATTGAAGTCTATTAGAGTAAGAGAGAAGGTAAAAAAGGATTGTGTAGAATACTTTCGTAGAATCTTGTCTCGCTTTAGTCACGAAATAATAGCTTAATTACAAGCTATATTACTTTTTACCTGAAGGTGAAAGAAGAACGGGTATAGTTAAGATTTATAAACACACCTGGAATAATTTTCCTTTCAAGTGATGAAAGAATTTTTTGAATGCTTTTCGTGGTTCCTAGGATTACCTGTCAGATTGTTAGAAACAAACTCGCAAAAATTTTACTCTCTCTTTATAACCATAATAGTTTCATAATAATTAAGACTGTTTTTGTGGGGGGAACATCTCATACATACCGACATTGATTTATAACTACATTCTTATGAAGCTTTGTCCATTTCTGTGCCTCGGAACCGCTACCAAAGCAAAAAAACTTACGACGTTTATTTCGTCCAAAGACAACACGACATTTTATTGCATAGTTTTTATAGTAAAAATAACAGTTGACCGTCAAAATTCGTTTAAGTACCGACATAAGTACAGCGTGTCCCAAAACAAACGAATTTTGTTACAAATTGAATACAAATTAAAACACAAGAAACGTTTTAAACATAGTAAGATTATACAATACCCTTTCAGTGCAACTCCGACGCGCACATCGCCAAATTGAACATTTTACGGCTAAAATTAAGACAAGTAGGTACTTTTAATATTATTGGCAAAATAATTACTCATTTGCAAGATTTGTTTGTTTTATCAATCTTGAGATAAACTGACGTAATTGTACGTTATTTAACTCGTAAACATAATGATTATGTATGTTACAACACTCTTGTGTAAAAAGGATGTAAGTCACGTTTTTTCTGTTAAAATTTATACATCCTTTACAACGAATTTGGTTGCTTTATCAAACTAAAGGTTTATTACTTAATTACTGGAAACCTTCTGGAAAACCGGCGTGATTTAATAAATCTACTTGTACTTAAACATTAAAACAATCGAATTCCGAAAAATATTAAAGGGGTTTGGGTAAAAGTGTTGTCATTTGTAAAAGTCATACATTTTCAAGGTGAGCGGCCATTAGTAAAAGTGTTAAATTATGATAGAATAATTCAAAATAAACATGTTTTGTTATGTAATGTAATACTCTTAAATGCATCGAAGCCGAGATATTTTAATATTCTTACCTAGGCGTCCTTTTAGTACCAAAAACTGAACACTTGAATCTTAAATATCTCGGCTCCGATACTATTAAACGCCATAAATAATATATATCTATGTGTATTTCGAGGTCCTCTAAATAACTAAGTTAAAAATCATCCGTGGCCGCTAAAATAAAATGTGACAATATTCTTCAAACTTTACCCAATGCCCTTTGCTTTTGTAAAATCGTAAAACGGCAAAATTACATCATTATTCTTTTGGATGAGCGACATAAAATAAGAACCTCCACAATTATTTTAAAATGTTAAGCCTCATTTCACTATATCAAGTGCGTTAATTAACTCATAACTCCTCACAATATTCTTCCAAACTACCTCTATAATTACTACTCCCGTAGCCAAAGTTTCGAGACCATTTAATCTAGGGTGACCTACGTAAGACGGGCTTAATATTCAGCGTCACACTTCAACTTATCCCCTGGATTAGGCGGTAATACCCGCTTTAGTAGCGCTCCTATACCTATATACGGCCTTTCAAATCAAGAGCAACCTATACGATAAGGTAATTACGCTGTTTTGACTACTACTGCCATATTAGTTGTATAGCAGCATTATAAGAACAACGTAAGTGCCAGTTGATTGAAGGTCCCTTTCGATTTTAACCACGTATGTAGCCCTAAGTTTGGCTACATGGACTTAATTCTCGGTTGGAACTTAACTAATTGAGTGGTTACAAGTTCGGTATAGGTTTAAGTTTGGTATTCATTATAATTAAGTAAATGTAATTATGTTTAGTTTGTATTGAGCTGATATCGAAGTAGGTTTTGTTGGTAATGTCGTGGATAAAATTTAATAAGTTTTGAAAAACAATTGTAGGGACTACAAATTTTTGCAGAATGAAATATTTTTATTTTCAAATGTTTTTTCATTGGATCTTTTTGTTACTTAATGTAGTTAAAAAATAGTTTGGTACTTAATGTAATTTTATGTGACATGTCGAAACATGCTCAGCCGTGTTTCGTTATGACAAAAAAGTATTATTTTCTAGAAAAAAAAAATATTTGCGTTGTAAAAACAGTACGTATCTAAAAACCTTTTTTATAACTATATATAAGTGTAGTTGATAATGTTAGACAAATGAATTTTAGTATGTCCAGCGGACCTAGCATGGCTGCATCTGTATCACGCGTCAAATGCGTATACAGCATCCATCACTCTCGTACTTATATTACATATCAGAAGGTGACGGATGCCTTATCCAAACTTTGTCACGCGAAAAACGCAGCCATATAAGGGCCCTGACATATCGTTTGTCGCTATAGATTTGGATTTAATTTTATTTCAAATATGTAAATTAATCATTCGAAAATCGAATGTTGATCAACAGTTTTGCATGTATGGGATGGGACATGTAATGTCTCGGACTGTATGGCGACTCAACAAATAAAGGCCACCATGATACAGACTATTCGTTTTATGCAATTATGTACCTTATTAATATGAGCTGTTTACTTTAATAAGGACTAACTTCTTCTTAAAAGCCAAGATATTATTATATAGTTACTTTTGACTTAGCAATGTCTAGCTGTTCCCTTATAAGCCTATTTCAAGTAGGTAATATAAACGTGTGTTAACCTCTTTCCGAGAATTTGGCCGTGTTTCAAACAACTTTGCAAGAATTAGAAGTTAAGAAACTTTGAATTTTTTAAACATTTGATTATATAAGACTTCTCACTTATTTTAACCTCGTGAGGCCCAAGCTATTTTTAGGACGTTTGTGATAATGACCCAGTGTCCTAATTAAAGGCACATATACTTGAAGCCCAGAACTTTGAGTTGCTATAACATATTTAAATGACATATTCCAGGCAAAAGTCATATTAGTTATTGTAAGGACAAGTACTATGAGCAAAGTACATGCATAATTTTTAAAAAAAAGCGTGTCCTTTTTTTAGGTTGTTGGGTCTTAATTTCATGAAAGATTTATATTAGTTTTAATGGTTATTCAATGGTTTTATACCACTATTTTGATATCCGTTCGAATAAACAGGTTAATAAAATAAATAAAATTAGAAACAATTTCTTTTTTTATAAGTTTTTATTACAAAAATATGAGTCTTACAAATATCAACAAAAATACTTTTTTTCTAAAACATAATAACAGCCATAAGAATCTGTCTTATACAAACTATCCTTATAATATTCAATAATATTTATGTACTTATTGTTAATTAGTCTTTGATTACCATGAGATCAGGTTTCATAATCAGTTATTATTCACTCATTTTACTTTAAAAATCAAAATAGAAAAATTAATACAACTTCCTTAGGTATTCCCAATAAAGCTGTTGAACATTTAAAACAAAAAAAAATACAACTTGCTTATCCTCAATGAAGTTGCTAACCTTTAAAAACCTTTAAAAAAATACAGGGTAAATAAAAAAAATTAAATTGTAGAATGAAATAAGTAAAAACAATTTCTATCCTTAGTAAGGCACAAAGCTATCTTATACATATGATTGTACTTTTTTTATTGCACTCTGGCCTCCTGCATCTGTTGATGACCTCCCTCGACCTCGACTTCGTCCTCGACCGCGACCACGACCACGTGAGTTGCTTCGAGTCCTTGAAGTTCCACGACTGCGACGAGAAATTTGCGATTCTGTGGATCTTGTTTGTGATGTCGTAACAGTCGGAAACTCTAGAGCGACAAGTTCATTTTCATCTGCAGATGACGATGATGAGGATTCTTCACGAGCATGCTCACTACTAAGAGGTAGAAAATCCGCATTGAATATGTCATCATCAAAGTCACTGCAGTCTAAGTCGGATTCGTTTAGGTTTAAATATTTTTCCAAATCTTGATCCCTCAATGCTGTAAAAAAGAACATATAAAGTAAACGCCCAATGTCCCAAAATTATGACAAAATATATGCGACCAACTATTACAATAACATCCCAGCAACCTATTTTTAGGACATAAAACTTTGGATGCATCTCCTACTTCAATTTAATTATGATAAACAGAAAGATTTAGACACCGATATAGCATAACACTTAAGTAATTATTTGGAATAAAATTTGCGTTAATATGATTCAAGATTTTACAGAAAAAAACCGATTTACTTACGCCGATTCCGCGAGGTCGCCATTTTTTCCGACATCCACGTGCCAAGTGACAGATTTTTGTTTTCTAAACGTCAAAATTGACAGCTGAGCATTTGGCTGCGTTCAGCCCCGACATTTTTAAAAAGGTAAAATTCCGTTTCACGCATTTTTTTAAGAACGGTATATGTTCGAAGTGCATGTCCTTATTTTAGGACTCCGGGCCGCTAATTGGTAAATTTAAACATTAACTTGGGCCGCAAGAACTACAAATCTCAGTCCTAAAAATAGGACGTTGGGCCTCACGAGGTTAAATACGAGTAACATATATAAAATTGTACATATTCTTCTTCATACTATATTCTTTTATATGAGCCTATGTTAGGGATCAAGGGGTGAGTAGGGACACATGCGTAAAGATACATTAGAAAAACCGATTCAACAGTGAACCATACAATAACACGTCAAAGGCAATATGGTTTTGAAGAGTAGGATAAAGACTCAGGAATGGTGGTCCAACGAGATTTATCAAATCAAAATCAAAAATCAAATCAAAATACATTTATTTGCTACATTACGGTTACAGGGTGTTCCAAGAAATGGAAAAGTTCGTGCGTATTCAACCTGCATGCGGGTGTGCAAATTATTACATTATTTTTTTTAAATATAACTAGTCAGAAACAGTAACGTAGTTAAATATATCTGTCAAGAAGCAAGAAATACTATCATTATTTCAAATCATTGCTTCAAATTTAAACTAAAAGCCATTGTAATCACAATGGTCCAGAAGGATTCTAACCCTAGTTTACAACAAGCCACAGCTAAAATTTGCGACTGGCAACATTGCTAAACTACTACAGAGTCACAAAAGGGGTGTTCGCTGTTTTCAACAATAATTGGTTTTCAGACTGCGGTGAATTCAAATTTAACTGTTATAACAGCTGTGGACTGTTTGAACTTACTTCTGTTTGGTGAAAAGTGACAATTATTTTGGGGTGTAACAGAATTTGTGATACAAATTTGATATTATTAAAAGTTGTTATACACTAGTTATTAACTAGTTACTCTGTTAGTTGTTTGTATATTTTTTTACCTTGTTTGAGTTTTCGATTGACGATCCATTTAGCCTATTTAGTAGTGTCCTGCCTACGAAGCTAACGGTCTCGGTTCGATTCTAAGGACAAATATTTAGTGTGGTGAGTGCTAGAATGTGTTCTTTAGTCTTAGATGTTTTGTATGTATTTAAGTATGTGTTTCTCTTTTTAAGTAGGTTTGTCGTTGTTTAGTACCCATAGTAAAAGCCTAGAGCTTAGTTTAGGACTTGGTCAATTGGTTGAGCAAAAGTTCAAGCCAATCTGTGGCTCTGTTCTGACTACAAATGAAAATTATGTTTAATGTAGCATTTGAAGCAAAGCAACAAAACAAAGTGGATGAAGATATTACAAGCTCTAAAAGCTACTGTCAAAGAACGGAATCGATTTAAACATCACTAATTAAATAATACAAATCAAATTCTAAGTAATGATAATGAAATGGCAATCATTTCAAAATTCAATGCCTTAATGTATTATAACGAAAATTAATTTAGTCAAAGAATTTAATATAGCAAATTCTGTATTGTAATTATGTCGCTAACATTGGGCAAAGAAAAGCGCGGAGATGCCGTTGTTTAAACAGAAATACTAAAAGAATTCAATTTTTTTTTTAAATGACGTCGGAAAGTAGTTGACATAAGACCAGGAAAGTTAATATCGCTTGTTGTGAAATTTCAGAAACATTTAAGATTGGGTGAACTGCCTTTTGTTAGCCACCTACCAATTATCGGCCCCAAGAAATTAAAGGAATGCAAGGTATCTTAAAATGTGAGGCCTCAGATCTCACTTACTAAGGTCATCAGGCCTGGTGCATTTGCATAATCCATCAAAAAAATATGCCTAAAAATCATAAAAATCATCACCAACGTAATAATATCATCACTAAAACAATGAAAAATACATTTTGGAACACCTTAAAAAAAACTTACTAGAAAATAATTCTGATTTTACATTCCTCATTCTTCCATGGCCGACGGTAAGGTTGTTGATGAAATTTATAAAGTGAAATTTCTCCACCCGATTCCCGGGACAAGTCAGGAGACTGGGAGACAAAGCCGGACCCCGTCGCCAACAAATTGGATTCTGTCTGCTGCCCCATCGGAAAATCAGATGTTGTTATTAGATGAAACAGGTAACGTCATTCTTGTTATTAAATTCCTGAGCCATGGCTTTTGTTGGTAGTCTTCTATAAATACAATATCGTTTATGTTCGTGTTGTATTAGTATTTTAAATGAACAGGGTTAAAGCTCTACACGGGAAAATCTTATTGGTTTTGACGTGTTATCGTGTTGTCAACGTTACGATAGCTCTTATTTACTTGATAGTAAAGGCGGACAAGTTATTTTTTTTTAATTTACGTTATCGAATATTATAAAGTAATGAGTTTCAAATTTGGAACAATTTCCAAAACCAACACAATTTATATAGGGCCAATTCTAGTATTGACGTCAACTTGGTATACTTTTTAGTTTCTACAATATCGTACGACATTTGATTTCGAACGACATGAGGGTATCTACCAACGAAAGTGACGAATGAAGAATGGATGACAAAAGCAGAATGAGACGAATTAAGAACTTGACAAAAAACGAATGGGACGACCCAAGACGATACCGACATGAGAATAGGGGCTTTATTAGTTTATCTTTTTTAAAACCATTCATATTCGTGACACTGACACAGCACAAGTTTCTTTTGCCGCCATTTTTGTCGCTAAGTCGGATTTTAACACATCTTAGAGTAGGTAGGGTACGTTGTCGAACAGTGAACCACCCTTTTTTCTAAGTCTTATAACTTGATAGATAAAAAAGCAAAGAATTTCATTTTAGTGTTATCGTTTAGGTAATTTAATAAGGTTTCTAAGTTTTATATTACAGAAAGCCAGATGAACAAACTAAGACTCGTAAAGGAGGTTTTAAAAAAAAATGAAATTTGGCTCTCTGTGTACTATGGATAGTTTACACTGAACCACTTATATTTCGACAGTGAACCATAATTTAATGTGCTTTGAACAGTGAACCACCTTTTTTTCTAAGTCATATAACTTGCTAGAAAATAAAGCTAAGAATTTCGTTTTGGCGTCATCGTTTAGGTAATTTCATAGGATTTCTCAGATACACGTTACATAAAGCCAGAGGAACAATCCAAGACTCATAAACGAGTTTAAAAAAAAAAAATTTGGCTCACTGTGTACTATATAATTTGGTACAAAATAAAGCTAAAAAAGAGAAAAAATAAATCGTTTTGGTGCCATAATTTAGGTAATTTTATAGGGTTTCTCAGTTACAGGCTACAGAAAAACAAAGGAACAAATCCAAACCCATAAAGAAGGTGTTTTTTTTTAAATGAAAATTGGCTCAATGTATACTATGGGTAGTTAACGCTGAACCTTGAATCTTGTTGAAATATGGTTCACTGTTGAACTATATTTCAACATTCAATTATTATTTCATTTCCAGTAAAAAATGCTTTGTGAAAAAAAAAACACGCAATTTTTGAAAATCAACTTTTATTTCAAAAAATACAAGCGAAAAAAATGTTTCTTCTAATAAAAAAAACTTTAAAGTATGTATGTATGTATGTATGTAAACACTTTATTGTACAAAATAAAAACCATAACAATACAATTAATATAGAAATATGTACAAAGGCGAACTTATCCCTTTAAGGGATCTCTTCCAGCTAACCCTTGAGAGATTGAGATGAGTGAACGGTTGTGCAACGAGTAAACAAGTGTACAAGAAGAAGACCAATAAAACTTATATAATTAAATTTAAAATAAAACTACATTCAAATACCTACATAAATAGATATAGAAATACGAGTATACATATTAATAGTTAAATATACATACATAAACTACATTTTACGTATCTAGAGGATAATTGATATTTAGGAGATAGAGTCAAGCCAGAACTTCTTTAAGTACCTATCATAATAAACTATTCCACATGTCAAAAACAATGACTGTTAAAATAAAAAGTTTTAGTTTGGTTCTAAGGTACACAGTGAATCTAAGGTAGGTACACAGTGAACCTAAGGTACACAGTGAACCGGATCAGTAAGTACTATGCGGACCTGGTTCACTGTTTAATACACACACTATTCAACTTACAATATAAAAAATATATAGGTTATATATTGAATTGCCACAACGCATTATGCTCATAAAACAACTAAAACTACAGCAATTTCGATAATGTACAGCTTTTGTCCTTATAGTTAATAACAAAATATACAAAAATCGAGACACTTACGTGAGAATACTCTGTTTTCTTTCGGAGCAACAAACAAACCGCACTCACACGTCAGTCTTTAGCCGTGGCCGCCGGCTCACTACGGGAGAGGGGAAGGGTGCCCGCGGGGCAAGTATTAACAAGTTCGGTCAAAGTGGCAACGTCGCAGTTCTCCCAATATGGCGGTGGTTCAATTTTAGTATCTGGTTGGTTCACTGTTCGACAACGCACCCTACTTATAATATGATGTAGGTAGATAAAGTAATGTATGCAACTGTACATAATTAAGCCTTAAACAGCCTTTCTTAAGGACTCTTATTATGTATCAGATACATAAACTAGTATTTGTATGGTTTCTATATACTCGTACTTACAGTTCAATAGCGCTAATAAAAACCTTCTGGTTTGTACTTCCTTTTTACTTGTCTCCAACGATCTAAAATATACAAGTCTAACTTTACCCGAGCCCAAAGGATTTTTAAACTTCCCTGTAGTTAAGTACTTATTCATTTATAATATTATGTAAATGTAAGTAAAGTATTTTTATTACTGTTCAGTACCGGCCTTGGTATAGATAAAAAAAATTTTTTTTGTTGAAAATGTGTTCTGCTGCTCATTCTTGGCTACTTTTGGTATTTTCGAGTTCATATCTTGATGTTTTTTTTTTCTGTTGCGCAGTACGAGCCTTGGGTCTAGATCAATCTGTGTAAGATGTCCATTATGTTTTTTTTAAGACAATCGTGATTTTAGTCTTGTGACAGTCCTTTACGTTTGCATGACACTCAGAGCTGATTTGTTTATGATTTGGGTTAGATTAAAACGCCCATTTTTGTTTAGTATCATTGATTAGATTGAAATTAACTATCAAAGTAACTTCCCGCTAGTGTAAGCCAAATATTTAACTACTATCAAATTTTGAAGTTAAGAATTATTATGAATATTTTTAATATTGGTTACAAATTCAGCATCAAAGTAATTATGTTAAAAAGTAAACATTGCCAACATGACGTTTGCATTAATTAATTTTATATAAAAAATATGCTCAAACAATTTTAAGCGAAAATGTTCAAAGTTTCAAAAGTTTCAGACGGTGACCTAATTATTTATGACTTAGACGAAATGTTGAAAATGTGAGTCCGGTTTATAATGACAACAAGAAATTGCAAAATGACTATGTTTCATAATGACTAGATTTCATAATGACTAGATCGCAAAATGACTAGAACGCAAAATGACTAGGTTGCAAAATGACTAGATCGCAAAATGACTAGGTTTCATAATGACTAGATCGCAAAATGACTAGGTTTTATAATGACTAGATCGCAAAATGACTAGATCGCAAAATGACGAGGTTTCATAATGACTAGATTGCAAAATGACGAGGTTTCATAATGACTAGATCGCAAAATGACAAGGTTTCATAATGACTACATTGCAAAATGACGAGGTTTCATAATGACTAGATCGCAAAGTGACGAGGTTTCATAAAGACTAGATTGCAAAATGACGAGGTTTCATAATGACTATTGCAAAATGACAGGGTTTCACGATGACTAGATCGCAAAATGATACCTGTAAATAGGTCTTAATTAGTATTTTACAGAAAATTGAAAGAAGGTTAAGTTACTTGTTTTATTTTATTATTTAAGAATTCTTAAGTTGATTAAAGATTCATCACTTTTAACGGGCATTTAATATTAACTGTAATTCTAAAACTAAATTAATCCTAAATTAACAACAAAAGTATGTAAAACTAAGACTTAGGCTGCGTTTCCACCAGAGCTGTGCGAGGCAGCTAAGCGGCGTTGCGAGGAAAAATCCACCAATAGGATTGTTTTGTTTTACTAGCTTCAGTCTCCTTTTGGTGGATTTTTCCTCGCAACGCCGCTTAGCTGCCTCGCACAGCTCTGGTGGAAACGCAGCCTAAGTCTTAGTTTTACATACTTTTGTTGTTAATTTAGGATTAATTTAGTTTTAGAATTACAGTTAATATTATAATTATCTATGCTATTATTAAATTAATTAGCTATGCGGGCGTCAGGAGAGGTTTTTGTCCGATGGTCGACGGGGTACTCTGCCTAACCCTTTGCCTAAGGTCCTCAGTCGTTCTTATTTTATTCAGCGGTAAAAAAAGGCGTTGCGAAAAGCTACAAAGATAAATAAATAAATAAATAAATAACAGTGACAGACGGACAGACAGAGCACGAAGTGATCATAATTAAGGTTTTCCCTTTTGAGGTACGGATCCCTAAAAATATCCGAGACTCATAGATCATATTCATATCATAACAATATCGAAGTTAGAAGTTGCGGGTTCAAATCTCGTTAGCCCTATGGCTCGCAACTTCTAGCTTCGATATTGTTCATTTTCTTCAAAGAGTATTGTGCATTTATTTCTTTAATACCTACGTGTTAGTACTTCAACTTCTTGGTACGACTCGATATGTGATTAAATAAAAAAAACTTTGTTCTCCACTTGACAATAATTGTCAAATGACAGCGATAATTTTCAATTATTCTATTGTGCGTGGTATGATAATTGCGACTGATAGAAAATGTTTAAAAAGGAATTAATATTTATATCCAATAATAAAAGTAATCAAGGACTATTGTACGACGGCTACCGCTACAATTTCGACACCATCATCAAAAGTGGTAGCCGATGGCGTTGTGCAAGAGACCGGAAAGAGTGCAGTGCATCGATATCCCTTGATGAAAGTCGATCAACTGTATTAAGACAAAGCATTCACAGTTGCAAACGCAACTATATTCAGAATAAAAGGGATGAAATTATTAATGTCTGTAAAAAGGAGGTATGCACAAGTATGGAACCAGTAAAAAAAATTTTCGAATGTACATTATTGGAGTTGGAGACAGAAACTGATAATACAATATCAGAGTTTCCTAGCTGCAGCACCGCATCATACGAGTCCGTGAAACACAGCTTATACAGAGCTCGCAAAAGATTCCTGAATGTTAAAAATACAGAATATTTAAATTGTATTCATGTGGAAATTCCAAAAATGATTGCCGAAGATTTTCTAGTGGCTGAGTACGAATGTGATGCAGATGAAAAAATGTTTGTTTTTTGCACCAAATACAGCAGGCAATGGTTGAAATCACATGGCAACCACAACAAACAGTTTTTTGGAGACGGAACGTTCAAAAGATGCCCGAAACCGTTTAGACAACTTTTTACTATCCACGTCGACGCAGCCAGTGGAGATACGTCTACTAATGTAGTTCCTGCAGTGTTCGCACTACTCCCAAACAAAAAACAAGAAACATATAACGCATTATTTACAATATTACGTGACGTGATAGGAATCAACATTCAAAATTATAAATGTGATTTCGAAGTTGCACAAATGAATGCATTTAAAACTGTATTTAAGGGTTCAAAATTGACGGGATGTTACTTCCATTACAATCAAGCCATATGGAAACACGCAAAGGACATGAAACTGACCACCTCAAAAGAAGGAAGAGAAACGGCAAGATTAACTGCGAACTTACCGCTCTTGCCTGCGTCCTATGTAAATGACGCTTGGGCAACTATTGCCGAGAACGGTCCTGACTGCGAACCAATGAATAAGTTCAAAAAATATTTCCTAAAACAATGGGGTGAGATGGGGTCTATCATAGACTGTTCGAATGCGAGGCATCGCACAACCAATTGCATCGAATCATGGCACCGCCGATTAAACGTCCGAATGCCTCACAAACCCACATTAATTTTGTTTTTATACAACATAAAAAAAGAAGCAAAATTACAAAATATGTAACTCAAAAAATCGTTGTTTACATTGCATTGTTCTCAAAAGCGGAAATATGTAAAATTTGAAAAAATATACAAGACATATTTAAAAGTGCTTTCCAATCAAGAAATTTCACCAATACAATTTTTAAAGAGGATTTCCATCGCGAAACAAGAGATATTTTAGGTCGATATAAGTGATAGTATTATTGACAATGATAATGTAAGGATCGAGCCGGAATACTCGTATTTGATTTGAATACTATGAAGAAAAAGTATTTTGTTTTGTTAAATATGTGTTTTCAAATGATATAATAATAATAAATTATATTTTCTGTTTTTTATTAATTTGACGCATGTCAACAAAAACGCATAATCCCAAATAAACGCATTGGGCCATAATACGCGTTGCTCCAAACACGCAAAGTACTAAACGGCCACTTCCCTTGAACGTCCGCTATAGTTTGCCATAAATCATTTATTTTCTCTATAAGCACTATTTCCACCAAACGGCCCGCAACGGATTGGAATCTCGAAAGTGAACTCAAAAACAAGGTAGGAACGAAACTATTTGACTGGGTGCGAATACGTTCGCAAGCAACTTCATTAAACGGTCCCAACAGAGACTAGCTTATCATGCAGCGCATTCTGAGTTAAAATCGGGTGACAACATTTTTATACCGTTACTTTTTCGTTAGTTTACACTCATATATATTTTGTGTTCTTTTGTGAATACAATATGTCTAATATGCCAAAGTTGTTTTATGTTCTTTCTTATCAATGTTAATATCCTACTCTTTTTGACATCTGAAGTCTCAATAATGTTATTTTTACTATACCCTACACATCGTTAATTGAATACAAAACAGACACAATCCGAAATGAGTCACTGTTGCATTTTAAATTAGAAGCGGTTGGAATACGAGTTTTAATGGAAGAGCAAATTATTTTGGAATGTGTCCGTTTTGTATTGAATGAGCGACATAATGCCAGCCATATGTAAGACAAGGTACTTCAGTACCCACTACACTAAACCGTACCTCACCGCAATAGGCCACACAAAAGACTTGTTTACTCAAGTAAAGAGCTTTTGCATTTTTAACCCTCTAGCCGTCAGTCGCAGTGATGCCACAGAATTTAGGAAGAGCTGAATCATGAAATGGAGGAGAATTGGGGAAGGTTTATGTCCAGTAGTGGTCGTCTTTTGGCTGATATGATGATGATGATGACGCATCAAAAACCGCTTAATTTAATTCTAATCCGCAGTAGTTTAATAGCCGTCATGGCAGAAAGACAATCATGTGACAGAAATGTTCACTATTATTATATTATTTACCAATATTATTTATATTATTTTACAAACTTTCATTTCGCAGAGATATTTCCCACCGCATTATTAACAGTTTTTTTTTGTGGTCAAAAGTCTAACCTAACCTTACTATATGTAATGGTTTGAGCACAAACACGTTTTTGATGCTTTGAAATGAAAATTTGTAAAATGATATATTATTATACTATTTTGTCAAAATGATAATTTGGTAAATAGTCAGGATACTGACAGAAACTGTGGACTAGAGAGAGAAGATCGGCGCTTAGTTTAACTGTTCTTTTGAAATCCCACTAATATTTATAATAAATGCCAAAGTTCATGTGTGTATTAGTTTGTAACTCCTTCACTCTGCAAAGGCTGGACGGGTTTAGATGAAATTTGGAATGGATATAACTTTTACCCTGGACTTTTTTTCTGGAAAATTTCAAAGTTCCCGATAGAATAAAGATATTCGAAATCCCCGCAACATGGGATGGCTGAATAACTAATACTCCTCGGATAAAGTCGCGGGCAGAAGCTAGTAAATACATACCCGTTGATTTTGATATAAATTGGTTGGCTGTGTTGTCTTATGTTTGGATTGTATAGTAACGGAATGGGACGTGCTTATAAAATACTAACTGGGTAGTGATTTTGTAAACAACGCCGGTCGTGCGGACTGTCGAGTGATACCAAGCGACGAGATTAAGTAGTCCCGTCAGTGCGAACAAAACACATTGTAGCGCGTGCATTTTCAATTAAGCAGCCTTATACGTTCGACCCATCGTGCTGCTGAATTGAAAATGCACGCGCTACAATGTGTTTTGTTCGCACTGACGGGACTACTTAATCTCGTCGCTTGGTATCACTCGACAGTTCGCACGACCGGCGTTGTTTACAGAATCACTACCCTGTTCTCATGCCCACTTCGTTGGCCCATAAACATATTTTTAGGTTAATATTTAGCCACTGCTGTCTCTTTATATATTTGAAATAAGTATGTTTGTCTGCAGACACGAGGAGTTATTCACAAAAATAAGTTATCTAAGCGTACTCGGCACCGACGGGACCAAAATAGGCTGGTGCTTGATGGCCTTTCTAGACTATCAAAGTTCAGTAAAAGTTGTATAGTTATGTGTGTCAAGATATTCGATAATTTGCCGAACGATTTAAAAACATTAAATAACAGAAAATTTTAAATAAACCTGTGTAAATGGCTGAGTTCCAATTGTTTTTACAGTTTAAATGATTTTTTTGACAATATAAATTAATTACTTAATGTTTTATATGTTAGGGAACTTATTTGATATTTATAAAATTTGTTAATGCATTATTATTAGTTTTAGTTATCCATCTGAATGACATTTGTATATTGTTAGGCAATGGTCAATATAGTAGTCTAGACTCGCTTTAGTCAATAAGGTAACATTTGCATGCCTATATTTTTATGGTTAAACATGTGAACTGTCCATTAACTTAACCACCATGTTTTTAGCAAAAAAATATATAAAATATATGTTTTTAGATTAAAAAGTGTCCTATTTTACAAGCTTTTATTTAACTTGCAATGTATGTATGTATGTAAGGGTCAAATCTTGCAAGTTCAATTTGACCCACTTTCCGGTTTCCGATGAAGCTGAAAATTTGCATACGCCTTTAGTTCTGATGACAATACAATAATATAGTACCATCGAACTGGTCTGATAAACCCGTCGTGTTAGGGCTTGTTAAAATTGGCTTACCAAGTAGATGACGACTGTGCAAAAAAAAGTACAGTCGGCAATAAAAGCATGTCCCAAAAAACTTTTTATTGACAGAAACTTATTTAGAACAAGAAGTCATATCTCACTGCTATTTGTTTAAATTCGTATTTATTTTATCAACAATCAAGAAATACATAAAAAATATAAACAAAATAAAATGATGCAATCCTTTTGTACTATCTGTGGCACACCCCTGGTTTTATGTCGAGAAGGGACCTTTATCTTTGCAGATATTATATTTTTAACACCTACTCCGGTGTTAAATGGATTTGACAGAGTCCTTTTCAAAACAAACGGACGGAAGCGAATAGGATCTCATTTATGATGATGATGGGAGTTAATTTCTGTAAAGAGGGTTGATGGCGTAGTGGGTAAAGGGTTGACTCGTGTTTAAAAGGTATCGAGTTCTAATGGGCTTAGTGTGGAAGCGTAACTTGACCCATCAGTGGGTATAAAGTGTACGCAGGTACGTGTGCGTACTTTGACATCGCATTTAAATCAATGTCGTAAGTACCGGTTCGTACCTTGATCGTTAAGCCGGGTACTTGAATCGTCACCTCGTTTCACTCCGTTATCTGATACTATTATAGTTTGTCTTTAAATTCAAAGGCGACTTGCATATGTGCGTACCTCGACCGAACGCACCGCGAGCCACAACAAGCAAAAAATAACAAAGATAATTAAGATATTTATTCAGTAAGTTGGCGTCACGGGCATTTTAACACGTCAAAAGTCTATCAGCGCTTCCCAAGACGAGACCACTGCTGAGAAAATACTCCGCAAGAAACTCAACACACAGACATTTTTTTAATATTACAGGGGGGTTATTATGACATAGCTATGCAGTTCTGTTTAAGCTGAGAGAACAGGACAGAGTTATATAACTTCTATAGCTTCTGTCCTTTACGCTCGCCGTAAAATAAACTGCAAAGCCATGTCATTTATTTATATGTTATTTATTTTTACTTTTATATGTCTCTGTTAGTATTTATTAACAAGGTCTAAAATTTTGTTAACGCCGTTTCTGTAAACTTTGTTTTGTACTAAATAATGTCTGCCGCATTCTGCTTTCTTATTTTACTCAATCACCCAAAGGTTAGCTGGAAGAGATCCCTTAAAGGGATAAGTTCGCCTTTGTACATTCTAACTCTGTATTGTATTAGATTTTCTGTTTTTTTTTTTGTGTACAATAAAGTGTTTACATACATACATACATACATAATAACCCCACAGAACAGTCGGAGCCATACACTAAGTGTGATACAACCCACTCTTGGCCCCTTTAATTCGTCAAGAGAGACTTGTGTACTATATTTCCATAGTTTTATGAGCTACGGAATTTTGCTGTGGGGAAAAGTGGCCGACATCCAAATCATCTTTGTACTACAGAAGAGGGCTGTACGTGCTATTTATCAATTGGGGTATCGTGTTTCACTTAGGGATTTTAAAGAAATCAACATTCTTACAGTCGCGTCTCAATATATATCTTTGAGAATATCATGTATGTACGCAAACACATAGGTACATGATTTTAGGCATAACCGCGACGTTCATAATTTGAATACTATTGAATACTAGTTTGCGGGTAAATGTATACGTTTTTACAACAAGATACCTTCTGATATTGTCAATATACCGTTCAATCAATTTAAGTCCCACATCAAGCGCTGCTTGTTGGGTAGAATTGAATTTGTTGAAACGCTGCTTGTTGGGTAGATTGAAGTTGGGTAGAGTTGAATTTATTTTTATGTCTCACACTCTGAAAGTAGGCCATTGATTATCTTAGAAGCGGGTTGAAATTGGTACACATTGTCCACCCTAGGGAAGAATAGTACATTGTGCATCAAGGGTAGTAAGAAGGGAATTACTAACGAGAGTGTTAGAAGCCCGACGCCGAAGGCGGAGGGCTTTTAATGACTCGAGTTAGTAATCCCCTTACTGCCTGTGATACACACAATGGTTTTCATCACATTTGCGAGGAAAAAACACTTTAACTCTGCAAAATATAAAGAAATAACTTTTGACGAACGGGAACGTAAATGGAAACGATATTTTTTTTGTGACCTCTACCACAGATAATAACTGCGTTTAGTTTCGACCTGGATTCGAGCCAGATTTAGCCAATTTGATAAAAATGTATAATTACTAAAATTAATGATAAATGTTGATATTAACTTGAAATAGGTATAAAAATAATGAAGTTTAATGAAGCGTATAGGTTTTGTGGAATGTAAGTTAGTCTATAGCTAATTTTTAAAGATGAAATTAGAAACCGATTTAATTTTTGGTTGAAAATTAAACCTCCTTAGTCAGAAATGATGTACGAAAGAGTTGCAAATTTTAAAAAGAAAGTCATTACTCCCTAGGGATGACAAACTCGCCATAATTCCCGCGGGAACAATTTAGGCCATTGTCCTTCTGTATACAGGCATGGAATAACACCATTTACGAGCAAGTGTGATGAAAAAGTAATTGCATGTTCAAATAAAGTACCAGGAGCGCAGCGGTAATTAGGAGGTGCGTAGAGCAACTTAGATTGGTAGGCTATCAGACGTCATCGGTAGCACGGTGCGGCGCACCGGCGGCGGGCGGGCTTTCGCACAGACACAGCGCAGATGTCTCACGAATGCACAAACTTATAACGTCAAATACTAGGTGTGCATAAACCTTAAAAGTAAACAACAGTGCAGCACTTACAAAAATTATAAATCACTTTTTTTTACTTTCTTCATAATCGAAATGAATAGTTGAGTGTTTAACTTGGCTTAAAGTATAATTTGCACCCTTGAACTATAGGCTCGCTATCGCTCGTGCTGCCTAAATATCTCGGGCTGCAATTAATAACTTTCATCCCTTGGTTAACAATCTACTATTGTTTGAACCTACTCGGAACATGCCTTGTGCAATGCCGAGTACAGGCCGAGGTAATCTGAACGAATTGTTGAGGATCTTAGTTAAGGGTGTTCTGGTAAGGTGATTCGATTTGCCTAGTGGTCTGGTTGCTATGGTTTTTGAAATTGATGGTATCATGCAGGAATGCATGCAATTTAAAGGATTCTAATAATTTTGCTGCAATTCAATCATTAACAGTGTTTATTATAAGATGATAATCCAAAAATATTCTCTCTTACACACTTTCAAAACCTTAGGTGTTACAAAAAAATCTGATCGCAGAGGAAACCTCTGACGTCATCATGAAATCGCGCTGCTAGATCAAAACAGTATCAACTCAAAATTCATGCTAGTTCTGTTTCAAGCTCATAGAAATTGTATTAAAGTTGATTTTAGAATACAGTTGTATTGTGTTACTACTTTGATCTAGCAGTGCGAATTGTCCGGAGGTGGCAATACCGGGCGCAAAACCTCGGACTGGAGCCAAGGTCACTACCAGAAGTCGTCGGCAACTTCTAGGGTCTGCTAGGCTTCTTTGTAGAACTGCGTTGGCAAGAGTAGTGTCACCAACCCAATACGCAAAATAGGGGTATAATTAGTCGTCGAGTTGCGTAAAAGATAGACCACCCATAAACCTTTACCCCGGTAAGGGCAGATATTTGTGAGATGAGCAGGAATATTATATTTCTAAAAAGAAGAAGAAAGAAAAATATATTTATTCACTACAGACACAAGACACACAGAAAAAAAATCAGAAAACAGAAATAAAAAAGTAGTTAGTGTGTCTTCGCGGCAGTGAATCGGACACTGGCTCAGCATAATGCTGAGGTGTTAAGACAATTTGGAACGAATAAACAAAAAGAAAAGATATATATACAGCAAACTTAACTATAATTTACAAAGTGCTGGTTTCTCTATATTATGTATATGTATTTATACCACCGTCTAGTACCCATAGTACAAGCGCCTAGAGTTTAGTTTGGGACTACGTCAATTGTCATTATATACTGTCCCTTTGTTTTTAAACACACGTTACTGGATTCTGCAGACCAAAGCAAGAAGTCAGTACGCGAATAATGAAGTTCATATTCTTATCCTGCCTTTTTCATTTGGACGGCAATACGGGTATTAGCATCGTTATAGACAGTAGCCACGTCACTGTCAGTTACGTCAAGTGAGAAACTGGCCGAGCGATGTCGCTGACGGCACGTTATAACGACTCCTCGTTAGTTTCTCGTCGTTAGACAGAGATGTTGCGTCGGGAGTAATACTGCCCTCTTAAATAAAAAGGATGCATGCATAAGTTGGTAGTCAAAGTAAATTAAACCCGCCATCTTAAGAAATAAGGTCACTAATACATTCGCGGTTCTATGAGACATACGCCCATTTTCTAGGGAAGGCAGAATAGACCTAGATGGCATTGTTGGTAACCTGACCTGATTGGGTACCTACAGATAACTGTTAGGTACATCGTTGATAGAAAGGTCAGAAAGTGAGTTTTGCAAAATGGTACTTATGAAATAATGGTAATTATGAAATAAAATGTCTCTTAATATTTCAAGAGTTACCAGCATTACAATTTGTTTACACGATTAAGCTCGGTAGTTATCGTAGGTATATCGGCCGCTTATGACGTCTTTATAGGGTTTTTTTCAACAAAAGAATATTTTACCGAACATTTGTCTACATGTGTGATATTCATGAACTTAATGTGCCTAATCAACCTTGGGGAAATACACCTGAACAGATGTAACACACATTCATTAAAAATTTATTTAGAATGGAACGTTTATTCTTGCGATCCGAACTGCCGCTAAATTTTATACTCACGAGTTTACTTTCAAGGACAAACTGAAATTATGTCGAAAACCGGGAGCTTCCAAGTCTATTTTGGAACAAACATAGCAAAGGCATACTTACAAGAAAAATATAGAGACGTCTGCCTGGGATATTGCCATAAAAAATGGTAAATCTACTAAAGGTCAATCGCGCTAAGCGAAAATATAACTTTCAGACTTATAAAAAGCAAAGGCAGCAGTATATGCCATAATGGAGTATGCACAGACCCTCAAGGAAAGAAACGATGTAACGGGAAGCAACGTCATAATATACTCAAACAGTCAAGCAGCACTCAAAGCACTGGACAACCAGGGTCAAATCCTCGTTAGTCCAAGAATGCAAAAATGTACCCTAAGAATAAATACCCTAGGAATAATGTGGAATAAAAGAAGATGTAGTGACTAAGATTGAAAAAGGCATGCTTCGATGGTTCGGTTATTTCGAAAGGATGGATGAAAGAAGATTGACGAAATAGATATACAGATCGAAAGTGAGTGAGAGGGTCGGAAGGGGCCGCCCTAGGCGTACTTTTTCGAGTCAAATCGGAGAAATACTGGAAAAGGGCCGAATCTTAAGTACCCGAAACCGATGTGCGTGCATGCGACATGCGACTCGATGTATGAATGTGGAAGAAGCGAAAGAAATTTGTCACGATCGTAGCAAGTGGAAAAAAGTAGTCTCTGCCTACCCATCTGGGAAACCGGCGTGATATAATGTAATGTTATGTAATGTACCCTAGGCGATACATCACAAGTCACGTTGCCGTGGGTATCCGGACACAGCGGAGGAATAGGTAACGAGAAGTCTAAAGAACTAGCTAGAACAGGAACCGACCAACAGTACCTAGGCCTGGAGCCAGTACTTCCGATATCTGCAGCTGTCACGAAAGGAGTCATAGCTAGAAGAATAGAAACAAGTAGGTACCAATGAGGCGTGGAGAACAACACATGGATGTGGACAATCTAAGCTCATGATTCGAAGGGTAAACAAAAACAGAACAAGGTATCTACTAAATCTTGGTAAGTACAATCTTAGTATACCAACAGGAATGTTGACTGGGCACTGGCCGCTCAACTGACGCCTAACGGTGCAAAGCACCACAGCCCACATTGTGCAAAGAGAAAACCAGCCAGCACGTCCTAGCCGGGTGTGTCATGTACTCGTCACTGAGATACCGGACATTCGGGGAGCTCAAAAGAATAAACTACGGGGCGCACTTCTGTTCTGTCACAAAACCAGAAGATGGGATCCATGTTGGATGGGAGCATCACCGGGCCAGTAACCTACGGCTCAACCAAGGGGAACTGGGCGGAATGACCGAGAGGCCGATCGACCGGCCGCCTGATTCGTCTGGGCGTTCCCACTCTTTCTCATCATCATCATAAGAGTAATAAAAAGGCTAGTGATTTATGTTACCTATCAGACAAAGACTTGAAGAGGTTTGTATTTAGAACATGTTGTTATTTTTGTTCTATTTTTATTATTATAGTTTACTAATTAAGATAAATGACGTTTTCACAGTTGCCTGCGATGATTACTAAGTTCCTATAGTAAACTTTTTTTTTTTTTTATGGCACAGAGATGACAAACGAGCACACAGGCCACCTGATGGTAAGTGGAAACTGTGACCCATAGACACACGAGAATGTAAGTTTTATATAGAATTGTACATATTTTTTATAAAAAAGTTGGTTTTTAATAAATATCCTTATTTTATTTACTAAGAACACTACTTTATCAACAAAATTTCATAGAACAGCGAGCTATGTCAAAATATTACACACAATGTTCCGTCGAACAACGTGCTACGTTACCATTTTGCCGTCTGCAATTCCAACTTGGGAATTTTATACCTATTATTTAATCATTGTCTTGGTATTAATTACCTCTTAGAATTTCAAAAAGCTAGCATATACTTTATGAAATATACACAATTGAATCTTTGTACTCCCTCCAGAAAATTTGAAATTTTGCATACAGGCCTTTGTTCTTTTCACCTGTCGAAATATTATATAAACAGTGCGTAAATTAGATTCTTTTTACGCATAAAAATTAAAGACCATTAATAATTGACAGCGGAGGCCGATTTGAGACGCTTATTTAAAAGGCGGAGAAGTGAGCGGTTCGTTCATTCAATTGTTCCGTGCACAAGGTTTAGAGTTGACTTAAATTTTGGTACTGCAATGGTAAGTCCTGTAGTATTTTTAGTTGATAATCTATCACGAGGTAGGTACTTACAGATTACCCTGTTATTCAAAAACGCGCAATATCCAAAATGTGATTTAAATGTGCTTATCCTAAATTATGACATTTTAATTTGACAGAAAGTGACAAAGTACACTTTGACTAAAATAGGTTTATAATATAATGGATAAGGCGTTTATTTAGGACATCTCCTTAATATCTGTATTTGACTTCATTTTTGATTTAATTTAATTAGTATAGTGGTTTTTGAAATAAATTTAAATTGAATGCACAAATATATTCAGGGATGTACAAAAGCGAACTTATTCCTCCTGAAGCATCTTTTCTTCTTTGTGTCTTCTTTTTTTGATTTTAGAGTAACTTTGAAATTAGCTGTGAGAATGGGATTTTGCGAGGACCGCGGGTGGCTCCAGAAGAGGGACAACACAAGCTGGGGGAAAAATTGTTACAAGCGATGAGAAAAAATGCAGATAAGGTCGGCCAGGTAAACAAATATCTCTCTATAATAAAGTGTGCCATAAAATAAGAAAGTAACTTTTGTGCAGTTCATTTATTTATTGCAATTTATTCTCTATTATTAATAAAAATATGTAGGTTAAAGCTACCGACTCTTTTAATTTTTGAACAAACAGGATACACGTGCGTATATTTGCGTGTGGGTATGTATGTGTATGTAAATTCTTTATTGGACAAAAAAAAACAATTACAAGTAAATTCGTAAGTACATAAACTTTAAAATCCCCGACGGGTTTTAAGATAAAATAACATGTTTAGGAACATATAAAATTTGGTGCTGGTATCACAAAGTGAACTATGTTACCCCTAACAGAACGCACTAAGTAATTGCAAAAAATTGCGAATCTCGAAAAAATAATGAATTTTGAAAACTTTATCTTAAAAACTGATAGGATGACAAACTTAATTTTAGTGTTATATGGTAGCAAATTTAATTTGCTTTGTAAACGTCCTAAAAAGGTCAAGCTCAACTCAAAAACTAGTTCTTTAGGGTTATAATCGGCAAAATCTGAAAAAGGTCATATTTTCGCGGTTTTATTTAATTTTATAACGTTGCGTTCGGCGCTCGAGGTCGCAAACTTGGATTATTCAATAGGCCAAAATCATAAACAAGTAAAAAAAAATCAGAACTACCGGATTTGACGCAAACTACGCCGTGCTTTGAATCCCCAATTTACTGGAATAAATGATCACACGAATTATTCATCTGTAGGTGGATCCAAAAACGGAACTAGAAGAAACTTATGGAAACATGGCCGACCGGAGCATCCGGTGCGCGTTGTGGTTGCGGAAGCGGGGAGTCAAAGCCGGGGATGTTATAAGTGTCTGCACTAAAAAAGACATGAATTATTTAATACCGATATTGAGCTCCTTATTTAGTGGAGCAATTTTTAATGCATGGCAAGACGAATTTGATAAAGGTAAAACCACTGCTTTTTTAGGTTCCGTAGTCAAACTAGGAACCCTTTATAGTGTCGCCATTGCCGTGCGTCAGTCCGCAGCTTAGCTCTGAAACCCTTCATTCTAGAAAGCTTTTATAAGGCATGAATATACATAATATTTAGTCACGTGGGTAAAGTCGTATTTTTATGATATTTTAGGTTATAGTACATTACTTAACAAGGGCTGTAAAAGAAAGAAAGCCCGAAATCGCAGGTATTTGAGACCCGAGCCGTAGGCGAGGGTTGTAAATATGCGATAGAGGGCTTTCTTTTTTACTGCCCGTGATGAGTACACAATTTTACGTCTTCACCTGGCCACAATGCGAGTTTTACCGTGCGCGCAGCGTGCGATAAAACTCACATTATGGCCAGGTGTTACGTAAAAGATGTTTTATACTTGGAAAGTTTTCAATGCATTACGTATAGTGCTTTATTTAAGGAAAAAACTTAAAATGCAATGCTGTAAAGTGTACATGACGTTGGAATCAACTGGCCTTTCAACCGTCGATATTAATCTTTGTTACGTAAAACTGGTTACTTACTATAAGTTCTTTTTTTACAGATAATTTATTAAGAACTGTGAAAATTGTGAATCCCAAATTTTTATTCGTCGATGAACAAATCGGCATGTTCATCAAAAATTTATTTGAAAAGTCGAACGTAGACGTGCCACTAATCTGTTTACAAAAAAATGAAGGTATGATGTCACTTGATGAAATTTTATCGGAGATAAATGTTGAAGAAGTGAGAAGCTTTGAATGTTCGCCTGTCGAGTCCCCGAGCCAGCCGGCAGCGATCGTTTGGACATCAGGATCGTCAGGCGGCGGACCGAAGTTAGCTTTGTTTTCTTACGGATCAATTGGCGAAGCAGTTTCTCTGGCCGCATCTATTGGGAGTGGAAATCCTTGTATGTGTCTGACAAAGGTGTTTTGGATTACTAATCTGTTTTTTTCTCTAAATGCAATAAGGGGAGGAACAACGATAATCCAAGGTCCTATGTTAGCTGATGAAGACGCATTCGATATCATTCAGCGTTATAAGGTTGGTTGGTTATAATTAGCGACATAAAATATATTTTTAGTAATTCACTATAATAATTATCAATAAACTGACTGTTGCAATATTTACAGGTAGAATGGTTAACAATCTCAATCATACATTTAGCACGTCTTTTTAAGTATGCCCCACAACTTACTAACTGCGATGTTTCTTCAGTAAAACATCTTAGGTTTGGCGGCGGGGCAGTATCAGATAATATCTATAAGAAAGTGTCTGAATGGTTTTCCAATGCACGACTTATTTATGGCTATGGTAAGTTTTCGGATATAATGTAACCTTTAAGTAAATAGTCCCTAGTGGTTGCCGGGATGGAATAGTGGCACTCCATGTTTTTCCGTGGATGTCGTAAGAGGCGATTAAGGAAATAAAGGCTTGAAGTACTACTAGGCGATGGACTTGCAACCTGTCACTAATAGACTGGTACCTATTAACATCTAAGCCTAATTATTGTGCGAAATGTGGTTACAGAATTATTATCATCAAATCTTTACAGTTGTCGGTAATTCTGTAGCTCTGCCTACCCCACTCTGGGAATGAAGGCATGAGCTTATGAGTTAATGCTTTTAACTTAAAAGCATTAACTCATAAGCTCATGCCTTCATTCAAAATAACGTATTCATTTATGTACTTACTTAAAAGTTTTAAGTAAGTACATAAATGAATACGTTATTTTTTGGTAAATTTAACAGTAAGCGCTTCATACAGTTTTCTTTCAGGTATCACTGAAATGTGTGGCCGCTTTGCAATTACACCATGCTCCAATAGAAAACCGGGTTCTTGCGGCAATCTTTTAAGAAACATAGAATTAAAAGTGGTTGACTATAATGGAACCAAAATTACAGAACCTTATAAAAATGGAGAATTTTGGCTCAGGGGTCCCACTGTAATGACTGGATATTATAATGAACCTGAAAAAACAGCAGAAGTCTTTGACGAGGAAGGTAAAGGGTTTCCCTTCATAGACGGTCTGCCTGGAACAGTCAAGGCCAGCTCAATAAGAGCCATCTTGTTGCGGTGGGAGCCGTCTCATTAGCGACAACTTTAGACTGCAGGACCTGATTGCTCCACGCAGTCCACCTTTGGTGACTCACCGGAGATGCTTTTACTAAATAACCGGTCAGGGGGATAAGTCACAAAACCGCCAAATATTTCTTTTTCAGGGTTTTTCCGCTCGGAAGATTACGGTTACTACGATGCAGGCGGCAATATTTTCCCAACAGATAGGCTGAAGGATACGATTCGATCAACGGAGGGTGTACTTTCGTCGACTGCCATTGAGCACGTCATTCGAGAACATCCTGGTGTTCTGGACGTGGCAGTCGTCGTTAAGATGTCTGAATTTGGATTTGAGATGCCGTTTGCTTATGTGGTTAAGAACCCCAATATAAATGTAATATCCTGGATTTTTTTCATAATATTGCCTAAGAATTAACAGTTGGTTGTTGCACAAAGCAGAAATTGGCGCTTGGGCTCCAAGTTGTCAAAAACTCATTTATTTGGGCATTATTATGCCCTATAGCACATTAATTTAAATGTTGCTTTTAGTACCGTGCTGTTACTTTGTACCTTGTGGAAATTAGACAGTGGAGTAAAACTAAAAGGAAAAGAATGCATTTCCTCGTGGGTTCTTGATGTTGCACGTTGCACTTGTTAAAAATGTTCAGATTTCTTGGATCGTTTGCATCACTGCACTTGTGTAACATACATGGGATGCCCTCAAATATAGCACAGTGTATTTTTTGAGTGTTTCGAGACAGTAGTGGTTTTTAATAAATTTATTTAAAGTACGGTTGTGCAACTGGGGTGTTTTTCTTCATGGTGTGTATGTATGTTTGAACCTATGTACATTGATTTAGTATATACTAGATACACAATCAGCACGAAAAAATGGCGAGTCAAAACTACTGCCGAATCGACTTGGGCAGTAGTTTTGCTATTAGTCTTGTTCCGACCACAGACAGTGGCAGTTGTCAATCATGACAAAATGTGTGGCGAAAAACTGCAAAAATAATAACAAAAAAACAAATAAAAAGGATGGAATGTCTTATTTTACGTAAGTTCTATTTATTTATAAACGTTTCTAGGTAAAATTATAATGTTTTCATGATTTTTAAGAATTTATTTTGTGCACACAAATTATGACTTACCAAGGAACAAAATTATTATGGAGTAGCTACCTATTACTTTTTTAAATTTTAATATTTTTTATTTTTAAATTTAAGCTTTCCACGAAATCCTCTACGACGTGCAAAATGGGTCGCAATATTAGCACGAGATAGGGGTGATCAACTATTCAAGGCAAATAAGTCATCTGTTGTGTGCTTGAGCCATTTTCGTACCACAGACGTATATACCTACCACAAATAAAGGCTTAAGTAGACTGACTAAATCTAATAATAAATAAATAATAGTCATAGAATTCTGTTGATTTAATCTATTACCGATCGATATTTAACCGTCCGTTTGCATTACATTGCAAAAAAAGAAAGTATCTTGAGTAAATGTAGGTCTAAAAGACCATTATATAATAAATTAAACTTATTTCAAGGAAATTAGGTTAGGTTGGGATCGCATCATAATACCTATATATAAAGTTCAAAATACATAATGGGTCGTATTACATAATGGTCATAATAAGTAAACTTTTCAATATTTTTAAAAGCCCATTGTATAGAACCCATTAGGTTAGGTTAGGTTTGTTGTATAACAATCTTGAAAAGTTCAGGGTTTCAAAAAAAACCATTATATATTATGACCATTATGAATTATGACCCATTATGTATTTTGAACTTTATGTACATATTATGATACGTAACCGGTTAGGCTAGGTTGGTTATGATAGGATAAGATCTTGTCTTGTCTGGAGTAAAGTGTAATGTTTTAATGGTTCATTTATGTATGTATGTATAATTCTTTATTCCAACATAACTTTGAACACCTGAGCCAATTTATATGTGTGTGGTATCGATAGAATCATTTCACCATTCCAGGTAACAAAGGATACCTAAACGTTAAAATTTGAATAAAAACAATCGACGGGACGGGTTTTCAAACCTTGCTTTACATGAATTTATTCATTATTATTATTGTATATATATATAGCTTAAGTTGTGTAATACAATGACAGCATTTATAAAACATGTTTAAAGTTTTTTTGTGTAATTTGTAATTTCGTTAAAACTAATACAATATAAATTGAGAAATTCGTCTTCATTCATTCGATGTCCACTTTTGTCATAAATAGTATGATAATGGCGATTTCACTAAAGAGTTTTAAATATTTTAAAACATTAGTTTGCAAATTTGACACTTGACTGCTAGTATATTGAGTTTTTTTTTGCATGAATGTTTAAGGTAAAAAATGGCGATGTTAGCATGTATCTGAATGCAGCTATCAATGTCATTTGGGACAGTTTATAATGAAGTTCTGTGCGGGATTGTGTATCTTGTATATACTAAATCAATGCCTATGTATGAATATTTTTATCCGCATGAATTCACCTTATCTTCGCCATTTTACTGCGTTTCATACGTATATCTTTCCTGAATATCACCATCATACTTTTGAGATGGTTTTAATAAGTTATTATAATATAACCATGTATAAAACAGTATGAATTTCTACCTAAACATCTAAGCCTGATTATGCGAAATGTGGTTACAGACAAGGTTTTAGAGTTCTTGGTAATTCTGTATTTCTGCCTACCTCACTCTAGGAATGATGGCGTGAGTGTACGTACGTACTTTCTAGCGGCAAACTTAAATTATCCTCTTTATAATATCACTAAAAAGTTAAAATTATAAATCCCTTTTTTAGTAGTTCTAATTCAGTGAGCGTCTTTATCCATTTATTCAATAATTTCATTTATTCTCGTTCAATTTTTTTTTTCAGGTGACAGAAAATGACATAATTGATTTTGTCGAAGGTCGAAAATCTGAATCGATTGGTTTAGAAGGAGGTCTTCAGTTCATCGAGTCCCTGCCAAAAACTTCGAATGGGAAAATTAAGAAAACCGAACTCCGAGAGCTGGCCAGGTCGCGTGCAGTGATTGATTAGTTACAATATTGCTGCTGGAGCGTTCGGTTGATCTTCAATCCATGTTACATTCTGTAATTGTTTCTTATTTCCCGGTACTACGTTTGTCTACCGCAATTCTGTTATTCTGTTTTATGTTACCTATTTGAAACCTAGACACAAATTGATCGATAAAACGTGCCTCCTTTAAAAAATAATTCTGTGTTCTGTAGTTTAGATTGGTATACATATTTTAAACCTTATGGCTACCTATTCGAAAAAAAAAGTTATTAATTTAAATTAATTATTTCAAATTCTCATCCTTAAAACATATTATTATTATACAAACTGTGTCAATGCAATAAATGAAAACTGTAGTGGTAATATAATTATAATATTGTAAAACGTTATTAAATAACATTATTTGTGTATGTCCTTTTTAATAAATAAATTAAATCTAATAATTTAATTGAATAAAGCACTTAAACCATGGCTGGTTTATCTTGATTTCTTTTTTCACAAATATATTTTGTTGTTTCATACAAAATGAACGAGTACATAAATGGGCCTATAGGTACACTTCTAAATTGGACGAAATGTTTTTGTACTTTAAATGAAAACACAACTTATAGGGTAAATTATACAGTGTGGAAATTAAACTCAGGCCCTGGAGGGAAGCTACTTTAAATCCTTAAGCTAGCTCATTTTACTTAAAGGAGACATTCCTTTATTTTTGAAAAGAAACAAATCTGCATTAAAAGATTTTTTTAAGCTCGCTTGCTTCGCCCGGGACCCGAACCAACTAAAATTTAAAAAAATAAACACTCTTTATTTTATTATACTAATCGGTAAGTAGTATTAATATTCAGGATAAAGTTTCTCTAACAAACATTTGGTCTTAAAAATAAAAATAATCGTTAAATCTAACCAACTTTATTTTACTATCAATTTTGTAACACTTAAATTATTTAACTGATAAATTGTTCGAAATGAGCCCCGTCGTTCCGGCTACACAACATTAGTCGCCGTTGAAATTCATTTCTTGTAGCCTTCAGCAAAGTGTTGTGGTGTATGCCCCTAATAACATTTTCTACCGCAATCCTTAGCTCTTGAACGGTTTCATAGCAAGTTTCATAGTAAAATAAAGTTGATGTTAGATTTAACGATTATTTTTATTTTTAAGACCAAATGTTTGTTAGAGAAACTTTATCCTGAATATTAATATTTACTACCGATTAGTATAATAAAATAAAGTGTTTATTTTTTTAAATTTTAGTTAGTTCGAGTCCCGGGCGATGCAAGCGAGTTTAAAAAAATCTTTTAATGCAGATTTGTTTCTTTTCAAAAATAAAGGAATGTCTCCTCTAAGTAAAATGAGCTAGCTTAAGGATTTAAAGTAGTTTCCCTCCAGGGCCTGAGTTTAATTTCCACACTGTATAGTTTAATAACAATTCACCTTCGAGTTATCAACATTTCGTCTGATTCCAAGGAAATTCTTTAGTTAATTAGAAAACACAATAATAGTAATGAGGGCGCCACTGGACGCTCGGCGTTTGCTCGGCGCAGTCTTAAGACAATTTGGAAAGTTATTATTATGCGTAGAAAGGAATAAAATCATTTTAAAAAGTCAATTAATATTATTATATCAAAATAAAACATAATTTTATAGCGTGAAATATAAGTTACCAACTTATTTATTAAATGTTTCTTAAAATTTAAGAATAAGTAGCCGGAGACTATACGTCTGAACTGCATAGAATCGTCATACAAACACAGTACACAAACCTTCCCCTTAAACAATAAAATCCTAGCAACGGTGAGGCATAAGTACCGAGAATCTGTTTTTAGAGCAAAAAGTGTCTTAGTCGTTAAATAAAAGTTTCGATGTTTATTGTCCGGGTGAATTGCAACAATATTGTACATAGTTAAGGACTTAATTAAGACAACGTTAACTTTCTTCCATTGTTTTTCCTTTGTGTAACGAAAGTTATCCATATGATTATGTGAATAATCTTCGTTACACAAAGGAAAAAGTTAAGGATTGTTAAGGATTTTGTAATTGAGCCCTTAACTCGAGGAAAATTGACCCAGCACTTGGTTGAAAGGCAGCAGAAACAGATGAAAGCCGCGGTTCTGAGGCGTTGGCCCTCCAGGGGATAGCGAGATGACCTTGTTCCATCTCTCAGAGGAGAATTTTCATTTATCCTAACTGTTCTCTTATTTATTTTATATTAGCGCTCATTTTAGCATTTATGAAAGTTTCTATTTTTAATAGGACTATTTTTACTGTGTAAACAATGATTAGTTCGAACATTCATTAGAAATTATGACTATTAGGTCTAATAATCATTAGGAATAATAATCATTAATTTTAGTAATTTTAGAGCAACTTAATGTGTAGTACAAGGAACATAACTTTTAGGTGTAGTAA
The DNA here is from genome assembly GCA_963966035.1 of Acleris laterana. Lineage (NCBI taxonomy): Eukaryota > Metazoa > Arthropoda > Insecta > Lepidoptera > Tortricidae > Acleris > Acleris laterana. Next base: position 3,834,603 of record OZ014443.1, read on the forward strand.
TAAATTAGAACAGTCAAGTTTATCTATCATGACATTAGAGCTAATGAATTATTATATCAAACGTTGGTATGGCTAATTAATTTTATGATATTCAGTCTAGTGGGAAGGAACCCTTTCGCACTCAGAGACAACGTTACGTACATGTGCACATACACCATAATATAAATAGAAGAGTAGTTCGTTTCCGGCCCTATAGGAGTTTCTGTTCCCTATTGCCGCTCGGGCGCTAGGGTTGCGTCAGAACGCACGCGATCAAACGCGGCGACCATGCCCTGACTAAACCGGCTTCGTGTGTCCTGTTGAGCTTGCTTCGTGTTAGCACGCGGCGCGTATGATCAAAGCATGCACCAATGAAGCCGCGCGATATACCTTTGTTTGAAAACGATCTACTGTTTATACTGAATGTACGTACACAAGTATGGCCCACCTGCTTTCGTTAGATTAATATGTTAACGACGTCTCATTTTGCAATTGCGCGTCCTTATCATACCCGTACAGTATTTGCTCACAAAACCTTTCGGTCTAAATGTCGAGGCGCATACTATTCCCACAGCTAATTTGCTTTAGCCGAAAACCTGAAAATTGCAGTACATCCTCGGACAGGAAGCTTGTTGTCGGCGCAGGAACCACTTCCGTCCTAACTATCCGCTCCGTGTCTCTGTATACGAAATGAGCCCCTCACTAGCTTAGGGTTGTCCAAAACTACAGTCAAAGCATTTAGTGCCAAATTACACAATTCACATTATTAACCCAAAAAATACATTACAACATTTAATTTAAGTTAACAATTAATCACTGATAAAATCCTTAACAGTATAAAGCACTTTGTCAATTCGATTTTTTTCAAGCCTTCATGCTTGAAAATCGTAAGGTATTTTGTAATGGATCACAACGTCGTATTGCAATAAAGAACATAATAACGTACGGATATGTTTGATTCCTGGACCTTTTCGATGTGTAGAATGGCTGGTAGCTGGAAGCACTATCGACCTTCGGGTTTGTATTCGCTCTCATACACTCTTATGCTAGTCTAACCGAATTGATCCGAACCCTGAAGAACTGTACGTAACTAAAAATATGTCGAGCAGAGGATACGTGTTTTTTATGTCAAAGAAAAAATTGATGGTCAATTTATTTTACAACAATCAATTAAAGTTCAGTGTGGGTATGGGTATCAAGCGGCGCAAGACCGATCCCTGTGGGAAACGTTGTTGGAGGCCTACATCCAGCAGAAGGCGTCTTTCGGCATGATGTTGATGAATTAATGATAATCTTGGATTAGGAGTTAGATGTCCATCATAGGTGCCTGTCAAGCGAAGTTTCCAACACTAGTGCAGTTTCAATATTTTTTTCAGCTGCCATTAGTGTCTATAAGGACTATCGTACAAACGTACAAACATTAAATCATGCCTGTTTCCCGGTAGGCAGAGACCACGTCTTTCGACCAGCTACAATCCTGACAAATCTCTTTCGGTATCGTAACGTGGATAATACGATATCATGTCAAAGGCAGTAGAATTGAAACTGAGGTTTATTACCAATGCTTCTTCAAATAAACATTCCTCCTTTACATTTCATAAGGTTTATTTATTTTATAAGACGCGCTGGCCTAGTAGGTAGTGACACTAGTGACCCTGCCTACGAAGCTATTGGTTCTGGGTTCAAATCCCGGTAAGGGCAGATATTTGTGTGATGAGCGCCTGAGTCATGGATTTCTCTATATAAGTATTTATATCGTTGTCTAGCACCCATAGTACAAGCCTAGAGCTTAGTTTGGGACTAGGTCAATTGGTGTAAGATGGTCCCCTTATGTTTATTATTTATGATTAAGTATATAAGGTTCAATAAAAACTCGGCCGTTCAGCAGCCCTAGCCGTAGGAAACTTATTTCGGACACAATGCGAGGCAGAGAATTCCGTTATGTTTCGTTTTCCTTCATTTTCCTTTTTTTTTTTAATCTTAATTTTCTTGTGACGTAGAAAAATTGTAAAACTTATTTGAAACAATTTTCATGAACAGAATGATTGAGAACCATCACAAATGGTCGATCTATTTTTTAATTCACTAATACTTTTAGAATTAGCACGAAAAAGAGTGAAGGGCATTTAACAACCGTCTCTCTCTTGCAATTTACCTGGATTCATTCAAAGAAAAACATCAAGATTTTGTAAGAATCTTAACAGATGTTAGCGGTTGAAATCGCTATCGACCCTGTAAAAATCATCCACTAAAATTGACTAAGTAATTTATGGTCTAAATGTGTTTGCAGAGATATAAATAATAACAATAACATAATGTTAGGTTCATGAAGTGATATGTTAAAAGTTCTTTTGAGATAGGATATTAAGTTGTTAAAATTGGAACTTAAAAATTAGTAAAGATAAAGATATACATACATACATTCGTGCCTTCATTCCCAGAGTGGGATACGCAGAGCTACATAATTACTAAGAACTTTAAAAACTTGTTACCACATTTTACACTCAATGTTTAAAATTTGATAATAAAGATAAAGATGACGATGATAATGATGATGATTATGACGACGACGACGACGACGACGACGACAACGACGATGATGATGATGATAAGGATTAATTATGATGATGATGATGATGATAATGATGATGAGGATGATAATGATAATGATGAGGATGATAATGATGATGATGATGATTTTGATGGTGATGGTGACGATGAGGTTGATGAAGCAAGATGCAATAAATAAAAATAAAAATGAAAAATCGACGACAATCAACCAATTTTGGTGTAAGTACATAAAAAGTAATAATTATTATTTTTCTAATAACAGCTTTGGCGTAAATATATTTTGCTTGTGAATAGATAATACACTCTTCCACGAACAGTTTGAATATTTTTTTATGGCCTCCTATAGGAACTTCTAAATATTTGTGCTTAGTCGCAATATATGGTTTGTCTTCGTAACTTGATAAATAACCGTAAAATTACTTCTCGTTCGTCTTGTTATAAAACTATATTATAATATTTAAAAAACTGCTGATCAATAAGAAATTAATTCATACTACCACAGATCATGTCATCTTAAGAAATATTTTTCAACTTCTACAGTGTTATTCCATACTGGGAGATTTAAAATTGAAAGAATTCTACCGCTACTTACAATGCTACCCCGCTTAGCTGTGGTCTGCTGTATTCGAAATGAGCTATTTCCCGCCACTTTTCTGGGCACGTCACAAAAACCCCTATCGTTCCCCCACACGAATTTACGACAAGTGTCTGGGGAGTAGGATTCTTTATTTTAAAGTGGGGACAATTCTGGACTTGGTTTTTATGAAACAAAAGCAGCAAGTGTGTAAAGTGGTAAGCATTTTAGCGGATATAAACCTTCTACAAAGAAGTTAGTTCAAGGTTCAAAATGGATTTTAGACTAAACAAAGGACTGATTTTGAATTCGCGAATAATTTTTAATAAAAGTATTGCAATTATTCCTGAAACCATTCGTAACCAAAATCATACAAACTTTAGAAATGTTAAAGTGATATTTCAAATCTATAATATCTATAGTATAAAAATGAATCGCAAAATGTGTTGGTAAGCGCATAACTCGAGAACGGCTGAACTGATTTGGCTGATTTATTTTTCGTTGTGTTCGTTATTGTCAGGGTAAGGATTATATGAGAAAAAATAGAAAAAATCCAACGGGAAGGTCGGGAATTTGCAGCGGGGCGAATTAAGAATACAATTCTAAATGACAAGATATATTGTCATTTAGAACGATACCTGTAGTTTACAAGGAAAGCTTTGTACACGTTTGTAAAACTAAACACTCTCTTTCTACTCAGTAAAACCATACTTATTGATTTATCATTGAAATATCATTGTATTGTGAACGTTGTGATAGCTCTTATTTACTTGACAGTAATAACAGCTGATTTAAAAACAATACGATAGCATATCAAGCGCAATATGGCTTTACCTAAAAGTAGCTCAGTTTTTGTTTAAAACATTAAGTATATAACCATTCTTAAATGTTCCTATTTTAAATACAGAACCAAAATTATAACTAGCCAGTATTTGAGTTCAAGTTTGTAAAAAAAGAACTCCAATATTAACCTGCATCTTACTCATTCCACTGTCCTCTATTTCAAACTTCGAACGAAATACTAACCAGCCAGGTACCCCACAATTTTCCGTCTAAAAAGGCTAAGTGCAATCTCCTGAGATTTCTTTCGGCAGATGATTAATGGTCGTATCAATAGATCGGTAGTGGATTATCCGGTACGTCGGAGTGATGTATTGCCTTAGGTTATGTGGATAAACCGAGATTGACCGAAGAGCGACATGATGTAAGCGATTTCTGACCCTATATACTTGTACCCATTTTAGATGGAGTAAACTGTTGTATACAAACTCTGTAGAGTTCTGTTTCTATTTACATTAATTTACGTCTAGAAACTAGGTATTTGAGACGCTAGCTGCGTAAATATTTGTGAATTTAAGTGTAAACAGCGTTTAAATTCCGTATTAGAATGTACGTATAATAAAAGCGATCTAGAAGACGTCACTGCTTAGTAATTTTGCTTTGATTTGGTCGTTTGTATTTAATTAAATCTCTTTTAAGTCAATCACATCGTTGGCCCCAATCCTACTGGAAAACACGATATTGCCTGTGACATGTTATCGTATTGTCAACGTTATTATAGCTCTTATTGACAGTAATGGAGGCCAAAATAAAAACAATACGATAACACGGCAAAGGCATGGCTTTACCTAGTAGAATACAGACTCTGATAGTTTGTTGGTGGTTTGATGTTGTTAGAACTAAAAAACTTTTAGTAAAGAAGAGAGAATTATTACTTAGGAATAATTCATTTATAATAATAGTTTGAGATTTTCCAAGTAATTCAAAGTTAAGACTTATTTTTTATATCGTAATTATATCGCTGACGTTCGAACAAAGAAAACATAAAGCGAACTGGTAGGCGTGAAACAATCACAAACTAATCCAAGCGGACCAGTATGAAACGCCAAACTACATAACTTCCGGACAATACAGCTCAAAACGAGTGAGACAAACACAGCTGTCGTTTTCGTGATGACAAATTGCCATGTCGAGTTTTGACTTACTTTGAGTATTAAGGCGTTGATAGTGGGCTACTGCTTGCTGGGTAGTGATTCTGTAAACAACGCCGGTCGTGCGGACTGTCAAGTGATACCAAGCGGCGAGATTAAGTAGTCCCGTCAGTGCGAACAAAACACATTGTAGCGCGTGCATTTTCAATTAAGCAGCCTTATACGTTCGACCCATCGTGCTGCTAAATTGTGCTGTAGTGACTCTCTCAACAAGTTAAATAATGGAAGTCGAAACTGACATTCAGATCTATACATTGACAACAATTCAAATTCAGAATATGGTTATTTAAATTGAAATGAACCTCTGTCAAGTTGTATTTATAGCGCTCATTTCACCTTTAATAAAAATAACCTCCTACCTGGGTAGTCATTCTCTGAACAACGACGGTCGGACGGACGAACGAGTGAATGTCCAAGCGGCGAGTTAAAGTAGTCCCGTCAGTGCGAACAAAACACGTTTTAGCGCGTGAATTTTCAATTAGACAGCATGGTTTCTGTCGATGAGATCGAACGTATAAGGCTGCCTAATGAGAATGCACGCGCTAAATATATTTTGTTCGAAGTGTTCGAACTGACGGGACTATTTAAGACTGCACCGAGCAAACGTGGAGCGTCCAGTGGCACCCTCATTACTATTATTGTGTTTTCTAATTAACTAAAGAAAATCCTTGCAATCAGACGATACGTTTTTGTAGCGCAAGTAAAAACACAATTAAATGGGATACGTAACAAACTTTAATAACAATTACCCTTTGAGTAGACTTTTTTCGTGTTAAGTTGATAACTCGAAGGTGAATTGTTATTAAACTATGTGATATACCCGAAAAGTTGTGTTTTTATTTTTAGTACAAAAACCTACCGACCAATTTCAAGAAAATACTTTAGTTTATTAGAAAACACAATAATAGCAATGAGGGCGCCACTGGACGGTCTTAAACTCGCCACTGCGATATTCATTCGTTTGTTCGATCGCCTTCATTTTTAAGAGACTCACCTCTGGGCTCGTCCATTAACCACGTGTTTTTTTTTTACAAAGTTGTAAAATTCCCCTTCTCCCTTACCCAATACCACGTATATTTTTTTGGTACAAAATGTCTTGAAAATTTAAGTATGTATGTATTCAGTGTCAACGCACTGAGAGCATTAAATTGGATATAATTCATGTTAATTTGCAAAACGACAGTTCTTTTATCTATGTTTATACAATTCATCTCTCTTCCTCCTTTTTCCTTTCTTTCTAATTAGTTATGCATTGTGTTGAAATAGTGGATATTTACATACAAACATAATATGTATAATACAAAGATAATAGTTCGCCTTTTTAGATTATTCTTTTTTGCAATAAATTAAATAAATGAATTAAAATATTATGAATTTACTATTTATTTAAGTAAAATAATTATCTTAGTGTAATTGAAAGTAGTACATACATTATGTTTTCTTAATGTATTATTATTATTTAGCATCAATAAGACTATTTTTTTTTGGTAATCTTCTCAGCACCAACCTTAAATTGTTTCGGTTTAGCCCATTAGTTGACTGGTAGAGAATGCGTCTTGGCATTTGGTCTGCCGTTTGTGTGTATTGTCCAATAAACTTAAAAAAAAAACCTTACCCAAATAGAAACCTATTGGTTAGGTAGGCTACCCATTGGTTAGGCAGCCTTAATAGTGTTTACCCACATCTTGGAATGCGTAAACTTTAGAAACCATGTTTACATTACCGTTGTCTGGAATTATTGAAAGATAAATATTTCTAGATTTTTAGGTATCTTGGCAGCTATTCAAGAAACTACTTCCCAAAATACATATCGGTACAATTTTAGTGGCTGACTGACAAATAACACACACCTTAAACTACTCAATACTCAATTTATTGCGTTCCACAATGTGTCGGCAGTTGCCAGGTTAACTTAGGAGGCCACATAATTATTGCACGTTCCATACAACAGTGACACTTTATCACAAGGCAATATATTTAAATAGTAACATTATCTACATTATACAGGGTGTCCCAGAATTCGACGTCAACCCGTTAAGGGCTGATAGGCCAACTAATTACCAACCAGAATATCACATTTTAGGTTGAATAAAAATATCTTAGTTTTCGAGATATTGATCATTTTAATCGGAATTTTTATAATTTTTCCTTATGTCCTCAGTGATCCGAGAAACCCCTAAATTCATGTATTAATTATTATTTTTTAGTTTTTTCTAGCATAATTAGAATCACTGTGAAATAAGGATTTTTTTAAAGTTACATGCATTTTTTTTTACATTACATTTAACTTTTTGAGTAATCGCACAGTTACTTTCTCCATACTATGGGAACACCGCGTTTGTTTTTCACCAAGTATGGAAAAACAAACTGTGTGTTTACTCAAAAAGATGTAATTAAAAAAATGCATGTAGCTTTAAAAACTTCCTTATTTCACAGAGATTCTAATCATGCAAGAAAACACTGAAAATAATAATAACTAATACATGAATTTAGGGGTTTCTCGTATCACGGACATAAGGAAAAATAACAAAAAAACCGATTAAAATGATCAATATCTCGGAAACTAATAACAATTGCTGAACATATAGGTATGGCGGTTAAATCGATAGCTTATGAGCTGCTCTATCAGCCGTAGGAGGGTTTACGTCGGTTTCTGGGACACCCTGTATACTAATATTATAAAGAGCTAAAGTTTATGACGTTGTAGTGGGTAATCTCTGGATCTACAGAACCGATTTTGAAAATTCTTTAACCAATTTCGTTTTGGCCAAGAAAGTGGGCGCGGGAAAAGCTAGTCACAGATAAAAATAATTAACTTTTGTAAGAATTCCTTTTTTGGATAGTGTCGTTGTTTGATTCAACGTGTGATAAAGTCGGTAGTTTTCCGCAATTTGGACCTCAAAAACTATAACGCCTGTGTCTGTTGTTTGAATAAACGTGGTCATATTTCCCTGCGACTGTTAATCGTGAAAAAACGATTAGAAATAAACTGCTCGATAGGCAGTTCCCATGGGAATCACGAAAAATGAGTTCTATGCCGACTAAGCTAGTAATTTACACTCATCCACCTGTTTTATATTTAATGTATTTACATACATACAAACCTTCATGCCTTCATTCCCAGAGTAGGCAGTAGGCAGAGCCACAGACAGTACTACCAACAACTCTAAAAAAAATATAATTCCGCAACCACATCCCGCACAACCAGGCCAAGATATTTTCCATTATATTAGTGACACGTCGCAAGCCCATTGCCAAACAGGACTACAAGCCTTTATGCCCTTAGTCGCCTCTGACGACATCCACGGAAAGACATGGAGTGGCACTATTCTAACTCGGCAACCACACGGGACGGGAAGTAATTTACACTCATCCACCTTTTTATATTTACATACATACAAACGTAAGCTAACGCACTTTCGCCTTTATTCTCAGAGTGGGGTAGGCAGGCAGAGCTTCAGAATTACTAACAACTTTAAAAACTTGTTAATAATTATGTAACCATAATTTTCACAATCAGGCTAAGATGTTTACCAGTGTATTGGTGACAGGTTGCAAGCCCATCGCCTAACAGTACACAGTCTTTATTCCCTTAGTCGTCTCTTACGACATCCACGGAAGGACTGGAGTGGCACTATTCTAACCCGGCAACCACGCGGGCTTTTTATATTTAATTTGCACAGTTCTCGACAATGGTTTAGGTTAGCCTTAAGTTTTGCCTGAGTACACATGTTATTCGTATTGGTATTTAAACTACGGAACTAGTTTGCAAATAAACAAGGTTATAATTCTGGAAAGCTAGATTAATGCATTAAGTGCCTAGATAATCCTGTTAGGAACATAAACATTAGTTAACTCAGCAATGTTTGCGTGAACGCTCATAGGCCTCCTCTTTTACATGCAAATATGTAGTGTCAGTCAATATGACGACGCCAGTGTCCAATTTATCCTGACCTCCCCCACCCATCTCCCGATGCCGATGTTCACTGAAGGGTGAAGTGATCGTGCAGGGGATGAGCCAAGGTAAATTAGAGGTCTGATTGATTGGTCGGCTTAACCGGCCCGAGGAAGTCTAGGTAATTTATACAAAGCCTAGCTTTCGCAGAGCTGTTTGAAGGACGCGTGACAATGTCATCATTATCGAGAGGATCATTCAATATTGATGGCTTCATAACTGTAGATGGGAGTGATCAATCTATGAAGCACGTTATTGCTCAATTTTGTTAATTTGCATGTTAAGGAGCTCGACATTATTTACTTAAAGGGTATGCTTCAATCAGTCTAAAAATAATTAGCATAATTTCACTTAACTAACTAGCACACTTTTACAAACAAGGGGGTTATTATGACCTAGCTATGCAGTTCATTTTACGGTGAGCGTAAAGGACGGAGCTATGGCAGTTACATAACTCTGTCCTTTTCTCTCAGCGTAAAATGAATGGCACTAAATGGCACAGATAGGTCATAATAACCCCACAGAAATAACAAACTAAAAAAAAACCGGTAAAGTGTGAGTCGGACTCGCGCACCGAGGGTTCCGTACAAACCTTGATATGAATTTCAATTAAATACCTCTACGGGTTCATGAGGAAAGGGGTAGTAACTTTAAAATTATTAAAAATATTTTTACTTATGATGTAACTAAAAACGTAGTTTTCGCAATTTTTCCTTTATCCGTGCTATAAGACGTTGCTTCGTATCAAATTTCAAGATTCTGATTTCACGAGAAGTACCCTGTAGGTTTTGATTCCCTTGAGAGTTTCGAAAATTTACGGAAATTTGCAGCATAAACGGTTGTATCTTTTGATTCCATTCGTTTAGTAGTTTGATTTTTTCACGGCTTCAAAGGGCAGTAAATTTGAGTATTTGATATAAATTTCAGCTTGATACCTTTACGCGTTTCTGAGAAAAAGTGTCTTGACAGACGGACGGGCTTACGGACAACAAAATATTCCTATAAGGGATCCCCTTTTTTCTTTCGAGATGCGGAACCCTAAAATGCGAACTTATCATTAAAATTTAGCATTAAACCAATTGTACATTTTCGTCAGGCGTACGATCCAATAACATAACATAATACTCACTTATCATCACGATAATTTTATTGATTTTATTAATTTTAATTATTTCTATCTTAAGTACTAGGTTAGATTAGAACTCCAAAGACGTTAGAAATATCTACTTTTTAACCTACAAACATTATGTTATGACTTAAAATAAATGTTACATCGTTGGTTTATTATAAAGAAATTATGCAATTGTTGTGAATAACATAAATGCGAAAGTTTATGTGTGTGTTAAACTGCAACGGCAGGACGGATTTGCATGAAATTTGGAGTGGAGATAGCTTATTACCTGAATAAACACATAGGCTACTTTAAAAGTTAATCTCGGTAAATTTAAAAGTTACTGAGGGAATAATGACTATCTAAATGTACGCGGACGAAGTAGCGGGTAGATGCTTGTGTATAATGAAAATGAAGCACATGAATTTTGTTTTTCTGCACGCTTAATTACGTAACCCCACCCCACACCCCAGCATACCATACCAGGGCCCCCCATGCATTGTCCTTTCTCATCTACTTCAGGGTTAGCTAGAAGAGATCCCATGTAGGGATAAGTTCGCCTTTGTACATTTATTTAATAACAATGTTGTTTTTTTTTTTTGGGCAATAAAGTGTTTACGTACCTACATTACGTAACTTATACATTTTTGGGTTATACATTTTCCACGTGTCATTAGTAGTGTTACATCAAACTGCTAATTATATTTACTTGATGCTATGTATACTTAACGCGTTCACTGCCAGCAACGCATATAAGCGTTCTCCTGACTTCCGTGTATATGTGCGTTCTTACCGTAGGCGTAGGCAAGCTCCGTGTCAAACAAAAGATGTGGCACCTGCCCCCGGTTTCACCATCGTGATAATGTCAGGTGACAATTCGGTATACATTGAAAAGTTAACACGCTTTCACGTCAGTGTTATTCTAATTTTAATTAATGGATTTCACTCCTGTTAAGGTGTATTTCGCCAATGTCGAGTTATTTATAGACACTCCCATAGACTTATAAGAGAAATAAGTCCATGGATATTACACGCGAAGACAATTGTTAGGTAAAAGAGTAATTTCTCTAACGGACTAAACAGAAACACATGGGGTTAGCTCCACGCGCTTCTGTCAAGTGTTATTAATATCAGTTGCGCCATGTACACTGAAAAATCTGTCACCTGTCATTATCAGGATGGTGAATGTGCAGGTGAAAGTTCAAAAAAAATTACCAATGGCAATGAATGCGTTAGGTAGAAATGTGGGACTCCAAGAATCAACAACATTATTTTCATTAATCATCTTATTTAATTTTTAGTGAATTTGTTTGTAGCACCCGCATATAACCCACAATGTATTATTCTTACAAAAATATCCTCTTGCATTAATCTATTGATGAAGACTGCATTCAAATCCGTTGCGAAGTTTAAACGATCTAAGGTTACATACAGAAGGAAAGACGGTGGGTACGACTTTGTTTTGTACTATGTAAATATTGAAAAAGCGTGGCATTTTTTGTGTCAGGTTTATTATAAAATGTTTACGCATTTGTTTTGAATAATTACATACATACATAAGCTCACGCCTTTATTCCCAGAGTGGGGTAGGCAGAGCTACTGAATTACTAACAACTCTAAAATCTTGTTAATATTTCTGTAGACACATTTCGCACAATTAGGCTAAGATGTTTACCAGTGTATTAGTGACAGGTTGCAAGCCCATCGCCTAACAGTACCTACTACACAGCCTTTATTCCCTTAGTCGTCTCTTACGACATCCACGGGAGGACATGGAGTGAGTGGCACTAGGTATTCTAAGCCGGCAACCACACGGTGAGTTTTTACTAATTATACAGATTAAAATGTGCTTAATTACAAAGACTCAACAATTTAAAACGATAACCAATTTGACGTTTGACTGGAAATTAAAAAAACAAAGTTTTTTCTCAATCACAGTAAATTAAGTAAAGTATCTGAAGTTAAAAGGGTGAAAGAATTAATAGGGAAAATGTCAGTTCTAATGAAAAGTTTGTAAAAAACCCGACGTAACCTGACGTTTCTTTTTATGGGCAACTTGTAAAAAATAATTAAAAATAAATATTGTATTTGATTTTTTGTTTTTTGTCAATAAAGTTTTCCAATACATACATTAACATACATACAATTGACGGAGTAATCGGTGAACATACATAAAGAAAATAATTAATGAATCGTATAACCTCCGCCGTTTTGAAGTCAGTTAAAAATGAAGACTGAAATATTAACGAAAAAACGTTAGGTAATTAACATAAGCATGCTATTCAAAATGAAATAACGTATTAAAATATCTTAGTAGGTACTTTTTTCTATTTTCACATAAAAAGTTAAAAACCGGTAATTGGACTCGGGCACCGAGGGGTTCCGTACTATCGCACAGTACTTAGATATCATTACTATCAGACCATTGGAACCTTGACCCACCATAGAACTGTGTCACAGAGACGTTATGATTCAAGTCATAAGAAGTGTCAAACAAATTGTTTTATAATGTCACTGTGACACCGTTCTATGGTGGGTCAGGGTTCCATTGGGCTGATAGTACATTTCGATTTAAATGTTATCTTAACAAATAAACATAATAATATATATTTTAATTTGAATGTTGTCTTTACCAAATAAAAGAATAGCGCAAGCCCAATTCACATTCGACCGATTTTTAGTAAGTATTTATTTTTCTTTAGGGTTCCGTATGTACGGACAGATAGAGTACATAAATACATACATACATTAAATCACGCCTGTTTCCCAGAGGGGTAGGCAGAGACCACTTCTTTCCACTTGCTACGATCTTGACAAACTTCTTTCGCTTCTTCTACATTCATACATCGAGTCATGCACGCACGACGTTTCGGGTACTTAAGATTCGGCCCTTTTCCAGTATTTCTCCGATTTGACTCGAAAAAGTACGCCTAGGGCAGCCCCTTCCGACCCGTCCACTCACTTTAAATCTGTATATCTCTTTCGTCAATCTTCTTTCATCCATCCTTTCCAAATTACCGAATTTCATATAGAGTAAGCTTATTGTTAGTAATAGGGTATCGTTGGGTGTCTTCCGTGTAAGGAAACCCTAAAAACAACGACGCAAAAGCGCAAAGATTCTCTTCAAATGAAAGGAAAATATTTGAATCCAAAAAATCTCATTCCCTTTGAGTACCCCGAGACCAATCCTTTCAAACCACACGATATCACTTAAATATAAAGGCGAAAGTTTGTGAGTGTTTGAGTGTGTGTTTGTTACTCCACGCTGCAACGGCTGGACGGATTTGGGTGAAATTTGGAATAGAGATAGCTTATACACTGGACTATCACATAGCCTACTTTTTATCCCAGAAAATTTTAAAGTTTAAGAATAACGATAATCAAAATCCACGCGGGCAGAAGCTAGTTATACATATAGGGTAAAGTCACCTATACTTTGTATGAGTAGGAAGTGTATGAAATACAGTGTGTAAATGGTATACGGGCGTTCCTTTTAACTGTGGTTAGTATAACCCCTACTGAGCACATTTAGGCACCTTTTGTTAAAATTAAATTAAAAAAAAAACCATACAAAATAATTTAACACGCAATGTATAACGAAAAATGCAATTAATTAAACATTACGTACTTACCTGACAGATGGACTTCGATGTACATTGCGGGTCGATAGTATGTTCAAAAATTAATAACGGTGTATACGTTAGCGTAATCAAAATAATTATTTCTGTTAATGATTAGTAGACTCTTAATCTATGTCCAGTTTTAATAAACGCCCGTAGGTATACCATTTACACACTGTATATATTTTCCACTCTTCGCACTCATATAAGGTCGACTACTGGTCTCTGGCTGATCAATGGTGACTTTACCCTAGTACACGTATTTGTAGACCGCGAAGCTATTTGCGAATGAACGTAGTATTTACGGCGCACCGGGGATTGCCCGTGCACAATATCGACGCGAAGTGCCACTGTACTTTTGATGGCATTGAAACTGTTTACAATGGCCGTTGTTGCAACGCATTTGCCGTAAAAAAAATTAAAAAACGAAACGCTTATAGGATCACTTGTGCGTCTGTCTGTCATAGCCCATTTGCTCTGAAACTACTGGACCGACCGAGCAAAGAAAATATATTTTTTTTAATAAGGATTATTTTCAGTGGCATATTTAAAATTAAACATAAGGTTTTGCAAACCTTACTGAGTCATATAAATAATATATCAAATGAAAGGGCTTGTTATGAGGATCTCAAATATATTTTGTGTTATTGTAAAATAAACAGTTTTGATTTAATTAAAGATAAAAAAAAAGATAAAAGATGTTTATTCAGTAGGTAAGTAGGCCGCACGGGCACTTTTACACGTCAAAAAGCTACCAATTCATGAAAGAGGACGAAAATTGACTACCTACTACTACTTAACCATTATTTTTTGGCAATGATACAATGTATAGTTTATTGCTAGTTGATTATAGGAAAACCTGTAAGAATGTACTCAAAAAGTAGCAAATGTATGAGATTTGCACTTGCACGTCGCGAAGTGAAAAATCAAGGATTTCTCTCCCCTTAAACATAATCTGATTTCGGAATTGTAGATATTATATAAAACTTTATCTGACCGTCTTTTCGCTAAAGAAATCGGAAAAACCAAAAACTGAAATGTACAAATCTAGTTTTTTATAATAACTACGACATATTCAAAAATCGTGGAAATCGGGCTAGATTTAGGGGGTGAGAAACAATATAGCCCGGCGCTAAATTTCCATGGATTTTTTTGACAGCTACGCGATTTAAGATGCTATTTTAATAAGATAGTGATCCGTTAATAACTTGTACGTTAACAAATGATTGTTAAATATTGTAACGAATTGTATTTTTTTAGCATTATGCCGAGCCGGTCACCGATTCACTGCCGCGAAGACACACTAACTACTTTTTTATTGCTGTTTTCTTTTATTATCTGTGTCTTGTGTCTGTAGTGAATAAATATATTTTTCTTTTTTTTTTCTTTTTACATTCCGTTTAATTACTAGGTACCTAGCTAAAAAAAACGAAAATACAATTTGACAGGTTGCAAAAAAATATAGTAAGTCTTATTAGCATGGGACACTATGGCCAATACATATATTGTGATTGTAATAGCAAAAATATAATAAAACAATCAAATAGAATCGTACCGTATAAACGACCTAGAAAGTGCGACAAGCTACTTTTAAGAATTCCCTCGTTATTGTTTCAGACCCTGCACGCTGAGAACTTAAGCGACTCTACACTTGCACTCGAAAAGGCGTAAGCCAGCTCCAAATACGAGCCTTTTAAGACCAGTGATTACTTTTTAGAACTAGCGAGTAGCGTATAGAACTACGAGTGTAGATGTTTCTATTGGTACGGATGTGCATGGCGTTTTAAGACTTTAAAACTACTATATGTATGTTAAGTGCGGTAAAATTACTAAGGCATTCTATTTTTGTCCTTAGGGTTGGTAAAGCACTCACAGTCGTAGGATTGCAGTCTTAGACTTAAGTCTTGAGACTGCAAATACATATGAATCTCAGGACACGCTTGTAATAAGGTGGCCTCTTTGCTCGTTTACCTTCTCTATGCCATAAAGTACATTAGAACTTATTGGACGTATATATACTTATTTTATATACATCCATATCACTTCAATGTAATGTGTTCGGAAACGATAAACAAATGGCCTATATTAAATAACCTGTATATGTGGTCGTACTTTAATGTTAACATTATTAAGTATGACATGTGATTAAAGTATCGGTTGTCGCTGTAGTTGCATCTAAATGTTCACTTTAAAGTATCGGTGACCGATACTTTAATGTGAACATTAAGATACAGTCTAGTGTTAGCCTAAGGATTCAAATTCAAATTCAAATTATTTATTTAGGTACCACAAACACGTTACACAAACGAGTGCAAATAGGCTACTCAAATTTAATAAATAGACTATGACAATGCAACAACGAAGCTATCCACGGGCCCTAAACTCGGCACAGCTTGGGAACCAGGAGTATGGATAAACAAACTCGATTTAACAAAGAACTTAAAGCATTATAATATTGTGTTCATTCTGGGCGGTTAGTCCAACCGCTCACTCCCAAAATACCACAATTTCAAAATACCAGACTACTCTCTTTACCAGATTCCCAAATCACCAGCTTTGAAATATTAGGTAAGCATACTCAACGATACCGAAATTAAAATGTTATTTTTTGAGATTCAAGTATATTGAGAATCTGGTATTTTAAAATTCTGGTATTTCGGGAATGAGCGAGTCCAACTACAATACAAAAGTACTGTTTCTTCTGTAGCACTTATAAGTGGCAAGTGAGTATACAAATGAATCAAGTATCTAATGCAGTACTTTCCTTGTCATTGATCCTCTGAATTTTTAAATGTTCTCCAATACCACAAGCTCAAATAACCTTTATCTATATCATACTTAATAATAAAAAGATCAGTTTTTTTCAAATTTTTTATGACGAACAAACAGCCAAATAATAATTACCGTAAAACGGGGTGAGCAGGGATTAAAGGGTGAGTAGGGACACAACTTAAAATAAGTCATTACTTGTTACAAGTAAGAACACGTACTAAATGGACAATAACGTTAAGTCTATTGAAAATAATTTCAGTCTTATAATTAGTTACATACGCTTCATTTTAGGTTTGTCCCTACTCGCCCCTTAATCCCTACTCACCCCGTTTTACGGTATGTTACCTATAAGTTATTGTTAATTTTCGCTATTATTAGAAGAAGAACTAGGAAGTTCGGATCACATCTAGCCTTTGTTGATTAGTATTAATAATCGAGAAAACATTCCTCATGTATGGCGTATGGCAAGAAAACACTAAAGAAAGAAAACAAAGAATAATAAAAAATATATTTAATCACTTTATCGATAAATCGCAAGTATACAAGTACAAAATGTTATAGCACCTTAAAAAAAACAAAAGTGACGAACTTTACAGAGTTCATAATTTTTTTATAAAAAATATATTTTGTTCACTTACAAAATAAAAAAATACTATACATTAATTATTAAGTCCTCATCTACATTAAAGTTTCTTAAATATGATGAACTACAAACAACGTCTAAAAACATACAGACATAGAAGTGGTTAAACAAAATAAAAAAGCAAACATCAAACGTCAAATTAAACCTTTCGTCCACTTCCACAACTAAGATTTCTTAACTGGTTATGAACAAGGATTTTTATTCACTGTTTCTTAACCAGTTACTAAACAAGACTTTTTTTTCCATTTTCATAACCAGAACCTAGGTACCACTATACACCACTCTTATTTCAAAGCAATTGGACAGTGTCGACGGAGCTCCGCTTACGCGGAGCTCCTATTTCTAGGTGGTTTGGCCCTCCGGGCCTGCTGTAAAAACTAACATAACCTAAACCTACCTAGTTTTTGGTAATGAAAATGGAAAAAAGGTCTTGTTTAATAACTGGTTAAGAAACAGTGAAAAAAAAACTTGTTCACAACCAGTTCTTAGTCGTGAAAGTGGACGAAACCAAATTAAAAAATAATTATTATGGAAATACAGGTTTATTGTTTATATACATATCCCCATCTTCATCGCCGTCATAAGTATCGTTCTCGAAGTAAGCAGAGCTCAAGTCCACCCTTTCTCCGTGTCTAGTAATTTTTAAAAAAAATCGCCTCCCGTAACGCGCGTAATATCTTGCAAAAGTAATTTGATCCCCAGAAACCAGAAAGTCTCTAAACTCCTGTCTACTTGTTAATATATCAAGATTTTCCTTAGTTACATGATGATATTGGGATACATTAAACTCTATTGTGTCATTGTCAGTTTTGAAAATTCTGTGTTTAAAGTAGTGATAAACCGCGGCAAATATATCTCTAAAGTTCACAGGTAAAATCAGACTCTGCATTTGAGTTTGTATTCCTCTGAAAAGTCGTAAAATTCTTCCATCACTTCCCGAGAACTCTGTAACAACAGCTTGGATGATCTCATCTCTGCGATCGTTGAATGGTCTTGGAGAATTTTGAAGCTGGTTGCGGCGAATCATTTGTTCGGTAAGAAACTTATGAATAAATTCCATCAAACTCATGCAATTTAAATAAGTAACCTCGTTTATATCCATAGAATTAAAAACGTTTAGTAAGATGTCTACCGCTCCTCTGAGCAAACCCGCGTTTCTTAGAGGTGCTATTACAAAATCTCTAAAGTAGGTCCTTTGTCTACGATGCAAATTTGCAAATATTGCTCGACCTCGAATTGTAATTTGGTCCAATGATTGTACTCCAAATATATCTAAAAACTCCTGCATTACTGGATTTAGCTGTGTAGTGTTGGTTTGTGTGGGTTTTTGCGGTGGCGGTTTCCCACCTCCACCGGCCCCAGTGCCTGAAGAGGAGGCACCAGTGGAAGTTGAAGAGTTTCCTGACCCTGTACGCCTGGATCCTTGTTGCGAGTTGCGTGGTGGACTAGTTGAACGACTTGATCCACCCCCTGATGCACCACCTGATGTACTACCTGAGTTACCACTTGATCCACCACTAAATTGATCATCTTTCAATATTTTAGTTTCTGTTTCATTTACGATCGCTCGTGTAACTCCATAGGTTGCTACCGTCGCTGATTCTTCTAGGATCACGGTTTTTGCAATTTGCTTGGTAACCGTTTTTCCGACAGATTTCCCAACAGACTGGGCCGCAGCTTTTCCAAATGACTCGCCAACGGGCACGACTGCCGATTTCAGTATAGTTTCTCCAGCAGCAGATTTTCCCACTGATTTTCCTATCGACTGGCCTACTGATTTTCCCATCGACTGGCCTACCGATTTTCCGACAGTGTTTGTGGCTACTTGGCCGGTGGCCTGTGTAACCGAACTAACAATACTTCCACCACCTAGCCCACCAAGTACATCTCCGGTGACTGTAAGCGTGGTCTGCAAAATTCCAACTACGGGGACTTTACCTTCGGAAGCGGTATCAACGATGTTTTCAATTCCTGCGACGACGCCCTTTGCCTCGCCTGTGGCCACGGACTCGACGCTGTCCCAGGCAGCTCCCGTGGCGGCACCAAGCGCCATGGACCCTGCAGGTCCGGCGGCAAAGCCCACAGCACCGGCGCCTATCACAACAGTTGATCGAGTCGATTCCTTCATAGCTCTATTTCCCGCTTCAACGTCTCCTGTTGCATAGTGGACAATGCCCTTGACATGTCCCACAACAGGGATACCATCTAGAATTTTCCACATCTTCAAAACCACCAGGTGTGTGAGGACGGTATCCCTGGGAAATCGCGATCGGAGTCAGCGCCGGAGTGTTCGTCGTCTGAGTCAGAGTCGCCGTGGAATTTTTCAATGATCTCGTCTAAGATCCCGATAGTTTCCCTTAAGTTTTTTTGTTCAAATATGTTAGACAACGTCTGTGGTCTAGCAGTGGTAAAACTTCCGTAAGTGTCAACTAGGAATTGTAACGCGGATCTTTTCTTCAAGATGAGTGTGTTTACTCTATTTCTGAATTCGAAGCCGTGTCCTTCGACGTTGATTTGAATAGATCTTAAGGCTTTGGGTAGGTTTTTAGCTACTGCGGCCTTATGTTCTGCGGTGAACGGAATTTGTTCTCGGCCAATGTGGAATATCAGTCGCAGGGCAGCGTCGGCGAGGGCGTCGTGTTTTCTGGCGGCGACGGGGTCTTCGTAGTCGACGTCCTGCAGTTGCTCCAACGCGTGGATCAGTCGGGTTACTTTTGCCGTCATCACAGCAGGGCCTCTGAACACAAACAAAAAAAACATGAGTGAGTTATACAGGGTGAAATCTAAGTCGTGATTCCAATGATCACCTCTGTGTTCTACCCACGAGTATGAACAACTTTCACTATGGGACCAACTCTGAAATATCGAAAAAAAAATCAGCTGTTTCATAGAAAAGTTCAATACGCACTCGACCAAAATGTATGAAGCAGCTGATTTTTTTTTCGATATTTCAGAGTTGGTCCCATAGTGAAAGTTGTTCATACTCGTGGGTAGAACCCTGTAATTTGTTTGTAAGTCGTAAATCGATGCTGTAAATATGTCTGTGAGTAAAAACACTTTGGTTGTTGCTTAGATGACTCGTACTTTATCATATCACTCCGAGAGATAAGAAAGGGTAAATAAACCGTTATTAATCCTACTCTAGTTATAATTGTTATTACATCATTTACAATGTTATTTAACGAAGGCTATCTTCTATCACTATTATCGACGCAATTAATCTAGAAATGTGTTAGTTTTGTTATCACTTATCAGTCTATATGTGCCGTCTGGATATTTATTTACACAACTGCACGACGTCGGACCAAATAACATTGAATTTACAGTTTTTCAGTTTTTTTTTTCATAACTTGAGGGTTTAACATGTTTTTTATACTTTTTCTTATGCTGATTTATTGCGCTATAAAAAGTGTATCACAATTTTCAGCAAACCTTAGCAGTTTTATCGTTAATCAATTTTAAAAAGCTTGACAGTAAACTAAATGGAACTTTGAAGTACGATTACGGGGGGGTTATTATGACATAGCTATGCAGTTCAGTTTACGCTGAGAGAGAAGGACAGAGCTATATAACTGCTATAGCTCTGTCCTTTACGCTCGCCGTAAAATGAATTGCAAATCCATTTCATATTAACCCCACTGTGGTAAAAAAAAGTTGTGACACTACATTTAATGCAGAAATATCTACAGAAAAATTAATTACCCATTTAATTGATGAATAAAAATGTTATGGCTATTTTAATGGATTTTTTAAGTTTTCTTTGTTCAAGTGTTTCAACGTTACGATCAGACCGACGAACCAATAATTTTAACGAACTCATTTGCAACTGTTACGTGAGAGTTTTCATCGGAGTTTTTTTCGGAACACACTTCACACTAATATAGCAATGTACAAGTTGCAGAATATTCTCAGAAGTTAAGAAATCTTCTCAAGAAATTACCGGGAAAATTATCGGAAACATTTGAGAGCATTGAGAATGTTCTCTTTCCATACAAACTTTAAGAATATTTTTGGAAATTTCCGAGAATTTCTCATAAGAAACTTTCACATTCTGAGAAGTTACTTTTCGGTACAATGCTACACTAATATTATAAAGGCGAAAGTTTGTGAGTGTATGAGTGTGTATGTTTGTTAGTTCTTCACGTTGCAACAGCTGGACCGATTTGGATGAAATTTGGAAAAGCTTTTACACTGAATTAATTATCACATGGGCTACTTTTTATCCCGGAAAATGTATAAGTTCTCGAGGGAATAACGAGAATCGAAATCTACGCGGACTAAGTCGCGGGCAGAAGCTAGTCTATAATAAACCCTAATATTTGGATGCAATAATATGCACTAGCAGTGTTTCACGCTTACTGTTAGTAAAATAAATATGGAAAAAATATTGATGATATAGCCAAATCATTTCAATAAAAAATAAAATCATAATGTTGACAGAATTAATATTATTTATTAATGTTGAACATCACCTTGATATTAAAAGTAACATTAATGTAATTTACTGCCGCAAAATTATATTGATACATCACTAGTATTCGTGCCCCCCAATCGCACATGTCTGGTCCGGGCGGGACTCGCATACTCCCATGATTTGTTCCCTTGAAAGACATGAATGTGTTGTAATTACGAGTACAATAATTATTAATTTTTCAAAATACATTAGAATCATAGGGTAAAGTTACTAGTCAGTGGTCCGCCAGAGACCAGCAATCTACCTCTACCTATACTTTGTATGACTGGGAAAGGTTTTATCTTTATCTTTTTTATATTTCCCACTCTTTGCACTCAGATAAGGTGGACTACTCTGCCCTCCTTAATAAAAAGGACCCATGCGCAATTTGATAGTCAAAGTAAATTTTACCCTCCGTCTTAAGAAATAAGGCCACTAATACATACGCGGTTCTATGAGACACACGCCCTTTTTTCTCAGGAGGGCAGTAACTAGTCTCTGGCTGACCACTGGTGACTTTACCCTATTACTCGTACCGCGATATTTAATAAAGTAAACGCGAAGCACATGGCGGCTGATAACGAATAGGCGATACAATTCCCAGAATGTTTATTTTTAGTTTGTTTACATTAACCAGCCGGCCGGTACCACAAGACGCACTCAAACAAAGAAAAAAATATGTATAAAAGGAATTATAGTTTTAATGGCAAGGAGATGAGACACGAGCACTTACAGCCATTGAAATTTGAATTCTCAAGGCTACAATCTCAAAACTACAATCCTAAGACTTCAAATGTGTTGCCAACACTGAGGACTAAGATGGAATGCCTCTACACGGTGTTTTTTTAACCGTCTTAGAGCCGAAGCCCACTTAACGTATCCAAAACGTACCTACTTATCATTCGCGAAAAAATAAAATGTATTAGTTAAGTTACGCACAAGTTAGGCACCTACGAACTACCCGGGTGGATGAACTTCGCACCGCGCGCGACACAGGATGTTTCAAACCTAATGTATGTAAGAAAAACTTAACTAATACATTTTATTTTTTCGCGAATGATAAGTACGTTTTGGATACGTTAAGTGGGCTTCGGCTCTAAGACGGTTAAAAAAACACCGTGTATAGTAGTAATTTCACCGGTTGTTCTATATCCTCACATTAGAACACAACAAAACGAGCACTGCTGCTTTCCGCTGGATGGTTCTAAACAAAAAAATTATAAAATCAGTTGAGCCTTTTTTGGACGTTTTAAATTATTGTTACAAGACAGATTGATACATTCAATTTAAATACAGAAAACTTATCCCATTAGGGATAATAATAGTTATTAAATAATTACATACATATATACATACCTTCGCGCCTATAATCCCAGAGTGAGTTAGGCAGAGCTACAGAATTACCTACAATTTTAAAAACTTGTTGTAGTTCTGCATCCACATTGCAACAACGTCGGGGGACCGCTAAGTAAATGAAATAATACAAAATACCCCAGCTACTTAGCGGTCCCTGACGTGGCGACACTTGAATCAAAATATTAATACCTACTATGATTAAACTTATAGGGCCAATACTTATTACTTTTTACTTTTTAGACGTTTTTTTTCCGACTGTTTTGAGTCGGGGGTTTTTTAAATCTTCATGCACAATAAGACTAAGATGTTTGCCAGCGTATTAGTGACGCCTAACAATACTACAAGCCTATATTAAATAAATATATCATTAAATATGGTTACTTATACAATCAACAAGTTTTTAGAGTTGTTGGTGGTTCTGTAGCTCTGCCCACCCGACTCTGGGAACGAATGCGAGGAGATATATATGTACCTAACTAAGTATATCTCACGTAATAATAATCCCATCAAAAACATACATGTGAAAATGCAAGCCAAGTTCAATGTTAAGAATATGCAATGCGTGTTTATCGACTTCACTGACAAAAAAAATTAGATCTAGGTAGATGGGTGCCAAGTTCCGTAGATAATCCTGATATTTATTTATTAAGAACATACCTACAACATTCTAAAATAAATTAAAAACACAATTTTTAATTTTTTCTGCTACAACAATATTTGCTATTAAGTATAACTTCTTATATTTCAACACCCAAATTATTTACACAATGCAAATAACTTAGGATAAACTGAAGCTCAAAATCTGACTTGGCTAGTTTTTTACCAGCAAGTCAATTATTTCGAAGAGTAAAATATGACCATACAATATAAAAATACAGTAACTTGCGTATAACAAATATGAAAACTAGCCAAGTCAGATTGTAAGCTTCAGTTTAACCTAAGTTATTTGCTTTGTGTAAATAATTTGGGTGTTGAAATATAAGAAGTTATACTTAATAGCAAATATTGTTGTAGCAGAAAAAATAAAAAATTGTGTTTTTAATTTATTTTAGAATGTTGTAGGTATGTTCTTAATAAATAAATATCAGGATTATCTACGGAACTTGGCACCCATCTACCTAGATCTCATTTTTTTTGTCAGTGAAGTCGATAAACACGCATTGCATATTCTTAACATTGAACTTGGCTTGCATTTTCACATGTATGTTTTTGATGGGATATCATTTATTTTTGTCAAATAAGTTGGCATGCGTTTCAATAAACAAACATTAATTACTGAGTAGTTCCGGTGAATCTGTGATCTTCATTCATCTTCATCAGTTTTACTTCACCAAATAGTGATTTTCAAAAGCATATATGCACGAGTTAATATATGTATGCTATATACTCGTATATAAAGACTGTACACGATAAAATCTGGCCATGCATGATCTGGTGTATTTTTTTAATGAATGCTAATTTTCAAGCAGCACTTTTTTGTAATAGTCAGTGGTTATGAAACTACATAATAAAAACACAATCATAATAAAATGTAAGAGCGTCTGTATCTTAGACCCTTATATAATCCACAGTACCTTTATTTTTTTGTACACGATCTTCTGACAGTCTTACCAAATTCTCCGTTTTAAAACATTTTATTATTATTAATTATACAAGCCAAATTATACCTTATTAAATTATCTTACCACAATAGTTAAAACTTTCCTAATTATATTCAGATTAAGATAGTTCTGAGGTTTTTTAACTTTGGCGAATTTGACTTTTTGACAAATAAATGCCTCCCATACAAAAACAACTTTCAGTGCTTGGAGTAAAAAGTCTTCCTGACTACTACAAATAGAAATGAGTTTCAAAAAGTATTTTTTTCGTAAGACGACATTCTATTGTGGGTAAAACTGCTTGTAACAATATAAATACAGTTGTGGCGTAGAAGCAGGAAGTGAGTGAATATTGTCAAAAAACGCTGTACAAGAGATGAAAGGTATGATAGAATATATTTGGCGAAAACTAACGCATATCCATACATTATGATACGATTTTATTTCATTATATAGTATTATAATTATACAACACATTAAAAAAAAACTGCTTGAAAATATGCATTCATCGCAAAGATACACCAGATCATGCATGGCCAGATTTTATCGTGTACAGTCTTTATATACAAAATACCCAAATCGATATAGCTATACCCAAATTATTTTAAGAGTTCCCTCAATTTCTCCAGGACCCCATCATCAGATTCTGACCTGGTGACATTGGGACCAATCAGACAGTGTGCCCTTTCAAACAAAAAAAGAATTTTCCAAATCGGTTAATAAATGACGGAGTTCTGAGGTAACTAGCATAAATAATAAAATAAAATAATAATAACAATAAAACTTATAAAATAACTGTTTTCAGATTTTTTTATTTGTATACGCATAATTACCCATCTGTATGCCAAATTTCAACCTTCTAGGTCACCTGGAAGTGGGTTAGGTTTTTGATGATTAGTCAGTCAGTCAGTCAGTCAGTCAGTGGTAAAAATGCCGATTTTTAGACGTTTATATCTCAATAACCGTTTCACTTTTATTTATGAAATTTAGGGTTCTAGTTGATCTAAAGGGTTTTAATACATATACCAAATTTCATGTTTTTATGTTAAGTCGATTTGGAGTTATTGAGGGGTCAAAAGTGGCTCCAAACGGTTCGTGTAAATAACACACGGCTGCGCTCGCCAGTTCCTTTTTCTTGAACTTGGCTGGACACGCTGCCGCGTGTCTAGATAATAGATAACTTTAGTTTTTCTGTCTTTACTAAATTTATTTCCTTGTGCATATTAATGCATAACTTTGGTGACCCATCATATCATCGATTGTATTATTTCATCAAACACTATTTTCTGCTGAAACCATGATGTTTTCAAGACATCTCTAACTTTTATTGTAGGTTAGGTTAGTTTAGACTTGTGACAAACAAAAATAAACATTGCTATTCCCGGGCGTACAATCATTAAAATTCTTTCTTTACCGCCGTTGGTACCCAATGTACTATTAATAACTATATACATTGGTACCACTATTAAATAATAGACGCTAAACGGTTTCGAAATCAAATGGTTGTGACAGGCCGATATTCATTCAAACAAAGAACAACTTACGGTGTTATTGACACAAATCAAAATTTATATTGTTAATGAAAGAGTCAAAGTGTTAGAGTTTTGTTATATACCTATACAAAGACAGATAAGATATTCCTTAAGATTTTTTAAATTATTTCTACAGACTATAAACTTTCTTATAGAAACATGTATTGAAAAACGACATAAATGACATAAACGACCTAAATCAAATCAGTACTATTTATATTTTAAACTAAACACAAAACAAAAAACTTACTTATAAATCTGCACCTTTTTGTAAGTGAGCCGTTGAATTTACTTTTCTTACTTGTAATAATCACAAGCTGAATAAACGGTGTCAAAAATGTAAACACGACTGCGCTGGCGTCGATTCTTGCTAGGATTAAAAATGGCGGCGAAGCGGCGTGGGGCGTACGTGAGTGGACTGCACAGGAGCTACGTCATCGAGTTAAGATAGCTACAACTAATA